>JADHKN010000023.1:0-310152 GCA_019925475.1 Ophiostoma ips
TCTTCTGATTGGTCCGTCTCCTTGTTGTGTGATTCGTCCTTGTCCTGTGCTCTGAAAGGGTCGCCTTTCAGCCACACCAGCACCGCCGCCTAGCGTCGGTCGCGTCATATACCTTCCGTGTTCGTTGCGAGGTCTGTGGTGCTGTCCTGGCCTGTTGGCGAGGCCTTGTGGGTCATGTTCGTAACATATTACTTCTATTTATACTACGCCGCCTAATCGACGACTTAAACGTAAATACTCGCCGACGTAGTATTCTTTTATAATAACCGTTTTTACGCTACGATTAATACCTCCTTATTTTACGTATTATACGGCTTTTACCCGCGACTAGTCGATATTTCCCTTGTAAACGTTAAAGACGCCCGCGTTAATGGAGTAAAGGAGTGGCTTAAGAGTATCGCTTTTATCCGGTAAAGAGTTAACGAGTACTAAGACTATTAAGTAGTTAATTAAAAGAAGTATTACGATAAAAAACGAATACTAGTATAATTCTAATTAAGATAAATCGTCGGACTATTAACGAGGAACCTCCGGCTCGTAAATAATAAAAAAGTATCCCCCCGTTATATCCGTATTAAAATCCTCGCCGTCTTAACCCCTTTTACTTATAAAATTAAACTATTAAAAAGGTATAAATAAGTAGGTGTTTATAATATTATCTCCGTTTTATTACTAAAGCTTTAAAAAGATAAACCCGGGGCGACTAACTAGTTACCGGTACCGGAGATCGCCGAGGAAGATAAGGAATAAAAGGTCGAAGATATTTTAAGCTACCGTTACGAACTACTAAACTAGTAGTTCCGAGTTAAGTAGTCGGGCTAGTTAACCGAGTATAACTTTTAAAAATCCGAAGAAAACCTCGACTTACTTAAAGTTAAGTTAAAAAAGTATTGATAATAATAAAAGAGGAACTATAAAAAGTAAAACGATTATAAAACTCCGACGGAGTAAGCGTAACGGGCCGACTTTAACTAGTTATTATACCTAGACTATATATTACGTTTAATAACGGGTCGCCTTATTACTCGTTCCTCGTAACGGGTTAAACTTAATAAATCTTTATATTAACCCGACTTTTACGTTTAGTGTTTAATCGCTTTAAATTTTACTTTTATAACGGGTTAAGACTAACTAGCTCTTTATATTAGGTTAACTATTACGTCCTTATTTTTTTTAAAACTCGTAATTATACTTTTTATAATAAATCGTAGTATACTTTTAAATAATTTTTTATGAATTAAATTTATTATATTATAAATTCTATTATTATTAAAAAAATTAAAAGGGCTACGCCCCGCCTTTTTATAAAGCCGCCGTATAACGTAAACCCCGGGTAAAATTACCTCCGTACTAGTATAAATATAAAATAAAATAAAAATAAAATAAAAATAAAAACGGTTTAACGCCGGCGACGACCCGACGTAAAACGGGCGGTAAAACGAGTTTAAATACTTTATAAACTTAACAGGGGGCGTAGTATAATAACGGCCTTCCGTTTCCGTTCGTAGTATAATATACGCCGACGTTTAAGCGAGGGTTTAACCGTAATATCGTCGTTATCTTCCTCTTTTTTACGTATAACGCGCTTTCGTTTTAACGCCGAGGCGTATATAAACGTTACCTCCTCCTCGTCCTTTTCTTCCTCCTCGTCCTTTTCCTCGTCCTCCTTTTTATTTTCGCCCTCCTCCTCCTCGTCCTCTTTTTCTTCGTCCTCCTCCTTTTTATCTCCTTCCTCGTCCTCGTTTTCCTCCTCGTCCTTTTCCTTTTCCTCGCCTACGTTTTACTCCGGTAAGTTTACAAAATCGTCGTTAACGTCGGTAGCGATAATAGCGGCGAGAGCGGCGTTAATAACTACGGTAACGTTAATAGTAACGAAGGTAACGCGGGATTTAATAACGTCGGCGGTAGCGGTAACGGCGCGGGTTTTAACGGCGGCGTAGGTTTTAACGGCGGTACGGGTAACGACGGCGCGGGGTAAAGTTACGGTAAGCGCGACGGGGGACCGGGTAGTAAACGTTAGGCTAGTAAATAAGGGTATAAACGACCGTTCGGTGGTAACGCGGCGGGGTATAGTAGGAGAACTTTACCCGAGGCGGTTATAATTATAATTATTAATAGTAAGGGTAAAGAAAGGAAAAGGCGCGTTTTTATTACGTTATTTAATAGCGACGGCGAGTTTTTAACGTATAGTTAAATAAAATAACGTTTTATTTATAATTATTATTACGTTTAAATAATAAACGTTAAAAATATTTTCGTTATTATTAACGTTTTATAAATAAAAAAGTTAATAAAAGTTTGAATTAATAATAATTTAAATAAAATAAAAAACTTATAAATTATATAACGACGCGCCTTAATTATATTTATAACTCGAAAAAAACGCCCCCGGTTAAATACTAAAAAATAAAACCCTCGTTTTATAATACCGTATAAACGACGCGTCCCTCGTTTATTATAAACGTAATAAAATTAATCACTACGTATATAGTAAATAATTACTAGAGTAAAGTATTTATACTCCCTTATTTAATAAATACTACTTAATTTACCCTTAAACTAGACAAGTTATCAACTACTAGGTTAAGTAACTCCTCGGCGCGGCGTTCCTACGTATAAATAACCGCGGCTAATAACCGGACGAGGATTTAACGACTAAAGGCTAAGCGGTACGCGTCCGCCGACCTTAATATACGGTCCCCGCCGCCGCTCGTTACCCGCTCTTCCCGCTATTATTAAGATTACGCTCGTTAAATGAACTAAACGAGCGGGCGTAAAGCCGGGTTAAACTATATAACGTTAGTCGGAACTTCGTAAATAACTTTAAACTTATAAAAACTTATTAAGCGGTACTATTTATTTTCGCTTATATAAGTTATATACCGGCCGCTAGCCGTCGTAACGTAAGGGTTATACGGCGCGCCCTTTTTTCCGAGGACGTAAAAAACGTAACGAGTATAAGGCTCGCCGTTTTTTTTAAAGACTGGACTTTTATCTTACTCGACGTTAAAACCGGGGTTAACTATGATAAATATTACCTCTACCGCCGAATAAATACTCTTAAAAGAAAACTACGTAATAACCGTCTCGAGGTTATAAGATAAGATTATATTAATAGTTATAAATATAATAATTTTAACTTATAAAAAAAGATTTAATTTTATAAAAAGACGGCGAGATATTACTTTTTATATATATATATACCCGCTTATTACTTATTTAACCTCCGACGAAAAGGTTCAATAAAACTTTATATAAGATCCGCTTTATAAAAAAACCTACTTTTAATAAAGTAAATTTTACCGACGTAAACGGTACTTATTAACGCGGGCTAAGCTCTCTCTTACCTTAATCGTATATCGTACTTAATACCTCGGTTTAAAATATCTTTTATTTAAACCGTAAAACGCTTATAATGTTATAACTACCCTCTCTTTACTATAAATTATTTTACGACTACTTTTAGCCTAGTCGCCGGGATGGCTTACTTAAAAAGGGGGGGAAGAAATTATTATTTTATAATTATTAAATAATATCGCTAACGATTACTCCGCGAAAACCGTTAAAACGTTATAAGTAAACGGGCGTATACTTACTTTCGTATAGTTTTATAAATAAAAGATACTCCTTTATAACCCTATATTAAAGACTAACTATACGTACTTATATTACTAGTACTACTAACCGTTAACTATAAACGGTCGTCGACTAATATACGAAGCTTTTCTTAAAATAACACCTGAGGTTTTACTCTTTAAAGATTTTCCTTTAAAATAAAGGTTAACCGCGTTTTTAAACCGTTTACCCTTACCCGAAGTATATACTGGGACGTCGTATTTAAAAAAGGGGGATAATATAAAAAATACTCCCTTATAATAAAATAAGCCCTATACGTTAGCAGGGTTGGCCAAAAAAAATAAATTAAATTAAATTAATGGCAATTAATTAATTTTAATTAGTATTTGGCCTTTGGAAAAAAATTAAAATTAAAATTAATTTACTTTTCATTAGTATTTGACTTCGAAAAACTAAATTAAATGAAATGAAATAAATTCTATACTAAAAAATTAATTTCTATCCAGTGAAAACTAATAACCCAAATCTCATGTAAAATCAGTATATAAAGTAGTGTACGATAATAAGACGTGTATATCATACAAATATCAGATATAGCTAATAATTTATCGTATATATTATATAGTATACGTTTTATATATATAGTTTTAATAAAAGTTAGGAATAAGGTTAAAGTCCGTACTGGTTTTATACAAATAAAGGGACAAAATTACGAAAGAAGATAGACCTATATAATTAAAGAAGCAACATAACGTATGAAATTATTAGCTTACCAAAACTATTTAAATCTATTGACTTACTATATATGTAGTTTTGTATATCAACGAAATTAATGAAATTAACGAAATTAACGAAATTAACGAAAACAACAAAATTACCTTATATGTTATATTATAAAATAATATCATTTCTAAAATCAACGAAATCACCCTATAAGTATTACTATAAAATAATATAACTTATGAAATTACCGAAAACAACGAAATCACGTTCTATATTATATTATAATATGTCATAATTCACGAAATTCACGAAATTCACGAAATTAACAAAATCAACAACATATGAGATGAGCAAAATCAGTAAAATCAACAAACCACTCTATATATGCTATTTTGAAATTATATAATTTACGAAATTAACGAAGGCAACGAAATCAACTATAATATCTAAATCAGCTAAGTTAAATAAATTAACGAAGAAAGAAAATAACGAAAACAACGAAAACAACGAAAATAACGAAAATAACGAAAATAACGAAAATAACGAAAACAATAAAAACAATAAAAACAAAAAGCACGAAAAGCCTAATTACCCCCCGTACTGTCGGCGTCTTCGACTTGATTTAAAGACTTATTTAAGGCCTTTATATCGGTTACCCTCCACGATTTAAGGAGTATAATCTTCCGAACCGTTTCGGGAAGAAGTCTATTTCTAGATATCGTAACCACGTTACTACTAATAGAAAAGACACGCTCTACAGCAGCCGAAGTAGTAGGAATTGCTAGATACCGCCTGGTAATAAGAGATAAGTACGGATACTTATTCTTATTTCTTCGCTAGTATTGTAACGGCTAGTTTCTAATTAGTAAAATAAAAAAATATAAAATATAAAATATAAAAAATATAAAAAAATAAAAAACAAGAAAAGAGAAATCAAAAAATATAAAAAATAAAAAACAAGAAAAGAGAAATCAAAAAATATAAAACTTACCACGTCGTTTTTATAGTCCTCTATAAAATAAGAGGAACATTCGTCGATATCGTTAGTGGGAGTCATATAAAGCTCATCCTTACTATCGACGTCGACAGAGGGCACGTTCCGAGGGCGAGGACTAGGACTAGATTGCTTTAATTCGTCCACCGACTGGCTAGGCTCGTCGGACGCCTGCCGTAGCCTATAAAAAAAGTTAGTTAAAAAAAAAAAAAAAGAAAGAAAAAAGAAGGAATAAGAGGAAGATAACTTACTAGTCGACCTCTTCTCGTAAAAGGTCTTTTACGACCTCCGAAATCCCACTAAAAAAGTGGAAAACACCGCTATGTTAAAAGTGCCGTACTTTTAGACGAGGGTTAAGTAAAACCCCTAGGATAAGAGGCTTTAGTACCCTTACCTGATTTAAACTTGGCCGTTCGGGGTATTACTTATTTAACCTTTTAATTCTAGCTTTAATAGCCAAAATTAAAAAGGTTAAATACGAAGCTTGTAAATTAGTAAAAAAAACCTTTTGAAAAGGGAAAAAAAGAAAACCTTACTAAATCCTCGTCGGCGGTAACGATTACCTGATTAAAATCGGTAATTAAGTTCCGTAATTTGTCGAAAAGTCGATAAATGGCCAGTATAGCAAAAGGAAGGGTAATATATACCTCTCCTTGAAGCTTGACGGAGGGTTTAACGAAAACCTCGAATACTTTTTAAAAGTATTCAATAACCGCCTACTCCACTGGGCTAAAAAAAAGCTCTTAAAATTCGGTATTTAGAGTATTCCGAGTAACGTATCTTAAAGGCTCTTTGAAAGCTAAAAACGCCTCGACTATGGCGTAGGTGGAGTTTTAGCGCGTCGTATTATTTAAATAGTTAGTAAAAAATTATAATTATTTTAAATGAAAAAGAAAAAGAAAAAACAACAGAAAAACTTACCTAAAGGGATAATTCGACGAGAAAAGCCAGGCGGGAGGACGTTACTTGCCTTACACTGGGCAATTCCTTGATAAAGTTGCGTTTTTATGTCTTGCGTATATTTTATCATATTAGTAAGACGTCGAATTCGTGAAAACAAATCTAAATAAAACGAAATAAATTAGTAAAACTTATATAAATTAAAAACGGGGGTTTTTTAAAAAAAACATACCTTTAGGCTGATTTTCCGTAGCCGGCCCGGTGGTGCTTTCGATATATTTCGCCTAAATTAGCCGTACTACTAGATTAATAATATAGGCAATATAACGAATATCGTTTTCGAAATCGTAGCCGTTTTCGGCCTCGAAGTCGTCTTTGAAAATGTCGATAAAGGTATTATTATTACTAGCGTTATCCCTAGTAATACTTTATTTTTTTTAATTAGTAAAAAAGAAAACTAATTAAGTTAGAAATAATAAATTAAAAGTACCTGTAAATCGAGCTAGATTTAATACTAGAGTATTCTTCGAGGATTAATTCTATAACATCTAAAATGTTTTACCCGGTATATAAGACGGCTAAATCGTAGAAGCCTAATTTAGTATATTAGTATAAAATTAATTTAAGTTAAACTTAACTTAAAATAATTAAAAAACAAGTAATATAAAAACGAAAAAGGAAAAAAACGTACCGATAAGTTAGTAGACTATGTCGTAGTCTCCGTTTAATATAGGTCAAAACAAGACCGAGGTAAGCAGTCTAGGTATTTACCGTCCAGATGTCGAAAGAGAGGTAAAACGAGCCGTACTCTTCGACGTTTTGAGAAAGGTTTTTGTTTACCCTTATTAGGGTATTTTCGAAGGTGGCATTTAAAGTTAATCGTATTTTTTTACGGTTAATCGTTAGGACCCGGCTAGACTATTAGTAAAAAACTATACCCGTCGAGGGTAAGCAGGAAAAATATCAAGGGTTATATATAAAAAAACGTACGGGTTCAGAAAAGAAAGGAGATTTTGAAAAGAGGGCGAATCCACCATGTTGAATGAAAGGTTGTTTATAATAATAAAATCAAGTATTTTACCATTGTTTTCGTTTTCGTCAATTACACGCTCGTTGTCGGAAATCGTGTGTGTGCGAGGGCGTTTTCTCGAAAGAAGCTGATTTAGAACATTAAGTCCTTAGAGCGAAGAGTTTACAAATAGTAATAAAAAACGAAAAAGCTAAATGAAATAAATTAAAAGGGTTAACTTACTAGACTAGAGTTATTTTTCGGACTACTTATTAAAAGTAATATTCGGGTGCCGGTTACGGTAGTGTTGGACGAAGTTTAAGCTTTTGAATATGGCTAGCTCCACGTCCCTACTATAGGCACACCTAATAAAAGCTTGTTAAAAAGAAATAAAAAAGAAGAAAAAGAAGAAGATATTTAACTTACTTAGTGTACTATATACGAACTTTTCGATTTTCGCCTTCGACGAGAGGCAAAAGCGTCCGTTTAATGAGTTTTTTGTGTATAATGTAAATAGAGGACTTGTCGTCTTGGAGGGTAAAATCAGGTGAGTTAAAGGTGGAGGATTTAGTGGTAGAAGAGCCTGAAAAAGAAGCGTCTAGCACTTTAGGGATAGAAGAGACGATAGACTCGTCGTCCTGGGGGATATAGCTGATTTGAGAAGAAGCTATGGTGGAAGTAGGGGATTTGAAAAATTAAAAAGTGAAAAAGTAAAGTGAATAGGGCTGAAAAGGGTAGTGTGTAAAGGGTAGTGTGCGTGAATGTGTGTATGTATGTCTGATTAGTATAAACGAATAAAAATCTAAAGGACGGTAAGTGATATATTATATACCTTTTGAATTCTTTATTAAATTTTATTTTATTTTTATTTTATTACTAGATTTAAATTAGTATAATCTATTAAAATCTTAAACACGAGCTTGTTTTACTCCTTAAACTTAAAATAACTATTATTAGGTATAAAACAACTTAATTTACTAAGCTAAAACGTATCCGTGTTATAAATAACCTTAATCTATATAAAACTTCGTTGTAAAACGTGTTTTAAGTTTATTTTACCCACTATTATGCTTCAAATCCTCGTTCCACTTACTATTCTCCTTAAAACCTTTGTTTTACCCGTTATTATACTTTAAATCCTCGTTTCACTTACTATTCTCCTTAAAACTTTTGTTTTACCCACTATTATACTTTAAATCCTCGTTTTACTTACTATACTCCTTAAGACTTTTGTTTTACCCATTATTATGCTTTAAATCATCGTTTCACTTACTATTCTCTTTAAAACCTTTGTTTTACCCACTATATACGTTTTAAGCGTACGATTAATCTATATTTGGCCCATTATTACGAAAACCTTTGTTTTATCCCTTTTGACTCTCGAAATAGGTCTTTATCTACTAAATAGAATAAAATCTAGGATTAGTACTACTACTAGCCTGTATTATAATAGTCTTTGAATGTACGAATTATACGAATTATAAACGTACAGTTTAGTATACGAGTTGTACGTAGTTGTGACGTTTATGAGCTTTTCATAATTAGTATAATAAATATACACTATATCTAAAGACTCGTATAATATCTCGTAGTAGTAAAATATATATAATATAAAATAAACTAAATAAATATACTTACTATACTTACTATATTATACTGTTTCGATTATATTCGTTTTCTTTTATTTATTCAAACATACAATACTTCGTTATTAAATTATTTTATTCTTTAATCTAAATAAATATTTACGTGGATATAATACCGTTTATAAATTTATATAATTTATTTCAAGATAATAAATAAGATATATACAAACTAATTTTTCACTTTAATTTTAATTAATTTTAACTAATTTTAATTTTTCATTAATTAATTTTAATTAGTATTTAACATTCTGAAAAAAAACATTAAAATTAAAATTAATTCGATTAATTTAATTCAATTTAATTTTTAGCATAGTGAAATTAACTTAATTTTAATTAATATTTGGCATTTTGAAAAAAACTTAAAATTAATTTAAATTAATTTCATTAATTTAATTTAATTTTTAGTATAAACAAATTAATTTAGTTTTAATTAGTATTTAACTTGTCCAAAAAAAACTAGAATTAAAAGTCAAAAAATTAATAAGATTAATTTAATTTAATTTTAATTTTAATTTTAATTTTAGCAAAAAGTAAAAAAAATCAATTTTATAATTAATTTATACTAATTCCCAACCCTGTATATTAGTAGTTATCCGTTTATTAAAACGCCTAGTCGCTAATAAATTAACGAAAATTAAAAAAAGAAGTTATTTACTCGACTAAGCGCGTAGTCGCCGATAAGTTAACGATAACTAAAAGACGGAGCTATCTACTTATATAAGCGCGTAGGCGCCGATAGGTCTACGAGGGCTCCGCGGAAAATCCTAGCGTAAGTATTACGTAAACGCTTAAAGGTTAGCCCTAAGGCTAGTCCTCGGCCGAAGGCTTTTACGAGAGGCGGGCTCTCGCCGACTGTACGTTAATAGAGTTTTTTAAGAGCGTACGCCGGTATAAAAGAGCGCCTCGCTGGTTACTCGTAGTTAGCTCGGTAAGTAAAAGTTTTATAACTTTCTAGCCCCTACCTTAGTATCGATATCTTTTTTTTCTCTAGTTTATCCTTACGGCTAGGTTATTTTATTTTACCTCCCGTATTCCTTTATATAAATATAATAGTTGGGGCCGTAACGACGGTATTACGGCGGTAATAAGTTATATTTACGTGTTTAAGTTTATAATTAATAATATATATCCGGCTCGCGGAGTTTTTTATAATAATTATTTAATTACGTAACGTATATCTTAAGCGTATTACGAGGTAATAATAAGGTCGTATTTATCCCGTAAATAACGTTTTGAAATATCGTAAAAGTTTTAACGTAAAGTAGTATTAAACGGGTATATAGTTATAATATTAGTAACGTCCTCTTATACTCCGTAGTTATACTACGGCGTGATCGTTGTAAAAACGCGGCGGGCAAATAAATAACCGCGTAGTTTATTATAATTAGTACGGAGTTAAGTAAAGTACTACTTTCATATTTAGTAAAACGCGTATATTTATTAAATAGCGACTTATAATCCGGGTTTTTAAAATAAATTAAGGCGCCGCGGTACTTAGTTATATTAACCGCGAGTATAGTTACTTACTCGGTTATTTTTATTACGTTAAGGTTATTAGATAAATATTATTGTTAAGTTTATTAAAATTGTATAGTAATTAAAAGGGCGCCGCGTACTTAAGCCCGGGCTCGCGGCGCCCGTATTTATTAAATACGATTAAACGTTATACGTTAAAGCTTTTTAAAGTAAGTTTAATACCGTACGTTTTATTTATAAAACATAGTAATACGACGGGCTAAATAAATTTAAACTAATAAAACGCCCGTTTTAAGTTCGAAGAGAGGTAACGGCGTAGTTTTATAACCGCCAACGACGACCCGTAGTACGGTCCGTTATAAGTTTCCAACCGGCGTCGTTATTCTTATTAACAGTCTCTCGGTAGGGTTATTTTAAACCGGAGCTCCGTAATTAATTATAATACGGATATACGTAAAGTATAACCTTTTTATAGTAGTTATACGGTATCTTTATATTAACGTCGCGAGTTAGTAAGTACGAATATTTACGTAGCAGCCCGCGTATATAATTTACGGACGTACTTTTTTTATAATAACTTTTTATTAAATTAAAGCCCGACGAATTTAACGGACTCGGTAAAAGTAACGGTGTTACTATTTAAAGTAAACGGTATAGTCTTTATATAATATTTACGGGTAAAGTAAATAAGTTTACTCTTTACCGGGGTAAATTGTATTTTATAGCGTTTCGCCTACACGTCGTACGTTAATTATACGCTTTTAAGGTTTATATAGTTCTTTTTAGTATTTTTATTAATAATAATTAAGTTTACATCGTCCGCGAACCCGATCGTAATAATATTCGAGTACGTAACGAGTTCGCGGTATAGCGTGGTGATATAGAGTACGAATAAGATAAGTAATAAGGACGACCCTTAAAGCACTCCCGCCGTAATCGGGATTTAGCGGGATTCCTTTTTATCGAAACGAAGGCGGGTCGTCTTTTTAACGAGGAAGTTACGAACTTCTTTTATAAGCTAGGCCGGGAAGTATAAATTATACAAAATAAATAAAAGGCGTTAGTAGTCAACGGTATCGAATACGTTACTAATATTGAGCTCGAGTAACGACGTTATCGCCTAGTATTTAAAAGCGGTTTCGATTATATTATAAAGTATAACGTTTATAAGTTTCATTAACTTATATACCCGGTTACTTATTTACCCGTTAAGGATTATATTATACCGTTCCGCCGCCGTAATAACCCTTTTATTAACTAACGTTTTAACTACTTTTTTTATAATATAAAGTAAAAAGATTAGCCGGTAAGTACTTATAATAGGCTATAACCCAGTAATAACGTACAACTATACCGTACGCCAGTCCCACCACTCCACGTAACCCCACCACGTGACGCGCGGGCAGGAGGCATATATTAAGAGGCGGGTGGATACTTTATTAACACCCGCGGGCGTCGAGGAGGCAGGGGAAAGGATTACGTGCGTTAGCGGGCTAGCGGGGAGAGAGGGGTTAGAAAGGGGTATATAGGTAGGAGGAAACTATTTAGCCGTAGATTATACAATTCTTCTTTCCTCTTTAAGATTAGTTATTTTTATAATACAGGAGTTATTTACAGACTTTCGCCGCCCTAACCCTTATAATACCGGCCTTTTACTTTTATTAAAAAGACTTACCCGGTTTAAATAAGATTATTATTAAAACGTACCGAAGGCTTTATAAGTAATAAACGAGGTCGAGGTTAACTTACGCGACGTTATAAAAGACGAGGATTATAATTAAGCCGAGTATTTTTAAAAATCCGGCGGGGATATAATCGTTACTAAGTACCTTTTATAATAATAACGTTATAAATATACTAACAACTTCGTTAATAACAACGCGTCGGTTTTTTATAACTTCTTCTTTATAAGGTTAAACGGGTAGAATATCGGCTAGGTCCGTTAAAAGGGCGGGGAAGAACTTAGTTATTAAAATATTTACTTTATTATTATATTCCGTAATTATAACGTCGCCTTAATTACTTTATAACGACGGTAATTTAACGTCCTCGGGTAATAAATATCTAAAAAATTATCGCGAATCCTATCGCGACAATTAAAAATCATTAATTTAATATCGGTATTAAATTCGCAAGACCCGATTCTATAGCCTACAACTAGCGCGGTAATACGCGCCCGCCGCGCGGTTGTGGCGGTGGCGCTACGCGGAATACGCGGTAGTAACGCGATAATAACGCTAGTTAACTATTACTAGATCCGATACTAAAATTACTTTTTATAATAATTAATATTAGTGATAACGACGAATCGAACCCGTTGTTACTTATTAAAGTCTTTTTAAGAGTTTTTTTATTTTTTTAAGTTAAAGACAAGGACGCCGACTATATCGACGTTATTACGTAGCTTTTACTCTTTGTCGCCGATTACGGTACGAACTCTTTATTCGATTAAATCGTATAAAAAGTAATAGATATTTTTACTTTAATTATTACTATTATACCTCCCCCTCCTACTCCTCCCCCTTTTACCTAACCTTTTATTACTCCCTCTTTTACCGAGATACTCGTTATTACGCCTCGAGTAGTATTATATTAAAAACGCGACCGTTACGAAATTATAATTAATTACTATAAACTATTTAACGGAATTAAGAAATATAAATACGACGAAATTATATAATTAATTCAGAATACTCTCCCGAACCCTAACGACCTCGTTAGTATTAAGTAGTTTTTTAACGGCGACGTTATAACGTACTTTTTTAACCCGGTGGAAAACCTTTTTACGGACGATAGTTAAGTAACCCGCGCTTTTAACACGAACGTTATTTAATACTATAAAACGTATACTATTATCGTAAAGAAAATCTTTATAGATTTAACCCGCGACTCTGAGTTGTTACGGGCCTTAGTTTAAGTACTAAAGTCGCAGCTTTAAATCTTACCGGGCTCCTTTTACGGAAGACTATATAAATTTCAAAACGAATAATTATATCGGTATAACTAACCGTTAAATAGTATTAAACGGGACTTATCCCGTAAATAAATAAATAAAACTACCTCCTTTATTTATTTATTTATTTATACACTTATAAATTATACTAACTATAGTATAAAGTACTTTAACGATTAAAAGTAATAAAAAACCGTAAAACTAGCGCTCGTCGGATAAAAAACTTTACTCCCTACGGCCTTTTAGGGCGGTAGTAGCGTATACGCTAAATAGTAGATATTTATAGGTTATAGGCTAACTAAGTTGATCTATCTCTTTTACTTATTAAACTGGTGTAATAACCGACGTAGCGTGAAGCTACGTCGTCGCTACGGTTGTTAGGAGGTTTAGCTAAGTATTTATCGTTTACTAGTTTACGTGTTTATAGATAAAGGATCGCCGGATACGGAAAGTACGACCCTCGTAAATAAAAAAAGAACGACTAATATTATAAGTAGTATAAAAACGCGTCTTCGCTTTTTACTTTTACTTATAAACTCTCCCTTATATTTTCTTAACTATTAAACTTATAACGCCTTTTTTTTCGTACCTCTCCTTTCTTTTTTACTTTCTCCTTTTTAACCCGTAACGGCCTTTTTACAACCCCGACTTTTTACTCTTGATAGTTTTTATCTCTTTTACTACCTCCTTTTTTATAAACTCTTCCGGTATAGTAAACGTTTACCCGTAATTTCCCCTTTTACTCCGACGTAACTTCCCCGATTACTAGGATATCGAGTACTCCTACTATTAAAGGTTTTAGTACGGCCGTAGGTATAACCGTAGGCGTTACCGTTGTTACGCCTCCTTTTACCGTAAACGGCTCCGGGGTTAATAATAACGTTAGTAGTAACGACGGCGGTAATACTCCCCCCGTCGGCCCCGTATTAACTAGGTTATATACGCGGTCCGGCCGGGCTACGAGTATAAGCGTGTACGTTATTTTTAAACCTCTGTACGTAGCCTCGTTTTACTACCCCCGTTATATAAGGGTTATAAGGGTTTATATTAAGGTTATTATAAACGGGACGTAGCGGCGCCGCGACGCCCCCGACTATTTTAAAACTAAAAGCCGGGGCTTCAAATATATTAAGTATACCTCGGTTAAATATAAGTATTATAACGTAAGTCGATATTAAAAAGTAGCGTTTTTTTCATATATAATTAACTCGTATAACTACCTTTTTATTTTTAAAATAAAATCGAGATTTTTATCGTAAACTACTATAAATAAGTAGCTAGTAACCGATCGTCCCTCCGTTCTCGGGGTTTAGTATAACGCTTTTTAATCCCTTTACGCTCCGGCCCCCGTTATCGCCGCGCCGGCTTCGTAAGGCGCACCGCTCGGCCTTTAAAAGGAGTCGGTAAAGCTCCGCCGTCGTTAGTACGTTAAGGCCGTATAGCTAACCGACGCTACGACTTAACTAGTTAGCTTTATTACGCGCCTAACTTCCGCTATCGAGGGTATTACTAACTATATTACGAACGGTAGTATAGTAACGCTAGATATTCTTAACGGCGACGGCGACGGTGACGGTAATAGTACCGTTAACGGTAACGACTTTTTTAGTAGTAATAGTAATAAGGATATAAAGGATAATAACGGTGGGGACGGTAATAGGGATAAGGACGGCGACGGTGATAGTAGCTTTAATAGTACGGTGGTTAGTAGTAATAATAAATAGTAAGGGTAGTATAAGGAAAAATAAATAAAATAAGTATAATAATCGGGGCCGTAGCGACGGTACTATAGCGGTAATAGGTTATATTTACGTATTCGAGTTTATAATTAATAATATATATTCGGTTCGTAAAACACCTCCGCGAAATTAAATTAAAAACTTAATTTTTTTATAATAACCACTTAATTATATAACGTATATCCTAGGCGTACTACGAGGTAACGGCGAGGTCGTATCGGTCCCGTAACTAGCGTTTTAAAGTGTCGTAAAGTTTTTAACGTAAAGTAGTATTAAGTGGGTATACGGTTATAATATAAATAGCGTCCTTTTATACTCCGTAGTCGTACCGCGGCGTAATCGCCGTAGGGACGCGACGGGTAAATAAATAACCGCGTAGTTTATTATAGCCGGTACGGAGCTGGGTAAGGGTATTACTCTTATACTTAGCGAGACCCGCGTATTTATTAAGTAGTGACTTATAGTCCGGGTTTTTAAGGTAAATTGTATTAGTTATAAACGCGGCTATTTATTCGGTTATTTTTATTATTTTAAGGTTATTATATAAATACTATTAATAAGCTTATTAAAATCGCGTAATAATTATAAAAACGCCGCGTACCTAAGCCCGGGCCCGCGGCGGCCGTATTTATTAAATACGGTCGAGCGTTATTTATTAAAACCTTTTAAGGTAAACTTAATATCGTTTATTTTATTTATAAAACTTAATAATACGACGGGCTAGGTAGATTTAAACTAGTAAGACGCCCGTTTTAAGCTTAAAGAGAGGTAGCGGCGTAATCTTATAACCGCTTATAATAACCCGTAATACGGTCCGTTATAAGTTTACGATTAACGTCGTTATCTTTATTAATAATCTCTTAGTGGGGTTATTTTAAACCGGAGCTCCGTAACCGATCGTAGTACGGATATACGTAAAGTATAGCTTTTTTACGGTAGTTATACGGTATCCCTACGTTAACGCTACGATTTTAGTAAGTACGAATATTTATATAGTAGCCCGCGTTTATAATTTACGGACGTACTCTTTTTATAACAATTTCTTATTAAGTTAAAAACCGAGGAATTTTACGGACTTTATAATGGTAACGGTGTTACCGTTTAAAATAAGTAGCGTAGTTTTTACGTAATATTTATAAGTAAAGTAGATAAGTTCGCTTTTTACCGGGGTAAATTATATTTTATATCGGTTCGTTTACGTATTATACGTTAATTAAGCGTTTTTAAAGTTTATATAATTCCTTTTAGTATTTTTACTAATAGTAATTAAGTTAATATTATCTACGAATCCGATAGTAATAATATTCGAGTACGTAACGAGTTCGCGGTATAACGTAGTAATATAAAGTACGAATAAAATAAGTAATAAACACGACCTTTAAAATACTCCCGTTATAATCGGAATTTAATAGGATTCCTCGCCGTCGAAATAAAAACGGGCTGTCCCTTTAACGAGAAAGCTATAAACCTAGTTTACGAGTTAAGCTAGAAAGTATACGTTATATAAAATAAATAAGAGGCGTTAATAGTTAATAGTATCGAATACGCCGTTAATATCTAGCTAGAGTAATAACGTTATCGTTTAATATTCGAAAGTAGTTTCGATTATATTATAAAGTACGACGTTTATAAGCTTTATTAACTTATATACCCGGTTACTTATTTACCCGTCGGGGATTATATTATACCGCTCCGCGGCCGTAATAACCCGCTTATTAATTAACGTCTTAACTACTTTTTTTATAGTATAAAATAAAAAGATTAACCGGTAGACGCCGGTTTCCTACTTTTATTAAGAGGACTTACCCGGTTTAAGTAAAACTACTACTAAAGCGTACCGAAGGTTTTACGGGTAATAAACGAGGTCGAGGCTAGTTTACGCGACGTTATAAAGAACGAGGATTATAATTAAGCCGAGTATTTTTAAAAATCCGGTGGGGATATAATCGTTTTTAAACGCCTTTTATAATAGTAACGATACGAGTACGCTAACGACTTCGTTAACGGCGACGCGTCGGTTTATTACAACTTTTGTTTTATAAAGTTAGGCGGGCAGGATATTAACTAGGTCCGCCGGGGGGGCGGGGAAAAACTTAGTTACTAAAACATTTACTTTATCGTTATACTCCGTAACTATAACGTCGCTTTAGCTACTTTATAACGGCGGTAGTTTAACGTTTTTAAGTAGTTTATAATTACGGAGGCGCGCCTACTTCTCGAGTTTTAAAATAAAGTATTATTATATAACGACTTTACGATGGTACTACGCTAGTAAGCCGTCTTCGTTTAATAAACAGTTTTATTCTTAGTTTTACGTACTTCTTTAAACGTTTTATAGTTATATTTTATTTTTAAAATTTATTATCTTTTAAATATTTAACGGTTATTTATTAACGCCGCGGCGACGTTAAATATTTACTAAAAAGAGGTATACTTTTTAGTCGGACGTTTACGCGCCGCTACTTTATCGGCGGAGTTAATAAAGAAGGAGGTAAGTTAGTCGACGTATTAGTCGAGGATATCGGGCGTTACTTTAGTATCGTGTAAGAGTCGCGGTGTTTATTATTTTAGTATCGTAGTTATATCGGTGTCCGTAGTATACTACCGTTACCCGGGCGGGGATTATATTAAAAGGCGGTTATTATATAGTTAGTACTAGAGGGCGTTATAGTTAAATCCGGACTACTTATAGTAACTAGTGAATTTTAGTTGTATTTATTACGAGTACTAGTAAAGGTTAATTATAAAGTTATAATAATTATAACGTTATTATATCGGGATCTCGTACGGCGTAGTAAGAGGGAAACAGAGTATCGTTATAAATTATAATAAAATATTTATTTATAGTGAAATCCGTTAATATTTATTTTAGGCTAAATAGTAAAAGTTAAAGTCGTTTAATAAACTATTCGTATACTTAACTTATTACGCTATAACGATATCGTTAAGGGGGTAGGTTTATTATTAGAGGTAAGGGTTAAGGATATAAATAAACTATACTATAAGTTTATTATTACGGTTAATTTTAAACGTAACGTAGTACTAATTAACGCCTTTTTTATAAAACTGCGATACGATATTTTAACGTTTATATATATAAAGCGTAGCGTTACCGCCGTATATAACTACGTAGTATTTAAATCGGGACTCGTTTTAAAGGAGGCCGTATTAAAACTAACTAGGCTTTTAAATAATTATAACGTTAAGCTTGAGGCGGTTATTTAACGCCGTCGTTATATTATCTTTACTTTTTTATATATTTTATTATATAATAATAATTATAAACGTTATAATACTATTATACTATAAGTTTATCGGCCGTTAAAACCGGTTTAAAATTCGGGGGATATTATAATAAGGCTAACTACCGCCGCGGTATTAAGCGTAACTCGTAACTCGACCGATTAAACGACGAGGCTAGTAGCCGAGGTAGTCCGTAAAAGCTTAGGGGACGTCGTAATAAGGTTAACGGCCGTTACGGTATAAAACGTAATTCGCGGCTCGATTGATTAAACGGCGGGGACGGCGGGCGGAGCGGTTTACGAGGGATTATTAAGTTATTAGTTAATACCGGGTTAGGTTAGTGTTAAAAGTAGTTATATATTATAAAATATATTTTTTAAGTAAAACTTAAAACGTGTTAAGCGTATATAATATATAGTTATAATACGCTCGTAAACCGTTTTAATTATCGGGTAAAATAAGTTTTACGTTTAATATTTATTATTATAATTTATATATTTATAAATTACGGCGTCGTTTTTAATAGTATACGCTTTATTAAAATAGTTTATAAAAACGTAGTTATTATACCGCGGGGATTTATCGTAATACTTAATAATATAATTATAAGTTTAGTAGTTATAATATCGGGTAACTCGGGCGGCGAGGTTATATAACTCGTAGTTAAAGTATTTAATTTTTTAAGTAAAGCCCGTTTTATAAAAAAAGTTCGCGTCGTCGACGTTACGTACTCGAAGGATTAATTACGCTTCGTTATTCTTACGCGTTTTTCGTACTTTCGTTTTCAAAAAGGACGGGATTTTCGTACGAATATTTTTTAACTTTATATCGTTAAAGTCGCGGGTTAAATTTATAAATATCTTTTTTATAATAATAATATACTTTTCATAATACTAAGTAGCGTCCGCGTTAAAAACGCGGGTTACTTAACTATCGTCCGTGAAAATATCTTCCACCGGGCTAGTAAAATACGTAACGACGTCGCCGTTAAGAAGCTACCTAATACTAGTAAGGTCGTCGGGGTTCGGGAGAGTATTTTTAATTAATTATATAATTTCGTCGTATTTACGTTTTTTAATTCCGTTAAGTAGTTTATAGTAGTTAACTATAACTTCCTAACGGTCGCGTTCCCGATATAATACCGCTCGAGACGTAATAACGAGGATCTTAGTAAAAAAGAAGAGTAGTAGGGGGTCGGATAAGAGGGGGAAAAGGAAGAGAGGGAGGTATAGTAATAATAATTAAAGTAAAAATATTCGTTACTTTTTATACGATTTAATCGAATAAAAAGTTCGTAACGTAATTAACGACGAGGAGTAAAAGCTCCGTAATAACGTCGATACGGTCGGCGTCTTTATTCTTAACTTAAAAGAGACGGGAAACTATTAAAAAGACTTTAATAAATAACGGCGGGTTTAATTCGTCGTTATTACTAGTATTGATTATTATAAAAGGTAATTTTAATATCGGATCTAGTAATAGTTAGCTAGCGTTATTATCGCGTTACGACCGCGTATTCCGCGTAACGCCACCGCCACGACCGCGTAACGGGCGCGTATTACCGCGCTGGCCGTAGGCTATAGAATCGGGTCTTACGAATTTAATACCGATATCGAATTAATGATTTTCAATTATCGCGATAGGATTCGTGATGATTTTTTCCGTCCTAGTTTTTAAACGTATTTTAAAACTAATTTGTTATTTAACTAAAGTATACTTAATATATTTGAAACCCTTACTAATAGTTTTAAAGTAATCGGGGGCGTTATAACGCCGCTACGTCCCATCCACGGTAGTTTTAATATAAACGTTTATAACCCTTATATAATAAAGGTAATAAAACGAGGCCGCGCGGGGAGGCCTAAAAGTAACGTATAGTACGCTTATACTCGTAGCCCGGCCGGGCCGTATACGTAACTTAGTCGATACGGGGCTGACGGGGGGCGTAGTATCGTTATCGCTACTATTAACGCTATCGCCGGCTTTAAAGTTATTTCTAGTAAAAAGAGGCGTACTAACGGCCGCGCTTACGGCCGTACCTATAGCCGTATTAAAGCCTTTAACGGTAGGAGTAGTAATCGGGGAAGTAACGTATAAGCAGGGTTGGGAAAAAAATAATAATTAATTAATTAATTACGTACTAATTAATGAAATTAATTTAATTTTCATGAAATTCTATTTAAAAACTAAAAATCATTCACATTAATCACTAAAATCCAAAACACGTATAAATATAATATATACGTTACTTAAATCGAATCAAACTACTAAAAGTACGTACGGCTAGTTAAAATAAGTAGCGCCGTCGAGGGTAAGCAGCGTTATCGAGGTTAAGTACGTATGAAAAGTGCATAACGTGTAGTTAGAGTCAATATGTAAAAAGTATAAAACAATGTATAACTAAATATCTAAAATAATCAAACTTATAAAACAAAAATAATCAATTTTATACAACTCTTTACTATACTAAAACCTTAGATGACAAGAAAAAACCCATAAAACAAACCAAAAAAGAAAAAGAAAAAGAAAACAACTAACTATCCTCTTCCTCGACCTCCCTTACCTCCCTAGTTGACAAATCGTTTAAAACCCGAACATTAAAAGACTTTTATAATTCTAAAAGTATAAGCTTTCGTACCGTATCTGGTAAAAGCCTATTTCTAGACTTACTAACCACGTTACTACTTATCGAAAAAACACGCTCCACTGCCGTAGACGTGGCTGGAATAGATAAATACCGCCTACAAAGTAGTGCTAATTACGGGTATTTCCCTTACCTTTTATACTAATAGTCCAGGGTATTAACCTTTTTTTTTATTTCAAACTATTAGTGAATAACGAAAGTAACTAAAAAGAAAACTTACTAATTTAAGCTCTTAATCTTCGTGAAAGTACGAAATGAATTAGCCGAATATATAAATAAGTCTTTTAAATACCTTTTTACTAATCGTCCTTTTATTATATATTATGATAATGGGGTTGAAATACTCTATATTTTCACAGCTATTAGTAGGTATTTTTTTTATATAAAGATGAAACGTATACGTTGTTGTTTTGGAAAAAGAAAAACAACTTGTTGGAATTAAATTAAATCGAAAATTAAATACGTAATTAAATTAATTTTCATTAATTAATTAATTATTAACTAATTACCGATTAATTGATTTTAATTAATTTTTCGAGGGCTAAAAATTAAATTAATTAATCACGAATTAATTTTTTCGGTCTTGGCATTAATTAATTTTATTTAATTTAATTTTGCCAAAAATTAATTTTAATACTAAATTAATAATTAATTAATTTTTTCCCAACCCTGCGTATAAGTAAGAGAGGAAGTTACGAGTAAACGTTTACTATACCGGAAGGAACTATAAAAGAGGAGGAGGTAAAAAGGATAAGAATTATTAAGAGTAAAACGTCGGGGCTATAAAAAGGCCGCCGCGGATTATAAAGGAGGAGGTTAAAGAGAAGAGAAAGGTACGGAAAGGGAAGCGTTATAAATTTACTAGTTAAAAAAATATAAGGGAGAGTTTATAAGTAAAAATAAAAGGCGCGGACGTACCTTTATACTACTTATAATACCGGTCGCTCCTTTTTTATTTATAAAAGTTATACTTTCCGTATTTAATAATCTTTTATTTATAAACGTATAAACTATTAAGCGATAAATACTCGGTTAAGCCTCTTAATAACCGTAACGACGACGTAGCTTTATATTACGCCGGACGTTATACTACTTTAGTAAGTGAAAGAGATAGATTAACTTAGTTAGCCTATAACCTACGGATATTTATTATCTAGTATATACGCTATTACCGTTCTAAGAGGCCGTAAGGAGTAGAGTTTTTATACGGCGAGCGTTAGCTCTACGGTTTTTACTACCCTGAATCGTTAAAGTACCTTATACTATAGTTAGTATAGTATATAGGAGTATAAATAAATAAATAAATCAAAAGCGGTTTACCGGGAGTTTTAAAAAGAGGTACGCGTTGATACGGTTTTAAAAAGACTTTTTAAGTAGTATATCCTCCGGCGTTTAAGTTTTTTTTGACTTTAACTAATTTTTATAAAGCCGTATTACGCCGTCGTATCGCGCTTAATACTTATTTATTTATTATTTTCTTTTTCCTTTTTTTTATTTTATTTATCCGTCGTAACGCTAACGCTACAATTACTTTTACGTCATTTTCCTCTTTTTTTTATAATTAATTTAACTTCCGGGCTATAACTACTTATTTTCGTTTACGCGCCGCCTTCGCCGCCTTTACCTTAACTTAATCCTATATAACGTTTTACACTTTTTTTATATCGTAGTTTAACACTTACTAGTTATACTCCGCCGGCTACTCCTTTTACTTTTCTAAGTAGAAAACATAGCCCTTACGCGTACACTTATTAAACACCGCCTTTACTTTTCAAATATCCCGATCCTTTACGAGATTTGAAAGCGGTATTACCGCGGCGTTATCGTTATCTCGGGGCGTTTACGGTTTTAGTAAAAATACCGAGAATATATTATATATCTTTTTATACTTTTACGGGAAAGCGAGGTAATATACTAGTTTACTAATCCGTTTAATAATCTTAAATAGTCTTACGAACTTAAATATTATTTTACGTTTCCCTTTTATAATTAAATTTACTATTAATAATACTATTAAATTTCCGCGTTTAAGTTCTTTAAGCTAATACTTCTAGTCGTAGTATTTCTTTTATAACTCGAGGGCTTTACGTATATATTCCTTAACGAGCTCCCGGAGCGCTTAAATCTTTTTTACGTAGTATTAAATAACGGGTACCTCGTTTTCCGTAATATCGCCCTCGACCTTTATACCCGGACTTAGGTCGTAGCCGTATATTAGGCGAAACGGCGGTTAACCCGTAGTAACGTTAACCGTACTTTAATAAGTAAACTTAGTATTAAATTAAAAGTTTAACTAATATTATTATAAGTCGTTAACGACAGCCCGTAAGTAATACTTTAATATTCAGTTAGTTTTTTTTATTTATCCGTCGCTTTACAGGTAGTATATTATAAAGAGTCGTTAAGAAATCGAGAGCGTCGCGTATAGCTTTTTTTAGAATAGGCTCGTGAATACGTTATTACGGTTCGAGACGATAATTCGAGGAGTATTAAAACGGGGTTTAATTTAAGTTATCCTATTTGTACGTTAGATTTTTACTATTCGTACGTTAAAATACATGCCAAGAACTAGATTTTCCGCTAGTCCTAAATAGGAAATCAGTCAACTGCCAAAATGTAAAAAATCTACTCTACGACCTACGCATACGCTGTCTTCCCTCTTCCACACCTACCACCTCCGTAGCTATACGAAATAATACAAAAACAATATCGTCGTTAGAATTATTAGAAAGCCGTTAATTTAGCGTATTATCTAATTTAATCACTAAGGTCTCCTGTTTAATAATTATTACGCTATTATTATTAAGTAGTAGTAAGCTATCCCTCCCCCCCGTTACCGTCGGAATTTTAGCTTTTAGCTTTCTAGTTATTTTAAACCTTTTTAACATTTTATTCTAGACCATTTTCTATCTATTTTTATCTTTATTTTCTATCCCTTTTTATCGAGTGTTTTAGTCCTCTTCTTAGTAGCATAATTAGATAAGCCTTCCGTTGTTTAGCGATATATAAAGGCGGTATTCTACCGCCTCTAACCGCCTCCACGCACGCGGTAGAGTCGAGTAATCTCTTAAAAAGCTAGCCTCTTAAGAGGAATCGTAGACACGGAAGTAAGTATACACACATCTAGAATTAATTATATTAATTTAAGCTTTCGATATCCTTTCCGATCAGAGTATTACCGATATCCTTATTATATTTTTATAACGATCCGGCCGTTATTCGTAAAGTTTTAAATCGGGCTCCCTAGCCGCCTACTAGGTAAGCCCATACCCGGCCAGCCTATACTTCCCTACTTTAGAGTAGTGGTTGTGTAGTTAGTTAAGTAGAGAGCGCGGAGTCCGTACCTCGCTTCTCGCTTTTAATAGTAAATATATCCGGATTTTAGTTTTATTCGTTTAATTATTATAGTAATCGGGCGGACGTTAGGATTAAAACGAGTTAGTAGTAAGGTATTAGGCGCGATAGCTCGCTCTTAATCTAGTTAGTAATTCTTCAATTTCCTATATTTCCAGGCCGTCTCGCGCGAAGTAACACCGCGCGTTAGGCGTATACGATAACGTTATTTCTTTCTATCTATTTATTTACCTTCCTTCCGATCTTTCTTTTCCTTTTTCCTTTTATCTTATTTATTACGATTATTACGCGTATAAAAACTACGAAGAACGATGACTATAAAAATACTCTAATCGCTAGTTATAAGACGAGTAAGATCTCTTTTCCCAGGCGATAAGACTAAACTTAAGATAAGTTTAAAACAATATAATTTAGTAGTAAAGTAGGGAGGAGGGAGGTCCTTTTATTTAAATAAGAACGTTACTAGTAAAAAGATCGGTATAAATTTAGATAAAAAACTATACCCGCTTTTATAAAGTTGAAAAGTATTAGAAAATAAGGAGGTAAAAAAGAGAAGTGTTACCCTTTTTATATAAATCCCGACATTTACCGGCCGCGGAGGGAGAATTAAAAAGAGATAATAAGAACGGTTTAACCTCTCCGGCTAAACGACTATTAGCCTTAAAATATCGTATAAAGAAAAGCTTAAAAACTTAATCGGATAAAGCGTTATTAAACCAGGTTAACTTAATAATCACGAGAAGCGGTATACACCCTCTAGTATCCTTAAATCTACTTAAATTTCTTTTCCACGATTCTTTAATAAAACTAATATAAAGTAAAAACGTTCGCTTTAATCGGAATAAAAATTAATTTTATTTTAATTAATTTAAACCCGAAGTCTTAAGATTTAAATTTAAATATAATAGTTATATCTAGTCCGGTACTAGTAATAGTTCGGCCTAGTAATAACTAACCGGCTACTCTTACCCCGTTAAAATACGCTACTTAGTAGGTTAAGGGCTAATTAGTAAAAAGATTAATAAGTTAATAACGGCTACCGCTCGCCGGGGAAAAATCTCCGACACTAAAGTAATAAAAACGTTACTTTAGTAATACTTAAATAAATTTAATATTTAAAACACGCGGGTTAAGGCGGGTTCCCGATTAAATTATATTTTATGTCTAATTAGTTAAACTAAAGGGCTTACCCTTATCCGTGTAGTACTAAGTAAGTTTATATATTAAATTTTTTTTTTACCTTTTTATCCGTAAGTCGGGGAAGTCCTTTAATTAAATCTAGTTAATATAAATTATCCTTAAATCTTATATTAAAAGTTAGTTTAAACCTATTCGTATAATTACGAAGAAATATTTTACGGTATAACGTAAGATATTTTGAATTTATTAGAAATTCCTTTATATTTACGTTTTATATTTAATTTTCTATCCCCCCCCTTAAAAATTATCATTTTTTATTATTTTTTATCTCTTTTATTAATAATCTTATTTCTTTATTTCTTTTTATTTTTCCTATTATTAACCGTTTTCCCTTCCTTTTATAATTTCTTTTTTTTTTACTTATAAAACGATCCGTCTTTATTTTTATTCCCTTTTTTCCTTTATAACCTTTAAATACTCTAGAAGTCCTTTTATATCCGCGCTATTCTATACTAACCTCTCCCCGTTTTCGCGTTTAATAGGCCCTAACACTATATCTAACACTCCGATCGTAACGCCTACCCTTTTTATAACCGGCAGCCCCAAGGCTTCTAACGCCTACACGGCCCGCTTTAAACTACCGTCCCCGACCGGTGTTTTACGGGCTACCTTAATACCTTAAGCGTCGCTTAATTTTAACCTTTAGTTAACACGTACGAACGTTTTAAAGTTCCTCGCGAAGTTTACTAACCACGCCCGTTTATTACGGCTCACGTCGGACGAAGCCTTAAAATACGTTATTTTATATTATAATAACGACGTAAAGCTAGAGGTAAAACTTACTACTAAAAAAAAAAACCTTACTAGAAGGAGGGGACCGTTAAAATTATTTTATCGTTAAACTCCGATCGTTACTCGCGATTACCGACGAGGAGTAACGGTAGTCGCCCGGTTAACGTATATAAGTTTAGTTTAAATTCGTTTATCTTATATCCCCCGATTACTAAGTATAAGAAATTAGCCGTCTACATCGTTTAACTAATCTCGCTTATAATAATATAACCTCCTTAACCTTCTCCCTACGTTTTATTACTAAGTTCCCCGCGGACGTTTTATAACGCCTAATCGACCGTAATATAAATTTTAAATCGTTTAAAAATAAATCGTTAAACTACCTTTTAAACGCCGCCGAGAAAAAGTTCCGTAACCGCGTATAAATAACTTTTCTTTAAAGCGGTCGCGTTTTTATTACTAATTTAAATACCTCGCGATTTAGTTTAACCTTTACCCCCTCGCCTCTTTTTATTTAACCCTTTTCGTCGTAACTCGCCCTCTTTATACCTACTCCCGCCTTAACGTAAGTAACGCCGAGCTAGGCCTCTCTACCGGACTTTAACCCGATTTTAAACGACTTTATAAATAAATTCGCTCGTATAACTATCTTTAAAGTTAACCGTATCTCTAATAATATCCGCCGTTAATTAAACGATCGCCCTATTTTTACTAACCTCGCCTCCCTAATAGTATACGACCTCGTTATTTATAACCCTTAACTAATTAAAAATATAACTAATACCTATTAAAAAATTTAAAATCCTTTTACCCCGGCTACTAGGAGAGCCCCCGCGTAACGCGTAATATTTTACTTTTAAAATATTTAATACGACGCCCCTCTTATAATATTCGCGGACCTCGAAGTAGGTTTCCGTAAGCCCGACTAATTAAAAACTTACGTTATATATTTTTAACGCTTTAATCGGTCGCCCTCCCCTTACTTTTACTATAGTTCTACTAACTATATAGTACGTAACTACCCTACCTCTAATTAGGATATTAAAGCCGGCCTCGTTAAGTTTCAGTCGCCTATAGTTTAATACTACTTTAATACTAAAAACCGAGCCTTTATTATATTCTTAATACTAATATCCTATTAAAAGCCGCCCGGTAAACTACGTAACCTAATTCAAATTATCCTCGAGCGGTATAAAATTCTTATTACGGAACGAGTAAAGATAACAACTCTCCGTAAATAAGGTATCGTTATTAATACTAGTATAAAGTACTTTTCGTTTAAAAATATTAACTAAAGTCCAATTAACAAAACCGAGGAAGTCCCGACTTACGCAACGCTTTTTAAAGCCGTTCGTATTAAAACGAATATAGTCTACGTAAACTTAAACGAGTCGCTAGACAACGAGTACTTAAAACCCGATAACCTACACTAGTTTAAAGTAACGACCCTTATTAATCTTATTAACTTTAAAAAGTTCCTAGCCTTTAATAACTTATATATTAAAAAACGCCGCGTCCACGACGAAGATACTACTTTCAAATTTACAGAGCCCCTACACCCTTTTCTTATTATTAGTATCGATTTAAATAACCCTAATCGGCTAACCCTAGTAACTTTTACGTAAACCCCCGCGTAAACTTTTACGTAAACCCTTACCTAAACTCCTAGCTAACCTCTTACCCTAGTTCCGTTAACCCGCGACCCTACTAATTAAGCGAATAATAAAACTTTTAATTTAACTAAAAAAACTAATTAATTAGCTATTTAAATAATTATTAAAAGGATTACCGATTAATAAGTCCGTATACTATTATAGTTACTTACGGAGATCTCCCTTACTATAATAAACGCCCTCGTTTAGTTCCTTCTTAATAAAGCCCGAGCTCCGGTCCCGACGGTTTAACTAAATACTATTAACAAAGAAATCCTTAAACCCCGGAACGCTACACAGCTAGTTATAATAATCAACTTACTTAGAAACTCGAATAACGCTAACGACGACAAACTCTAATACTTAATAACCTTTAATCTAGGCTTTAACATTATAGGTTTTAAAGCGGTGTTTAACGCGCGGTCACTCTAAGGCTAGGTAAAGTAGCGGTTTATATATATCGTTAAACTCCCGCGTTTATAAATACGTCTAAACGACCCCTACTCTAAACCCCGGGTATTTATAATCCTCGATACCGGCTCCTAAATTAACGTTATCTCCTTTAAGTACGCCCGGTAATATAGTCTCGTCTTAACGCCCACGAATATTTAGTTAAAGAGCTTTTATAATACTTCTATTAACTTCTACGGCGAAACTCTAGTTACCCTATAGATTAGCCCTCAATCGGTGGAGGTATACTTTTTTATAATACCCGAAAACTATAGCGAGACACTTATACTTCTAGGTATATTATTCTCGTAAGACTTATACTTATACTTCGTTTATAATAAAGACTTTTACAATTAAAAGGGCACGACTAGTCGTATTAACGAACCTACTATAACTCTTACTTTAACGTAAAACGTATACGTTAATATACTAATCAGAGGCGCGCGCGTAATAGTAGCCGTAGCGCGTAAAGTTAAAAGTGCGATCGAGGCTTTTTTAACTAAGCTTTAAATTATAATAAACGACTATTTAAATGTCTTAAGGAGCTCTTTACCGGCGGGGTAACTCCCCTCGACCTTTACGCCGGCGAGCTACCTAGATTAAAGCCTAGTAACACCGTCTTTATTTAAATCTAGTTAAAGGATACTATCTAGATCCTTCTCTTAATAACGCCTAACGTACTAACCTTTTAAATAGTTAAATTATAATAACGGGACTACTTTACTAAGTTTAATTTACTATCTTACGTCTTTTCTAACTATAAAGGCACCTTAACCTAGGATTTTAATTATATCGGGCGTATTAACCTTATAATTACACTACCTTAAGTTATTTATATAATCCTTTACAAGGCTTTTTAAGTACGTAATATTCCGATCCCTCGCCCGCTTTATAATTAAGTTATTAAAGTCCTACGTACTCGGCTTAAAAAAAGTATTATTAAAGAGAGTTATAACTTATACCGTAATCCCTAGTTCTTTATTAAAAAGAAGGATAATAAACTTCGCCTAATTAATAACGCTACGAACTATAATAAGTATACGACTAAAAATACCTTTATCCCGCCGAGTACTAAGTCCTACTCCGAAGAGTTTATAAATATACGTTATCTTAACCCTAGTCGACTTTTTCTCTAACTACGATTAAGTCGATTTAACGGTAGAAAGTCGAGACCTAACTACTTTTATAACTCCGATCGGCTTATTCCGTATAAACACGTTACTTTAAAGTAGTATTAATTCCGTTACGTAATTCTAACGTATTATTATCCGTATTCTCTTTAGCTTTATACCCGAGATTTACCTCCCGTTTTTAAATAATATTTCGATTAAAAGCCCGACAATAAAATACGACGACGCTTTTACCCTTTTTAGTATCCGCCGTTTTATCTTCGAGTATATTTAAAATATTAAGAAGGTGCTAGTTAACTACGAGTTAGCTAATGTTACGATCTCCGTAGAAAAGTCTTAATAGTACTAGTTACGCGTAGTTATCGTTAGCTACCTTTATAGTAGTAGTAGCCGTAGCCTTATAAATAATAAAGTTAAAACGATCGTTAACTAGCTAACTTTAAAAAACCTCGATTAACTCCGTAACTTTATAAGTTTATTAGTATACTACCGTGCCTAAATTAACTACCGTACGACTATTACCCTACCCCTTTTTAAACTATAATATAAAGGAGTCGCCTAGGTATAAGGTGATTAAGAGTAGGCCGCTTTTAATACCTTAAAGTAAAAGCTAATCTTAGCCCCGGTCTTCATTACCTTAAACTACTCTTTATCCGCCGGCGAAATTATTTTATAAGTAAACGCTAGTTTAACCGGATAAGGAGGCGTTCTTTTATAAGTTATTTAAAATTAAAGACTACTCTCACGTTATAAATCCGGCGTTTAGAATTTAGTTAAAGCGCGGTATAATACCGGGAAGAGGGAATACCGAGGGATATTAATAGCGTTAAAAAGCTTTCGTTACTAGCTTTATAGCGCACGGTTTATTATTAAGACGGACGTTAAAGTCTTTTACGATTAGTTTAATAAAACGATCTCTAAAGTTCTTAAAGCCTTAATTATACGCTAGGTTACTTAGATACGTACTTTTAGCTTCGAGGTCCGTTATATTCCTAGGATTAAAAATACCCTCGCCGACGTACTATTACGACGCCTTTATAAGGATTTTAACCCGGATAATATAATAACTAAAAATAAAATCGAGGAGTTTATAAATACGTAGATTTATATATTATTTATTAGTAGCCTTAATCGGTACGAGATAAGTAATTAAGCTACTTTTAACTTTATTCAACTTAAAGAATTTTTATACTAAAACCGGCTAACTCGCGCGTTACTTAAACCCCTGTTAAGTATTAAAAATCTTTTAACTACCTAACTTTACTTTTAAAACACGGTATAATTAAATAACTCCGATTAAAGCCTTACGATACTAAAAAAAATAAGTTTAAGCCCGTTATTAAATTTTTAACCTAACTCGGACTTCCCCCGGGTTTTAATCGGAACGCTCGCCGGCGTTTCTTATAAAAGTACGCCGACTACTTTATTTAAAACGGTATCTTTTAACGGCGGAATAAAAAGAACGTCGACTTACTATAACGAGTAATTAGAGATAAAGCTACGAGGTAAAAGCTTATTAAAGCTACCTATATTAATAACGGATATCGGGGTATTAACGCTACTATTTATCACTTGTCTTAATTCTATTAGTAGCGAGGTTTTATATTAATATTTATAAACTACTTTAATTTTACTTTAACTATATTAAATAGGTAGGGTAGCGTTTCGTTAGTACTACGATCGTTTAAAAGGCGCCGCCCTAGTTATTTATAAAGATTTATTTAAACGTTTAATATATACCTTTTTATAACGGTTATAAGTTCTTAATCGAAGCTAAATATATATTAACCGGGTACGTAGAAGTTTAAGTTATAACTCGGGCTATATTTAAGAATATCGTTATACTTATTTAAAACACTTTAATTTATACTTATAATCTACTATAGTATATCGTAATAAACGGCGGCTCGTAATTTTAAAAAGATTTAATCACCGTTTACTATAACTTTAGTATTCCCCGGGTAATTACTTTCATATATAACCTTTAAGTTAACGGTATTATAAAAGGCTGTTACTATAAACTAGTTAACGTTTTAGTTAAAGTAACGGATAAGGGTAAGTAGTTATAACTATTATAACTCCCGTATATCCTTTTTATTAATCGTGTAATAATTAACCGTTTTTATAAGAGGTCCTTTTTTTACTTTCTTTTTAAGCGTAAACTAGTATTACCGCTAAAATATAAGTTTTAACGTAACGTATACTTAACTAAAAGGCGACTATAACTATAAAAAAGTATATTACGCTATAAGTTAAAACCTTTCGTCGGCTATAAGAAGATTAGGATTTCGTGTTTATTTACGTTACTTAATTCAAAAAGAAGTTAATAAAAAGACGCGATCGGGTAAACTAGTATAAATATAAGCCGGAAGGTAAAGATTTTAAAAAGGGCGCTCTCGTTTTATTCTAAAATAATACTAGGTAAAATAATAAATTATTATTATATAAACTCGATTATAAGTAATACGGGCCTTATAAAATCACTTTTATTATAAAGAAAAGGACTTATTTACTAGCGTAACTAAACGACACGCTACTTATTAAAATATATACGTTATATTAGTTTAAGATTTTATTTAAAATACGAATAATTTCTAGTTTACTCTTAACGAATTATATAACCGCGCGTTATACCCTAATTAAAACAACGCCCCCTCTTTTCCCCCCCCTACCGCCCGCCTTAACCGTCCCCGTTAACTCCGCGCTTAAATAACGCTTACGCCGCTTTTACCTCCTCTTCTAAGTATAACTTTCCGGCTAATACGTCTCTTTTTAACCGGGCTAGGGGCTTAACTTCTAACTACCGCGGCGATCCGTACGGTAGCGGTCTTAATAAAGGCTTTTTACGCGCCTACGTTTATCGCGACTGTCGGCGAAGTACTCGGCGCGAAGTAACGGGCGTTTAACGTAGCTTCGTTCTCGAGCCGGGTAAGGTAACGGCCGATCGTCTCGTCTTCTTTTTAAAATAGATTTACGAACGTATACCAGTAGTTTTTTAAAAAGTATAAATAGTTCCTGTAAGCCTTTTTAGCGTATCCGGATAAAAATACGTAGTATAAAAACGGTATTATAACGAGTTAATCGTTACTATTAAGTATTATAACTTTAAATTATAAGAACCGTTGTTTATAATAACGGTACAGTACTAAGTTATAGTACCCGTAGGCTTAAGTAAATAAACCGCGGGCCCGACGGGGTTTATTAATAACGCGCGTAAAGTATTTATAAAAAGGCCCCCCGTAAAACGCCTTTATATATACCGGTTACGTTTAACCGATTAATTAGTTACGGTACTATAATAAGAAATCTTATAAGAAGCCGTTAAGCCGTAAGCTAGCCTAAAACGCCTCTATAACCGGCGTCGTCCGTAGTAATTCCTAGTATAGGTACGCCGTTAGCTCGATAAGGGTACTAAAGCGGACTACTATAATAACCTCTTTATACCTTTACTTATAAGGGTATAAAACCCGGTTAAGGACCGGGTCTTATTAGAATTAAACGGCGTACTTTAGTTTAAAAAGAAATACTACTATAAGGAAAGCGGGTACTACGTTATTAAAAGAGGTAGTTATTATTTTAAAAATAAATAGGGATAAAAAGAAAGAAGATTTAGAAAGAGTCACATTTAATCGGAGAGCTCGTAAAAGTATAAAGTTTAATAAGTAAATTTCTTTTAAGGAGGTAGCCTTTCGCCTTATAATAATTTATTTTATTTATATTTTTAAAGTAATAGGATTACTACTACTGTATTAAACGCGTTTAAAAACGAAGGAAATTAGTATAAATTAATAAATCTCCGACTTATACGTAATTTTAGTACGTTAAACGATATATTTTTTTACTTTATAGTTACTTAATATTTACTACTTTAAGTGATATATATTATTATTTTGTTAAAAAAACTTAGTAAAATAATAAGTTTTTTTATTTCTAAAAATACGTTATTTACTTAATTATTCTTTTTATTTATCTCCCGATTAATTATCTTTTATTTTATCTTTTCCCGGCTTGAACTTTTTTTTATTTTACCTATACCTTTTTTATCCTACCGTTCGTTTAAATAATCCTAGCTTTACTACGATTATCTTATCTCTTTTTCGCTTGCTTTATACTCGTAAATAGTTTACCGTTAAGGCTCGTCTTTCTTTAATAATTTAAATTATTATTAGTACTACTTTTTTTTTAATTTCCCGCCTTTTTTATTAATTAAGGTAGTTTTTTTACCTTTTTCCTTTTATTTCTTATAATACCTCGCCCTTTTTTTACCTTTTTTTCTTTCCCCTTTTTACTTTTACTGTAACTCACTTATAATACCGCTTAAACCGGCCACCTTATCTTCGGTAGCCTCGTTTACCCTTAGTACGGCTATTTTAGCCCGGGACTTTTATTTTAAATAATAATTAAGAAACCTCGACCCGAGGGACCGGGTGTTCGGCCACTAGCCGTTATAAACCGTCTTCCCCACCGTACTATACCCCTAGGCCGTAATTTCCGATCGGTTAGTATACTACGATAGTTTTCTCGGTAACGAGTAAAAAACTATTTTAATTAACGACTTCCCGGGTTAGCCGTTACGCTCGTCTTATATAAACGGTAGAATTAACGGCCTAGTTATTTCGGCCTACTTAACGGGCCTATTTACTTTAAAGGGCGGTATTTTTAACGAAGAGTATACCTTTTCTTTTAGTTTATACGCCGGCCTCGAGTTTTTACTATAAGACTTATTAGGATTAACTTATATTTATTCCGGCGGAGTTTAGTCTACGGATTATTTAACGCGTTATTAATTTAAAGTAACGGCGGTAGCCCGGTAATACCGGTTTTACGTAATAGTCGTATATAAAAGTAGTTATAACTCTTTTACGATCGCTGATTAGCGCTAACGGGTCGTATATTAATACGACTTAATATACCGGATTACAATTAAAAGAATAATCGGTTAATAATAAATACTAGTTAGGTACTTAATCGGTATAAGGGTATTAAACGTTAACGTTTAGTACTTTTACGTGTACGTAAGTACGCTATTATAAACGAATAAGTAGGCGTACGGGGTTTATATTTTAAATAACGCGCGGAACTTTTTTTATAAGTAAACCGCTCGTTAAGTAGGCGCCCGCCGATCGGCGCCGACGTTTCGTTAATAAACTTCCCGGGTATATACCCGGGTTTTTAAGTTAGTAAAAGTTAACGCTATAACGGAATCCTTAATAATAGTAATACTCGACGGGTAAGTAACTATTATCCGCTTTAAACTCGGTTATAAAGACTTATCGCCCCTTTGTAATTTAAAAAGCCCGTTAGGAAGGGTTAATTTTAACTCTTACTTTAGGGGTTATAATTAAACGACTAAACCTAGGTACGCCGGATTTTACCGTCGTCGCCGCCGGTAAAGTAGTCCGTTTACGGGCGACGGATTAATACTAAAGCCCTCTCCGTCGTTATTAACGAATAACTAGTATAACGCCTATAAAGCTATACGGGGTCCGTTAATCGGAGCTCTTTAATACTTATAACGTTAAAAAAAAAAACCGCCGAGGCCGCCGCTAATAACGTTATTATTACCGTTATTTCCTTTATTATTACCGTTATTATTACCGCTATCCCTTTTACTACTACTACTACCGTTATCTCCCTTACTACTACTCTTACGTTTTTTACTACCGTTACCCTAACTATTATTACGACCCTTATTACTCTTATAACTATTAATTAAACCGCCCCGGTTAACGTTATTAACGACGACGACGACTTTATTATCCCCGCCCTTATTACCCCGCTTAAAACCCGGACGCCCACGCCCGTAACGAAAACTCCTTTACTACGCTCACGCCGCCCGACGACCCCCGTAACTATAACGCCTTCCGTCCCCTCCTTACCCGTTAACGACCGATCGGTTATCGACGGTAGCGTATATAACGACCCGTAGGATAATAGTACGATTAACGATTTATCCTACGCTCCCTCGTCTTTTAACGACTTTAGTAAAGATATAATCCCGGCGACGATCACGTTAAAAGTTAAGTAAGCGTCGGTATTACTAAACGTAGTAGATTTAAACGTCGCCCTTAATAAGGCGCTCGCCTCGTTAACTTTTATAGCGGTCCCGGCCTAGCTTTACCCCGTCGGGCCCGGTTTCTTTATTACGGTCGGCCCGGATTATATCGATAGATAATAAGGGTAAGACGTTTTTTTATAAAAACGTATAAATCGATTATAGTAGGCCGAAGCCGATCGGGAAGTATAAGTAAAAATTAATAGAGTTATATAAGCTATTAAATAGTATTAACCGCCGGTTTTCTTTTTTACCACCCCCCCCCCCCCTCTTTTCCTTCCTCTCTTTTTCTCTCCTCGCCCGTAAATCGTACCGTTAATATACGGGATAAAAAAAAATAAAAAAAGGTATTAAATAATAGTGTGTTGTCCCCCCCCCTATTACCGTCGGAATTTTAACTTTTAATTTTCTAGTTATTTTAAACTTTTTAAATATTTTATTCTAAACTATTTTTTATTCATTTTTTATTTTTATTTTATTTTTATTTTTATTGAGTATTTTAATCCTCTTCTTAGTAGTATAATTAAATAAGCCTTCCGTTATTTAACGATATATAAAGGCGGTATTCTACCGCCTCTAACCGCCTCTACGTACGCGGTAAAGTCGAGTAATCTTTTAAAGAGTTAACCTTTTAAAAGGAATCGTAGACACGGAAGCAAGTATATATATATCTAGAGTTAATTATATTAATTTAAGCTTTCGATATCCTTTTCGATCAGAGCATTACCGATATTCTCATTGTGTTTTTATAACGATCCGGCCGTTATTCGTAAAGTTCCAAATCGGGCTCCCTAGCCGCCTACTAAGTGAGCCCGTACCCGGCCAGCCTGTACTTCCTTACTTTAGAGTGGTGGTTGTGTGGTTAGTTAGGTAGAGAGCGCGGAGTCCGTACCTCGCTTCTCGCTTTCATTATCTAAAGTTACGTCGTCGAAAAAAAAGAAATCACCGTAGTAGGTATCGTAGGTGGCGGCCTTTTTCTCGTACGGTCGGGTATCGATATAGTACGCCTATTACTATAGCGATACGGGGGGTCGTCGTCGAAAAAGACGTTATACTCGTACTTAATCGAATCTATAACTAATTTGTTAGTAAATATAACTAAAAGAGGCGTATTTTATTAAGGAAGAGATTACCAATGCTACTAGTTATTTTAAAGGAGTGTTACGCGTAGAGTGAATAGTTTTTTTAAGTAGATATTTAGTGATGTGTATGGCGATACGTACGAGCCGTGAGATGTAGATATAGTTAAAATGTATGAATTATTAGCTTAGTTAGTAATTAGTTAGTAGATATAGTTGTTTTCTTTCCTATTTGGAACTAGTGTCTCTACTTGGCAGGAGATAGTAAGTAGTAAAAAGAATTTAGTTAATTATATCGCGAGTAGTAGCCCCACCTGAAGTATCTAACGTACGAATAGTAAAAATCTAACGTATAAATAGGATAACTGTTTAATTTTTACGTATATTAGTATTATTAGTTACTCGGAGGTAATTAAACTTATTATTAAGATAAAGTAATATATTCTCGTAAAGCGGTCGATTATTATTAAAATCGAGTCGATTATTTATCCTTTATATTATACCCAGGGTTAAAAAAAAGTCCGGACTTTTTCCGGACTTTTAAAAGTCTAAGTCCGACTTAGCCGGACTTTTAAAAGTCCGGACTAATATTCGAGGGAGGAAAAAAAAATCATCGCGAATCCTATCGCGACAATTAAAAATTATTAATTCGACATCGGTATTAAATTCGTAAGACCCGATTCTATAACCTACGGCCAGCGCGGTAATACGCGCCCGCCGCGCGGTTATGGCGGTGGCGCTACGCGGAATACGCGGTCGTGACGCGATAATAACGCTAGCTAACTATTATTAGATTTGATATTGAAATTACCTTTTATAGTAATTACTATTAGTAATAACGACGAATCGAACCCGCCGTTACTTATTAAAGTTTTTTTAATAGTCTCTCGTTTTTTTGAAGTTAAAAATAAGGACGCCGACCGTATCGACGTTATTACGGAGCTTTTATTCCTCGTCGCCGATTACGTTACGAACTCTTTATTCGACTAAATTATATAAAAAGTAACAGATATCTTTATTTTAATTATTACTATTATACCTCCACTTCCTCCTCCTCCCTTTTTTATCCGACCCTTTATTACTCCCTCTTTTACCGAGATCCTCGTTATTACGCCTCGAGCGGTACTATATTAAAAACGCGACCGCTACGAAGTTATAATTAATTACCGTAAATTATTTAACGGAATTAAAAAACGTAAATACGATAAAAGTATATAATTAATTAAGAATACTTTTCCGAACCCTAACGACCTCGCTAGTATTAAGTAGCTTTTTAGCGGCGACGTCGTAGCGTACTTTTTTAGCTTGGTAGAAAACCTTTTTACGGACGATAGTTAGGTGACCCGCGCTTTTAACACGGACGTTACTTAGTACCGTAAAACGTATACTATTATTACGAAAAAAATCCTTATAAACTTAACCCGCGAATCCGACGATACGAAGTCGAAAAATATTCGTACGAAAATTCCGTCCTTTTCAAAAACGAAGGTATAAAAGACGCGTAATAAAAACGAAGTGTAATTAATCCTCCGTATACGTAACGTTAACGACGTAAACTTTTTATACGGGACTAGTTTTATTTAAAAAGTTAAACACTTCGACTACGAGTTATATAACCCCGCCGCCCGAGTTACCCGATATTATAATTACTAAGTTTACGGTTGTATTATTAAGTATTACGATAAGTTTTTATAGTACGGTAACTACGCCTCCGCGGATTATATTAATAAGAAATATATTATTAAAGACGACGCCGTAACTTATAAATACGTAAACTATAATAATAAATATTAGGCGTAAAGCCCGCTTTACCCGATAGTTAAAACGGTTTATAAACGCGTTATAATTATATATTATAAACGCTTAACCCGTTTTAAGTTTTATCCCAAGAATATATTTTATAATATATAATTACTTTTAATATTAGCCTAACCCGGTATTAACTAATAATTAAATAATCCTTTACAAACCGCTCTACCCACCGCCCCCGTCGTCTAGTCGGTCGAACTATAAGTTACGCCCGATACCGCGGCGGTAATTAGCCTTACTACGATATCCCCCGAACTTTAAACCGACTCTAACGGCCGATAAACCCGTAATAAAATAATATTATTACGCTTATAATTATTATCGTATAATAAAATATATAAAAAAGTAAAAATAATATAACGACGGCGTTAAATAACCGCCTTAAACCCGACGTTATAGTTATTTAAAAGTTTAACTAGTTTTAACACGGTTTCCTTTGAAACGAATCCCGATTTAAATATTACGTAATTACACATAGTAGTAACGTTATACTTTATATATATAAGCGTTAAAATATTATATCGTAGTTTTATAAAAAGGGCGTTAATTAGTACTACGTTACGTTTAAAACTAGCCGTAATAATAAACTTATAGTATTATTTATTTATATCCCTAACCCTTACCTTTAATAATAATAAACCTACCCCCTTAACGATATCGCTACGGCGTAATAAGCTAAGTATACAAATATCCTACTAAATAACTTTAACTTTTACTACCTAACCTAAGATAAATATTAACAGATTTTATTATAAGTAAACACCCTATTATAATTTATAACGACACTCCGCTTTACCCTTATTACACCGTACGGGATTTCGACGTAGTAACGTTACGACTACTACGACTCTATAATCGACTTTTACTAGCACTCGTAATAAGCCCGATTAAAATTCGCCGGCTACTATAAGTAGTCCGGATTTAATTATAACGCCCTTTAATACCGACTATATAATAGCCGCCCCCTAATACCGTCCCCGCCCGGGTAACGATAGTATGCTACGGACGTTAATATAACCGTTATACTAGGATAATAAACGCCGCGACTCTTATACGGTACTAAAATAACGCCCTATATCTTTAATTAATTCGTCGACTAACTTACTTTTTTCCTTACTAACTCCGCCGATAAAGTAACGGCGCGTAAGCGTCCGACTAAAGGGTATACCTCCTTTTAATAAATACCCGACGTCGCTGTAACGTTAATAAATAACCGTTAAATATTTAAAAAGTAATAAGTTTTAAGGATAAAGTATAATTATAAAGCGTTTAAAGAAGTACGTAAAACTAAAAATAAAGCCGTCTACTATATAAAAACGGCTTACTTATATAATACCGTTATAAAGTTATTATATAATAATACTTTACTTTAAAAGCTTAAAAAGTAAACGCGCCTTTATAATTATAAACCACCCGAGAACGTTAAGCTACTACTACTACGAAGTAACTAAAACAACGCTATAATCACGGAGTATAACGATAAAGTAAATATCCTAGTAGTTAAGTTTTTCCCCGCCCCCCCGGCGGACCTAACCGATATCCCGCCCGCTTAACCCCGTAAAAAAGAAGTTATAATAAACCGACGCGTCGCCGTTAACGAAATCATTAACGTACTTATATCGTTACCGTTATAAAAGACGCTTAATAACGACTATATCACCGCCGGTTTTTTAAAAATACTTAACCCGACTATAATCCTCGCCCTTTACGACGTCGCGTAAGCTAGCCTTAACCTCGCTTATTACCCGCGAAGCCTTCGGTACGCCTAAGTGATAGTTTTACCAAAACCGGGCAAGTCCCCTTAATAAAAATAGGAGGCCGGCGCCTACCGGTTAATCTCCTTACTTTATACTATAAAAAAAGTAATTAAAACGCTAGTTAGTAAACGGGTTACTATAACCGTAGAACGATATAGTGGAATCCCCGACGGGTAAATAAATAACCGGGTATATAAGTTAATAAAACTTATAAGCGTCGCGTTTTATAATATAATTAAAACTACTTTCGAATACTAAACGATAGCGTCGTTACTCCAGCTCGATATTAACGGCGTATTCGATACCGTTAATTATTAGCGCTTTTTATTTATTTTATATAACTTATACTTTTTAGCCTAACTTATAGATTAAGTTCGTAGCTTCCTCGTTTAAAGGACGGCCCGCCTTTATTTTAACGGCGAGAAATCCCGTTAGATCCCGATTACGGCGGGAGTACTCTAAGGGTCGTCCTTATCACTTAGCCTATTTATACTTTATATTACTACGTTATACCGCGAACTCGCTACGCACTCGAATATTACTATTATCGGGTTTATAAATAATACTAACTTAATTATTATCGGTAAAAATACTAAAAGAAATTATATAAACCTTAAAAGCGCCTAGTTAACGTACGACGCGTAAGCGAAACGGTATAAAATATAATTTACTCCGGTAAAAAACGAACTTATCTACTTTACTTATAAATATTACGTAAAAACCACGCTACTTACTTTAAACGGTAATACTATTACCCTTATAAAGTCCGTTAAGTTTCTCGGGTTTTAACTTAATAAAAAGCTTCTATAAAAAAAGTACGTCTATAGATTATAAACGCGGGCTACTACGTAAATATTCGTACTCACTAAACTCGTAACGTTAACGTAAAGATACTATATAACTACTATAAAAATGTTATACTTTATATATATCCGTACTACGATCGGTTACAAAGCTCCGGTTTAAAACGACCCTACTAAAAGACCGTTAACGAGGATAACGACGCCGGTTATAAACCTATAACGGACCGTACTACGGGTCGTCGTAAATAGTTATAAAACTACGCCGTTACCTCTCTTTAAGCTTGAAACGGGCGTTTTACTAGTTTAGATTTACTTATCCCGTTATATTACTAAGTTTTATAAATAAAACATATAGTATTAAGCTTACCTCGAGAGGCTTTAATAATTAACGCTCGACTGTATTTAATAAATACGGCCGCTACGGGCCTGGGCTCGGGTACACGGCGCCCCTTTAATTAGTACGCGATTTTAATAGGCTTAATAATAATATTTATGCGATAACTTTAAAGTAGTAAAAATAGCCGAATAAGTAACCGCGTTAATAGTTAACACGATTGAACACTATAGCGCCTTAATTTACTTTAAAAACCCGGATTATAAGTTACTACTTAATAAATATACGGGTCTCGTTAAATATAAGAGTAATACCCTTACCTAGCTCCGTACCGGTTATAATAAATTATACGGTTATTTATTTACCCGCCGTATCCTTATAACGATTACGTTATAGTACGACTACGAAGTATAAAAGGACGTTACTTATATTATAACTATATACTTACTTAATACTACTTTACGCTAAAAACTTTATAATACTTTAAAACGCTAATTATAGGACCGATACGACCTCGCCGTTACCTCGTAATACGTTTAAGATATACGTTACGTAATTAAGTAATTATTATAAAAAAATTAAATTCTTTAATTTAACTTTACGGAAGAACTCCACGAGCCGGATATATATTATTAATTATAAACTTAAATACGTAAATATAACTTATTACCGTTATAGTACCGTCGTTACGGCCCCGATTATTATATTTATTATACTTATTTTTTTATACTACATTTACTACTTATTATTACTACTAGTTATTATACTATTAAAACTATTATTACTATCGCCGTTTTTATCCTTATCACCGTCCCTACTATTATTATCTTTTATATCCTTATTACTATTATTATTAAAAAAGTCGCTACCGTTAACAGTACTATCACCGTTACCGTCGCCGTCGCCGCTAAAAGTACCCAGCGTTACCGTACTACTATTCGTAACGTGGTTAGTAATACCCTCGATAACGGAAATCAAACGCGTAATAAAGTTAACTAGTTAAGTTGTAACGTTAGCTAGCCGTACAGCTTCGGCGTATTAACGACGGCGGAGTTTTACCGACTCTTTTTAGAAGCCGAGCGGTACGCTATACGAAGCCGGCGCGGCGATAGCGGGGGCCGGAGCGTAAAGGGATTAAAAAGCGTTATACTAAACCCCGAGGATAGAGGGACGATCGAGGTTACTAGTTATTTATTTATAATAACTTACGATAAAAATCTCGACTTTATTTTAAGAATAAAGAGGTAGTTATATAAGTTAGTTATACGTAAAAAATACGTTACTTTTTAACGTCGATTTATATTATAATACTTATATTTAACCGAGGTATACTTTATATACTTAAAGCTTTTACTTTTAATTTTAAAGTAACTAAAAACGTTATAACGCCGTTACGTCCCATTTATAATAACTTTAATATAAACCCTTATAACCTTTATATAATAAAAGTAGTAAAGCGAGGTTATACGTAAAGGTTTAAAAATAACGTATACGCTTATACTCGTAACTCGGCCGGACTACGTACGTAACCTAGTCGATACGGGGCCAACGGGGGGAGTACTACCGCCGTCGTTACTATTAACGTTATCGTTAACCCCGGAACCGTTTACGGTAAAAGGAGGCGTAGTAACGGTAAAGCTTACGGCCGTACTTACGGCCGTACTAGAGCTTTTAACGGTAGGAGTACTCGATATCTTAGTAATCGGGGAAGTTACGTCGAAGTAAAAGAGGAAGTTACGGGTAAGCTCTTACCGTACCGGAAAAGTTTATAAAAATAGAGGTAGTAAAAGAGATAAAAACTATTAAGAGTAAAAAGTCGGGGCCGTAAAAAGGCCGCTACGGGTTAAAACGGAAAAGGTAAAAGAAAAAAGAGAGGTATAAAAAGGGAGGCGCCGTAAACTTAATAGTTAAGAAAATAAAAAAAAAAGTTTATAAGTAAAAATAAAAGGCGAAAACGCGCTTTTATACTACTCGTAATACTAGTCGCTCTTTCCTTATTTACGAGGGTTATACCTTTTATATCCGGCGATCCTTTATCTATAAATAATTAAACTAATAAACGATAAACACTCGGCTAAGCCTTTTAATAACCGTAACGACGACGTAGCTTCACGCTACGTCGGTTACTACACTACTTTAGTAAGTAAAAGAGATAAATTAACTTAGTTAGCCTATAACCTACGGATATCTACTACCTAGTATACACGCTACTACTACCTAGAGAGGCCGTGGGGAGTGGAGTTTTTATCCGGTAAACGCTAGCTCTACGGTTTTTACTACCTTTAATCGCTAAAGTACCTTATACTATAGTTAGTATAGTATATAGGCGTATAAATGAATAAATAAATAAATAAAAGTCCGGACTTTTAAAAGTCTTTTAAATAATTTTTAAAAACTTTAATTTTAAGCTTTATATAATAATTTTTAACTTTAAAACGGTTATTTATATAAGTTTTATATATTAATATACTTTTTAAGCCTTTAAAGTTTAAAAAGTCCGAAAAAGTCAGAAAAAGTCTAAAAAAAAGTCCGGACTTCTAAAAGTCCGGACTTTTCTAACCCTGATTATACCTTTAATAACGTTATTACGAAGTTTATTAAGATTTATTACTACGGCCCCGTTAAAATAAGAAGTAGTTATAAACTTTTATATAATTTATACCTTTTTATTATAATATATTAGTAAGTCGGGTATAAAACGATATAAAAATTAATATTTCTAACTATTCTTTTTTAATAAAACTTCCGCTCGATAAACTCTTTAGTACGCGCCTTATTAAAATAACCCGTTATCGGGTCGTTATAGTATTTCCGTATAATTTCTACGCGAAGCGTCCCTTTTATAGGAATATACGGCCGTAAGTAATAATAAAGTAGGCTATTACTATTTACTTTTTAAACGTTATTTTTTTAACGTTCCGTTTACGAAGTCTTTCACTTTTTTACAATATAAAAGGTCGGCCGTTTATAACGTTAATAAAACCCAGGGTTAGCAAAAAGAAATTAAATTAAATTAAATTAATCCATACTAAATAAATTAAATTAAATTAATGGCAGCTAATTAATTTTAATTAGTATTTAGCGTTTAGAAAAAATTTAAAATTGAAATCAAGTTAATTTCATTAAGTTAATTCAATTTTAACGTGCCTTTTAGAAAACAATTAAAATTAAAATTAATTTGATTTTCATTAATTTAATTTTAATTAGCATTTAACTTCGAAAAATTAAATTAAATTAAATTGACTATACGTTTTATATTTCTAGTTTTAATAAAAGTTAGGAACAAGGTTAAAGTACGTACTAGTTTTACACAAGTAAAAGTACAAAATTAAGAAAGAAGATAGATTTATATAATTAAAGAAGTAACGTAATATATAAAATTCTTAACTTACCACAACTATTAAAATCTATCAACTTACTATATATATAATTTCATATATCAACGTAATAAATAAAATTAACGAAATCAACGATAACAACGAAATTACCTTATATGTTATATTATAACTTATAAAATAATATAATTTCCAAAATTAACGAAATCAGCGAAATCAACAAAATCTCCCTATAAGTATCACTATAAAATAATAAAACTTACGAAATTAACAAAAAACCACGAAATCACTTTCTATATTATAATATAATTTATCATAATTTACGAAATACACGAAATTTACGAAATTCAAGAAATTCACAAAATTAACAAAATCAACAAGATATAAAATTAGCAAAATCAGTAAAATCAACGAAACCACTCTATATATGTTATTATCAGGGTTGGAAAAAAGTCCGGACTTTTGAAAATCCGGTATATAAATAATATAAAATTTTAGTATTTTATTAATAGGAAAAAGGTTAAATATATAAATAATTATAATTAACTTTAAAGTTTTATTATATTATTTTACGACTTTATATAATATTTTACTTAAAGAAACGAAATCGAAAACGTAGTAAATATTAAACTAATCTAAACCTCTTCCTCTATATTATTTATATCCTGAATATCCCGAATATTCCACGACTTTAATAATATAATCTAGCGTACCGTCTCCAGTAATAGGCGATTTCTAGATTTCGTAATAATATTACTACTAACCGAAAAAGACCTCTCGATACTAGCCGAAGTAGCCGGAATACCTAAATATCCTTTAGCGAAAAAAGTTAAAACAAGGTATTTCGTACGATTTACCTTCCAGAATTCCAGTAGATCGACCTAGTAAAAATTAGATTGAAATATAATACGTAAAGTAAAAATTAAACGTGCCTCTTTTAATTCGTAATCTTCGGACAAATAACTTAGATATTCCTCCTTCTTTTTAAAAAGGTAATAAAAAAGTCGTCATCGTTATTATCTTCACTCGACGAATTATTTATACGCCTACAGGGGCTAGATAATTCGTCGAGTAAAGAAGAAAAACTACTTAGTAGTTAATTTTCTTCTTCGTTTTATTTATTTATTTATTTATTTATACACCTATATACTATACTAACTATAGTATAAAGTACTTTAACGATTAAGGGTAATAAAAAGCGTGGAGCTAACGCTCGCCGGATAAAAACTCTACTCCTTACAGCCTTTTAGGGCGGTAGTAAAGTGTATACTAAATAGTAGATGTCCGTAGGTTATAGACTGACTGAGTTAATCTATCTCTTTTACTTACTAAAGTTATATAATATCCGACGTAGCGTGAAGCTACGTCGTCGCTGCGGTTATTAGGAGGTTTAGCCGAGTGTTTACCGTTTATTAGTTTACGTATTTATAAATAAAAGATCGTTGGATACGGAAGGTATAACCCTCGTAAATAGGGAAAGAGCGACTAGTATTATAAGTAGTATAAAAACGCGTTCTCGCTTTTTAATTTTATTTATAAACTTCCTTTTATACTATTAAACTTATAACGTTTTTCTTTTTTTATCTCTCCTTTTTTTTACTTTTTTTTAACCCGTAACGGCCTTTTTACGGCCCCGACGTTTTACTTTTAATATTTTTTATTTTTTATATTACTTCCTCTTTTATAAAGTCTTCCGGTACGGTAAACGTTTACCCGTAACTTCCTCTTTTATTTATACGTTACTTCCCCGATTATTAAAATATCGAGTACTCCTACCGTTAAAAGCTTTAATACGGCCGCGGGTACGGCCGTAGGCGCTACCGTTACTACGCCTCCTTTTACTATAAACGGCTCCGGAGCCGGCGGTAGCGTTAGTAGTAACGATAACGGTAATACTCCCCCCGTCGGCCCCGTGTCGACTAAGTTACGTATATAGTACGGCCGGGTTATGAGTATAAACGTATTGTACGTTATTTTTAAACCTTTATACGCGGCCTCGTTTTACTACCCCCGTTATATAAGGGTTATAAAAGTTTATATTAAAATTACCGTAAATAAAATATAACGGCGTTATAATACTTTTAATTATTTTAAAATTAAAATAAAAAGTTTTAAATATATTAAATATATCTCGGTTAAATATAAATATTATAACGTAAGTCGATATTAAAAAGTAACGTATTTTTTACGTATAATTAACTCGTATAATTACCTTTTTATTCTTAAAATAAAGTTAAGATTTTTATCGTAAACTACCGTAAATAAATAACTAATAACCTCGATCGTCCCTCCGTCCTTAAAGTTTAGTATAACGTTCTCTAAATCCTCCACGCTCCGGCCCCCGCTATTACCGCGCCGGCTTCGTATAATATACCGCTCGGCCTTTAAAAAGAGTTAGTAAAACTCCTCCGTTATTAGTACGCCGAAGCCGCACAGCTAGCCGACGCTACGACTTAGTTAGTCAGCCTTGTTACGCGCTTAACTTCCGTTATCGAAGGTATTATTAACTACGTTACGAACGGTAGTATAGTAACGCTAGGTACTTTTAACGCTGACGGCGACGGCGACGGTAATAACACTATTGATAGTAGCGATATCTTTAATAGTAATAGTAATAAGGATATAAAAAATAATAACGGTAGGGACGGTAATAAGGATAAAAACGGCGACGGTAATAATAGCTTTAATAGTACGGTAACTAATAGTAACGATAAGTAATAAGGGTAATATAAAGAAAAATAAGTATAATAAGTATAATAATTAGGGCCGTAACGACGGTACTACGGCGGTAATAAGCTATATTTACGTACTCGAGTTTATAATTAATAATATATATCTAGCTCGCGGAGTTCTTTTATAAGGTTAAATTAAAAAACTTAAATTTCTTTATAACAACTACCTAACTACGTAACGTATATCCTAAGCGTACTACGAGGTAACGGCGAGGTCGTATTAGTCCTATAGCTAGCGTTTTAAAGTATCGTAAAATCTTTAGCGTAAAGTAATATTAAACGGGTATACGGTTATAATATAAGTAACGTCCTTTCATACTCCGTAGTTATACCGCGGCGTAATGGCTGTAAAAACACGGAGGGTAAATAAATAACCGTATAATTTATTATAGCCGGTATAAGGCTGGGTAAGGGTATTACTTTTATATTTAACGAAACCCGTATATTTATAAGTAATAACTTATAGTCCGGGTCTTTAAAATAAATTAAGGCGCTATAATATTTAATCGTATTAATTACGAGTACGGCTACTTATTCGGCTACTTTTACTACGTCGGGGTTATCGTCTAAGTACTATTATTAAGCCTATTAAAATCGCGTAGTAATTAAAAAGGCGTCGCGTACTTAAGCCCGGGCCTACGACGGCCGTATTTATTAAATACGGTTAAGCGTTACTCGTTAAAGCCTCTCGAGGTAAACTTAATACTATACGTTTTATTTATAAAACCTAGTAATACGACGGGCTAAGTAAATCTAAATTAATAAAACGCCCGTTTCGAGCTCGAGGAGAGGTAACGGCGTGGTTTTATAATCTCCTATAACGACCCGTAGTACGGTCCGTTATAAGTTTACGACTAGCGTCGTTATTCTCGTTAATAGTTTCTCGGTAAAGTCGTTTTGAATTAAAGCTCCGTGACCGATCGTAGTACGGATATACGTAAAGTATAACCTTTTATAGTAGTTATATAGTATCCTTATGTTAACGTTATAAGTTTAGTAAGTACGAATATTTACGTAATAGCCCGCGCTTATAATCTACGGACGTACTCTTTTTATAATAACTTTTTATTAAACTAAAACCCGAGACACCTAACGGACTCCGTAAGGGTAACGGTACTACCGCCTAGAGTAAGTAGCGTAGTTTTTACGTAATACTTACGGGTAAAGTAAATAAGTTTATTTTTTACCGGGGTAAATTATATTTTATACCGTTTCGTTTACGCGTCGTACGTTAATTAAACGCTTTTAAAGTTTATATAATTCCTTTTAATATTCTTACTAATAGTAATTAGGTTAGTATTATCCGCGAACGCGATAGTAGTAATATTTAAGTACGTAACAAGTTCGCAGTATAACGTAGTAATATAAAGTACGAATAAAATAAGTAATAAAGACGACTTTTATAGTACTCCCGCCGTAATCGGGATTTAATAAAATTCTTTACCGTCGAAACGAAAGCGGGCCGTCCTTTTAACGAGGAAGCTACGAACCTAGTTTATAAGCTAAACCGGGAAGTATAAGTTATATAAAATAGATAAAAGGCGCTAGTAGTTAATAGTATTAAATACGCCGTTAATATTAAGTTAAAGTAATAACGCCGTTACTTAATATTTAAAAGTAGTTTCGATTATACTACAGAGCGCGACGCTTATAAACTCTATTAACCTATATACCCGGTTACTTATTTACCCGTTGGGGATTATACTTTACCGCTCCGCCGCCGTAATAACCCGCCTACTAACTAGCGTCTTAACTACTTTTCTTATAATACGAAGTAAAAAGATTAACCGGTAAGTACTAACCTCTTATTTTTATTGAAAAAACTTACCCGGTTTAAGTAGGACTATTACTAAGACGTACCGAAAGTTTCGCGGGTAATAAACGAGGTCGAGGCTAACTTACATAACGTCGTAAAAGGCGAGGATTATAATCGGGCCGAGTATTTTTAAAAATCCGGCGGGGATATAATCGTTACTAGGCGCCTTTTATAATAGTAACACTACTGTTACGATTCGGCCCCGCGGCCAAACCAAAACCTGGAGAAAGTTCATACGGAAGGATCAAGGGACGTATGAACTTTGGAGAAAGTTCATACGGAAGGATCAAGGGACGTATGAACTTTGGAGAAAGTTCATACGGAAGGATCGAGGGACGTATGAACTTTGGAGAAAGTTCATACGGAAGGATCGAGGGAGATATAAACTTTACTGTATATAAGACTGAGGCTTCCTCCCAGACATTAGATAGAAGACTCAGTCGTTACCGCTTGTCTGAAATACAAACCTATATGAACTTGTATTCCTGTGGCCCTCATTGCCTACAAAGCACAAGCAACCCTTATCACTTACACCGCAGTGCTGATATTGTTTGTCCTGCACTTGCTCGAGCCTTATTTCAAGAACATAAACCTCCCCAGCCTGATCAACTGGCAGAGGCACCTTCCGAGAAGTGCCTTTGTAACAACTACGAGTACGCTAGCGACTTCGTTAATAACGACGCGTCGGTTTATTACAACTTCCTCCTTATAAGGCTAAGCGGGCGGGATATTAGCTAGGTCCGCCGGGGGGGCGGGGAAAAATTTAATTACTAGGATATTTACTTTATCGTTATATTCCGTAAATATAACGTCGCCTTAACTACTTCGTAACGGCGGTAATTTATCGTCTTTAAGTAGTTTATAATTACGGAGGCGCGCCTACTTCTCGAGTTTTTAAAGTAAAATATCGTTATATAATAACTTTATAATAGTATTACGCTAGTAAGTTATCTTTATACGGTAAACGGCCTTATTCCTAGCTTTACGTGCTTTTTTAAACGCCTTATAATCGTACTTTATCTTTAAAACTTACTACTTTATAAATACTTAACGGTTATCCGTCGACGCCGCGACGACGTTAAATATTTATTAAAAAGAGGTATACCTTTTGATTAAACGCTTACACGCCGTTATTTTATCGGCGGAGTTAATAAGGAAAGAAGTAAGTTAGTCGACGTACTAGTTGAAGATATTAAACGTTACTTTAGTACCGCGTAAAAGTCGCGGCGTCTATTATCCTAGTATCGTGGTTATATCGGTATCTATAATATATTACCGCTACCCGGGCGGGGACGGTACTAGGGGGCGGTTATCGTATAATTAGTACTAAAGGGCGTTATAATTAAATCCGGACTACTTATAATAACCGGCGAATTCTAATTAAGCTTACTACGAATACTAGTAAAAGTTAATCGTAGAGTCGTAGTAGTTATAACGTTACTACGTCGGGATCCTATATAACGTAGTAAAGGTAAAGCGGAGTATCGTTATAAACTATAGTAGGGTGTCTACTCGTAATAAAATCCGTTAATATTTATTATAGGCTAAGTAGTAAAAGTTAAAGTCGCCTAATAAGATATTCGTATTCCTAGCTTATTACGCCGTAACGATATCACCGAGGGGGTAGACTTATTATTAAAAGTAAGGGTTAAGGATATAAATAAATTATACTATAAGTTTATTATTACGATTAGTTTTAAACGTAGCGTAATACTAATTAACACATTTTTTATAAAACTATAATATAATATTTTAACGCTTATATACGTAAAGCGTAACGTTACTACCGTACGTAACTACGTAGTATTTAAATGGGGACTCGTTCTAAAAGAGGCCGTATTAAAACTAACTAGGTTTTTAAATAATTATAACGTTAAACTCGAGGCGGTTATTTAACGCCGTCGTTATATTATCTTTACTTTTTTATATATTTTATTATATAATAATAATTATAAACGTAATAACACTATTTTATTACGGGTTAATAAGTTATTAAAATTGATCCGGGGTTTAAAAAATATCGTAATAGGGTTAACTACCGCCGCGGTATTAGGCGTAGTTTACGGCTCGACTAACTAAACGACGGGGTCGGCGGCCGAGGCGGTCCGTAAGGGCTCGGGGGACGTCGTAACGAGGCTAACGGCCGTTATAGTATTAAGCGTAGTTCGCGGCTCGACTAATTAAACGACGGGGGCGGCGGGCGGAGCGGTTTATAAGGGATCGTTTAATTATTAGTTAATACCGGGTTAGGCTAGTATTAAAAGTAATTATATATTATATAATATATTCTTTAAGTAAAACTTAAAATAGGTTTAACGTATATAATATATAATTATAATACGCTCGCGGGCCGTTTTAATTATCGGGTAAAACGGGTTTTATATTTAATATTTACTATTATAATTTATATATTTATAAATTACGGCGTCGTCTTTAATAATATATTTTTTATCGGTATAATTTATAAAGGCGTAGTTATCGTACCGCGGGGACTTATTGTAATACTTAATAATATAACCGTAGGCTTAGTAGTTATAGTATCGGGTAACTCGGGCGGCGGGGTTATATCACTCGTAATTAAAGTATTTAGTTTTTTAAGTAAAGCCTATCCCGTAAAAAAAGTTTATATCGTTAACGTTACGTACTCGAAGGATTAATTACGCTTCGTTTACGTTACGCGTTTTTTATACCTTCGTTTTTAAAGATCGTATAAATATCTTTCGACCTCGTATCGTTAAACTTGCGGGTTAATTCTATAAAGATTTTCTTCGCGATAATAGTATACGTTTTATAATACTAAGTAACGTCCACGCCGAAAACGCGGGTTACCTAACTATCGTCCGTGAAAAAGTTTTCTACTAGGTTAAAAAAGTACGCTACGACGTCGCCGTTAATAAGCTACTTAATACTAACGAGGCCGTCGAGGTTCGGGAGAGTATTCCTAATTAATTATATAATTTCGTTATATTTACGTTTTTTAATTCCGTTAAATAGTTTATAATAATTAATTATGACTTTATAACGGTCGCGTTCCCGATATAGTACCGCTCGGGGCGTAGTAATAAAGATCTCGGTAAAAAATGGAGTAATAAAGGGTTAAATAAAAGGGGGAGGAGGAGAAAGGGGAGGTATAATAGTAATAATTAAAGTAAAAATATCCGTTACTTTTTATATAATTTAGTCGAGTAAAGAGTTCGTAGCGTAATCGGCGACGAGGAGTAAAAACTCCGTAATAACATCGATACGGTCGGCGTCTTTATTTTTAACTTAAAAAAAACGGGAGATTATCGAGGAGACTTTAATAAGTAACAACGGGTTCGATTCGTCGTTATTACTAATATTAAATACTATAAAAGGTAATTTTAATATTAAATCTAGTAATAATTAGCTAGCGTTATTATCGCGTTACGACCGCGCGGCGGGCGCGCATTACCGCGCTGGCCGTAGGCTATGGAATCGGGTCTTGTGAATTTAATACCGATGTCGAATTGATGATTTTTAATTGTCGCGATGGGATTCGCGATGATTTTTTGTTTAACGTTAGTTTTTTTACTTTTTTCTTTATTAATTTACTTATATATTAACTAGTTAGTAAAAAGAGTAAATAAAAAAGTTATAAAATAAAAACGTACCCTTCGTATTCTTCTTTTAGTATTTTAACCGTATCCGAAGAAGTCGTTAAATAGTAGTGTAAAATCCCGTTAAGTGTAAAGTGACGGCCTTTTAGTCGGGGATCTAGAAGAATAGCTAGAATATAAAGACGTAAATCGTTCAAATGCCGTGGCCTTATTCGTCGAGGGAAGTATTTCGTAAGCTTTGAAATACCGGATTTAATCCCGGTAATAAAAGCGTTTGAATACTCCGCCTTTTAACTAGTAAAATAGTCCAAAATCACGGACGGGGGAAAAAACTTACTAATTCTGGCTTTGAAACCTTTAAACGGTTAAAATCCGTTATAAAGTCTTCGAGCTTTTTATATATTAAATAGATATATAATAAAGCAGTCGGTAAAGTCGTATAAACCTGTCCTTGGAGCTGAATCGACGGCTTTATAAAGACTTGGAAAATACGAATCAAATGTTTAATAGCCTTCCACTTAATATCCGTTATAAAAAGCCTTTTAATTTCCGTATTTTCCGTACCATGAAACACGTAGTAACGTAAAGGCTCTTTAAACGTATAAAGAGTAGAGATCATACTATAGGTAGAGCTCCACCACGTTGCGTTATCTAAAATTAGTATGAAATCAAATATAATAAAAAGTTAGAATAAACGTACCGAAAGGTATAACCCTCGTGCTGAAATCCGGTGGTAGATTTCCGTCTTGAATAGAGTTCGCAATCCCTCTTTCGAAATGATTTTTCACTTCCCGTATATACCGGGTTAATGTTATTAATCGTCGAATACGACTAATAAAATTTAAAAAGAGACGGTTAATCAAGTATAATATAAAATAAATCGAAATAAAATAAAATAAACTTACTAAGACTCCCGGTTTCGTCGTTTTCGTTATTTTCGTCGTTTTCGTCGGTAGTAACGTTATTCAGATACGTCAATAGAATATCCCTCGCTATAAGATTTATAACGTGGGCGGCGCATCGAATATCGTTTTCAAACTCCATGTTTTTTTGCTAGTAGAAGTTCGTTTCAAATACTAATAAAAACTTGTTATTATTCGAAGCGTTATCTCGAGTAATCAGGGTTGGGAATTAGTATAAATTAATTACTAAATTAATTTTTTTTACTTTATGCCAAAATTAAAATTAAAATTAAAATAAATTAATCTCATTAATTTTTTTTACCTTTAATTTTAATTTTGGCATAAAGTAAAAAATACTAATTAAAATTAAATTAATTTGTCCGGACTAAAAATTAAATTAAATTAAATTGATACGATTAATTTAATTTTAATTTTACTTTTTTTCCAAATCCTAAATACTAATTAAAATTAATTAATGAAAAAGTAAAATTAATTAAAATTAATTAAAATTAAAGTAAAAAATTAATTTGTAGATGTTTTTAGTGTTTTTTTCAATGAAACAGTATAACTGTAGAGAACTTGTTAAATGTCCGGAAATAGTTTTCTAGATTCAATAACGTATTAATTTGATTTTTAAATAAAGTGAATTTGAAAAAGTAAAATTAAGTAAAAGTAGTTTATATAAGCAACTGTAGGTAGTATGGTAATGAAGTCTTTTATATATATAAGTATATAGCGTATAAAGATTACACTAATATAAATATAGCGTGTTTCTTTTCGCTATTTTTGTTATTTTCGTTATTTTCGTTGTTTTCGTTAGTTTCGTTAGTTTCGATATTTTCGCTGTTCTCGTTAGTTGATAATTCTATATCCGTAGTAATTTTATTAATTTCGGTGATATAATATTTTCCTAATCGTAGATAACTTGTATTTCCCGTAGATTCGTCTGTTTATTAATATAAAACTAATACTTACTTTGGTTTTACTCCCTACTTTTATTAATACTAGTAGAATAAAAAATATCGTGTTTATAGGTAGTAAATAACTACTTGATATAGATATAGTACGTGTATAGTATCAGATATTCCATCTTATACTAATATATATATATAATATAAAGGTCGTTTTATTATATATAACTAGATTTATGTACGTTTTTCATATATAGTTTAGTTTATTAGTGTTGACTAAGCACAAATTAATTTTTTAGTATAGAATTAATTTAATTTAATTTAATTTAATTTTTCCAGGTTAAATACTAATCAAAATTAAATTAATGAAAATTAAATTGATTTTAATTTTAATTTTTTTCCAAAGCCAAAATACTAATTAAAATGAATTAATTGCCATTAATTCAATTCAATTCAATTAGTATGGATTAATTTAATTTAATTTTATTTTATTTTGCCAACCCTGCTTCTGACGATGCCGTTGGGGCATATGCTTCGTCGTCAGAGTCCATATTAAATGAACTCTGACGACGAAGACGGAAAAATAAAAAAAAGAAAAACAAGAATAAAAAGAAAAAAAGGTAAGAAGGGAGTAATTATAAAATGATAAGGAATATGTGAAAATGTGTGAGGAACTGGTGAATGAAGAAAAAAATAAACGTTTGTAGACAGGGAGGAAGAAGGGTATATATAGACGTTTTTGGTTGAATTTAATTTAATATTATACGATTTATTTTTATTATTATTTTATTTCGGCTATTGTTTTCTAAAGTTAGATAAAGACGCCGGTTTTTTTTTCCTAAAAGGAGAATATCTTCTACAAATCCTGGACCTTCATGCACGATCGAAAATCAAGAAATCAAAAGAGTGCTGTATTTTCGGTACAAATAACTAGATTCGGTAATATTTTCCTGTATAGAGTGCCCCTCTATAGATAATGCACACTAAAAATCAACCTAGTGGTAAAGAGTGGATTTTGGTCGTCGTTATCGTTTTCTACCGTTAGCTGCCCAAAAAAGGCCCTTCTCCATATATTATGTATACTAAAAACGCTAAAAACGCTAAGAGTGAGATGGGCTGGATTTTAGTCGTCAATATCGTTCTTGACTTCTAACCGCCCGGAAAAGAGGCTTTTTCTATAGATTATACACACTAGAAATTAAAAGAGTGGTAAAAAGTGGATTTTAGTCGTCGTTATCGTTTTTTACTTATAACGACCCGAAAAAAAAGCTTTCTTTATAAATTATTTATATTAAAAAATAAAATATTAGTGAAGAGTAGATTTTAGTCGAAAAGGGCTTTTTTATAAATTATATACTCCTATATAAAATATAAAATATTATAATAAATTGTAGATTTGAGTTGTTATTGTTGTATTTTATTTTGTAACTATTTAATAAAAGGGAATATTATAAATTATATATATAGAAGTACTAATAATATAAAACCGGAATAATAGATTTTAGTCCTTATTTTTATACTTTAATAATAGCTATTATAAACCTTAGTTATTTATTTATAATGTATACTAAAATTACTATAAGCTTAATAATATATTAAATATTAATATTAATAATAAACTATATATACTTTATCCGGTTTATATAATAAATATTACTTTTTATAATATATAGAAAAATATATAACTATTAAATATTATAAATATAATAGTATATATTTTTTATTAATTTATTAGTTTAGTTTATAGTTAGTATTTATAAAATAGGTTTATAAATATATATATATTATAGTTAAAAAACAGCAGTGTTTAAATTATATTTTTGAATTATAAATTATATAAAATAAAATCATACCTAATTAAATAAATATTATATACACATATATATTAAAATTTACTTTATTGAAATAATAAAACGTATTTTTTAGCTTAAAAATTATAGTTTTAATTTTTTAAAAAAATATTAATATACTTACTAATTTATACTATATTTTATAAGTATAAAATATAATAAAATACTAACCGGACTAAATCGGACTTTCAAAAGTCCGAAAAAGTCCAAAAAAGTCCGGACTTTCAAAAGTCCGGACTTTTGAAAGTCTAAGTAAGTCGGACTTTTGAAAGTCCAAGTCCGGGCCTGGACTTTCAAAAGTCCGGACTTTTCCAACATACTGTATAACGCCCGGTAACGGACTCGGGAGACGTTTTAATAGCTCGTTAACGTTTAAAAGTAACGTACGCGTAAGCGGTAACAAAAACCGCGTAAAAAAATCAAAAGGTTTATATTAATAAAAAATAATAGCCCGCCGGGGTATCTAAAGCCGGGGACCGGGTTATATTATAACTATGGTACGTTGAAACCGTACGGCTGGTAAAAAAACTAAATTAAGTAGCGTTTTTATATACCGTAGTACGGGCGGTAGGTACGTACGTTATAAAGTTAAACGTACCCCCGGGGATTTACCCCGTATTCTATATATTTTTAATACGGTGATTAAAGTCCGACCCGCTACCGAGTTAACGGTTATAATATACCGAGCCGCCGTTATTAACCGTCGACGGTTACGACGAATACGTAGTAAAACGTATCTTAAAATACCGTAAACGCGGCCGCCGTTAAAAGCTTTTAGTCTAGTAAAAGGGCTCGCTACCCCGAACTAGGAGCCGAAAGCCGGACTAAAAAAAACGGAAGCCCTCGATAAATACGAGGCGCGGATAAAGCCGCCCGCCGTAAGTATAAGGCCACGCCGCGGTACCGGGAGGCCGCGCGGAAAGAGGGGGATAATATAATAAGTTATAACCTAGTAATAACGTACAACTATACCGTACACTAGTCCTACTACTCTACGTGACCCTACTACGTAACCCTACTACGTGACGGGTAGGTAGGAGGCACGTATAAGGAGGCGGGTAGATAGTTTATTAATACCCGCGGGCGTCGAGGAGGTAGGGAAGGGGATTACGTGCGTTAGCGGGGAGAGAGGGGTTAGAAAGGGGTATATAGGTAAGAGGAAACTATTTAACTGTAGATTATACTATTCTTCTTTCCTCCTTAAGATTAGTTATTTTTATAATATAGGAGTTATTCGTAGGCCCTCGCCGCTTTAACCTTTATATTACGGACCGCTCCGCCCGTTAACCCTATCGTTTAGTCGGTCGAGCCGCGAGCTACGCTTAAAACCGTAATAATCGTTAGCCTTACTATAATATCCTTTAAGCCCCGGATTAACTTTAACGGCTTAATAACCCGTAGCTAAATAATATTATTATACTAATAACTATTATTATATAATAAAATATATAAAAATAATAAAAATAATATAATAATTACGTTAAACAACCGCTTTAAACCTAACGTTATAACTATTTAAAAACCCGGCTAGTTTTAATATAAACTCCTCTAAAACGAGTCTAGATTTAAATATCCGTAGGTTATAGGCTAACTAAGTTAATCTATCTCTTTCACTTATTAAAGTAGTGTAGCGTCCGACGTAGTATAAAGCTACGTCGTCGCTACGGTTATTAGGAGGCTTAACCGAGTGTTTATCGCTTATTAATTTATACGTTTATAAATAAAGGATCGCCGGATACGGAAAGTACGACCCTCGTAAATAAAAAAAGAGCGACCGGTATTATAAGTAGTATAAAGGTACGTCCACGCCCTTTATTTTTATTCATAAACTCCCCCCCGTATTTTTCTAACTAGTAAGTTTACGGCGCCTCTCTTTTCGTACCTCTCCCTTTTTTTAACCTTTTTCTTTATAACCCGCGGCGGCTTTTTTATAACCCTAACGTTTTACCCTAAATAATTTTTATTTTTTTTACCTCCTCCTTTTTTATAGTTCCTTCCGGTACGGTAAACGTTTACCCGTAACTTCATTTTTTACTTATACGATATTTCTCCGATTACTAGGATATCGAGTACTCTTACCGTTAAAGGTTTTAGTACGGCCGTAAATACGGCCGTAGGCGCGGCCGTTAGTACACCTCCTTTTACCGTAAATAGCTTCAAAGCCGGCGATAGCGTTAGTAGTAGCGATAGCGGTAATACGCCCCCCGTCGGCCCCGTGTCGACTAGGTTACGTATATAGCCCGGCCGGGTTACGAGTACCGGCGTACTGTACGTTACTTTTAGGCCTCCTCGCGTAGCCTCGTTTTATTACCCCCGTTATATAAAGGTTATAAAGGTTTATATTAAGGTTACCGTAAACGGGACGTAACGGCGCCGTAACGCCCCCGATTACTTTAAAACTATTAATAAAGGTTTTAAATATACTAAGTATACTTTAATTAAATATAAATATTATAACGTAAATCGATATTAAAAAGTAACGAGTTTTTTACGTATAATTAACTCGTATAACTACCTTTTTACTTTTAAAATAAAGTCGAGATTTTTATTATAAATTACCGTAAGTAAGTAGTTAGTAACCTCGGTCGTCCCGCCGTTCTCGGGGTTTAATACGACTCTTTTTAAATACTCTACACTCCTACCCCCGCTACCGCCACGCCGGCTTCGTACGGTATACCGATCGGCCTTTTAAAGAGTCGGTAAAACTCCGCCGTTGTTAGTACGCCGAATCCGTACGGCTAGCCGACGTTACGACTTAATTAGTTAACCTTATCACGCGCCTAACTTCCGCCGTCGAGGGTATTATTAACTACGTTACGAACGGGAGTACGATAATATTAGGTATTTTTAATAGCGACGGCGACGGCGGCGGCGGTAGTACCTTTAGCGGCAGGGTTGGGAATTAGTATAAATTGATTACTAAATTAATTTGTTTTTACTTTTTACTAAAATTATATAAATTTATAACCGGTATTATAGCCACGTAAGTATTTATTTAGATTAAAGAATAAAATAATTCAATAACGAAATATTGTATGTTTGAAAAAATAAAAGAAAACGAATATAATCGGAATAGTATAACATAGTAAGTATAAGAAGTATATTTATTTAGTTTATTTTATATTATATATATTATACTACTACGAGATATTATACGAGTCTTTAGATATAGTGTATATTTATTATACAAATTACGAAAAGCTTATAAACGTCACAACTACGTATAACTCGTATATTAAACTATACGTTCATAATTCGTATAATTCGTACATTCAAAGACTATCACAATACAGGTTAGTAGTAGTACTAAACCTAGATTTTATTCTATTTATTGGATAAAGACCTATTTCGAGAGTAAAAAGGGATAAAATAAAGGTTTTGGTAATAATGGGCCAAATGTAGATTAATCGTACGCTTAAAACGTATATAGTGGGTAAAACAAAGGTTTTAAGGAGAATAGTAAGTGAAACGATGATTTGAAGCATAATAGTGGGTAAAATAAACTTAAAACACGTTTTATAACGAAGTTTTATATAGATTAAGGTTATTTGTAACACGGATACGTTTTAGCTTAGTGAATTAAGTGTTTTATACCTGATAATAGTTGATTTAAGTTTAAGGAGTAAAACAAGCTCGTGTTTAAGATTTTAATAGATTATACTAGTCTAAATCTAGTAATAGAATAAAAATAAATTAAAATTTAATAAAGAATTCAAAAGGTATATAATATATCACTTACCGTCCTTTAGATTTTTATTATTTTATACTAATCAGACATATATACACACATTCACGCACACTACCCTTTACACACTACCCTTTTCAGCCCTATTCACTTTACTTTTTCACTTTTTGATTTTTCAAATCCCCTACTTCCACCATGGCTTCTTCTGAAATCAGCTATATCCCCCAGGACGACGAGTCTGTCGTCTCTTCTGTCCCTGAAGTGCTGGACGCTTCTTTTTCAGGCTCTTCTACTACTAAATCCTCCACCTTTAACTCACCTGATTTTACCCTCCAAGACGACAAGTCCTCCATTTACATCATCCACAAAAAACTCATTAAACGGACCCTTTTGCCTCTTGTCGAAGGCGAAAATCGAAGAGTTCGTGTGTAGTGCACTAAGTAAGTTAAATATTTTCTTCTTTTTTTCTTTTTATTTCTTTTTAACGAGGTTTTATTAGGTGTGCCTATAGTAGGGACGTAGAGCTAGCCACATTTAAAAGCTCGAATTTCGTCCAACGCTACCGCAACCGGCACCCGAACATTGCTTTTAATAAGTAGTCCGAAAAATAACTCTAGTCTAGTAAGTTAAACCTTTTAATTTATTTAATTTATTGTTTTTCGTTTTTTTAACTAATATTTTTAGACTCTTCGCTATAAGGACCTGATATTCTAAATCAGCTTCTTTCGAGAAAACGCCCCCGCACACACACGATTTCCGACACCGAGCGTGTAATCGACGAAAACGAAAACAACGATAAAATCCTTGATTTATCATTGCAAACAATCTATCATTTAACATGGTGGATTCGCCCTCTTTTCAAAACCTCCTCTCTTTTCTGAACCCGTACGTTTTTTTATAAATAACCCGTGATTTTTTTCCTGTTTACCCTCGACGGGTATTTTTGTTTTTACTAATAATTTAGCCGTGTCCTAACGATTAACCGTAAAAAAATACGGTTAACTTTGGATACTACCTTCGAAGATACCCTGATAAAGGTAAATAAAAACCTTTTTCAAAACGTCGAAGAATACGGCTCGTTTTGCCTTTCTTTCGACATTTAGACAGTAAATACCCAGACTACCTACCTCGGTCTTGTTTTAACCTACATCAACGGAGACTACGACCTAGTCTACCAACTTATCGGTACGTTTTTTCCTTTTTCGTTTTTTATATTACTTGTTTTTTAATTACTTTAAGTTAAGTTTAGCTTAAACTTATTTTATACTAATATACTAAATTAGGCTTCCACGATTTGGCCGTCTTATATACCGGGCAAAATATTTCAAATACTATAAAATTAATCCTCGAAGAATATCCTAGTATTAAATCCAGCTCGATTCACAGGTACGTTTTAATTTATTATTTTTAACTTAGTTAGTTTTCTTTTTTACTAATTAAAAAAATAAAGTATTACTAGGGATAACGCTACTAATAATAATACCTTTATCGACATTTTCAAAGACGACTTCGAGGCCGAAAACGGCTACGATTTCGAAAACGATATTCGTTGTGTTACCCATATTATTAATATAGTAGTATAGCTAATTCAGGCGAAATATGTCGAAAGCACCACCGGGCCGGCTACCGAAAATCAGCCTAAAGGTATGTTTTTTTAAACCCCGTTTTGTTTTAATTTATATAAGTTTTACTAATCTATTTCGTATTATTTAGATTTATTTTTACGAATTCGACGTCTTATTAATATAATAAAATATACGTAAGATATAAAAACGTACCTTTTTCAAGGAATTAACTAGTGTAAGGTAAGTAACGTCCTCCCGCCTGGCTTTTATCGTCGAATTATCCCTTTAGGTAAGTTTTTCTGTTTTATTTTTTCTTTTACTTTTAAGATAATCATAGTTATTTACTAATTATTTAGATAATACGACGCGCTGGAACTCCACCTACGCTATAATCGAGGCGTTTTTGGCTTTTAGAGAGCCTTTGAGATACGTTGCTCGGAATACACTGAATAACGAATTTCAAGAGCTCTTTTTAAGTCTAGTGGAGTGGGAGGTTGTTGAATACTTTTTAAAAGTATTCGAGGTTTTCGTTAAACCCTCCGTAAAGCTTCAAGGAGAGGTATATATTACCCTTCCTTCTGCTATACTAGCTATTTATCGACTTTTCGATAAATGGCGGAACTTGATTACCGATTTTAATCGGGTAATCGTTACCACCGACGAGGATTTAGTAAGGTTTTCTTTTTTTTCCCCTTTTTAAAAAGGCTTTTTTTATTAAGTTATAGGCTTTGTATTTAACCTTTTTAATTTCAGTTTTTAAAAATAGAATTAAAAGGTTGAATAAGTATTACCCCGAACGGCTAAGTTTAAATCAGGTAAAGGTATTAAAGCCTTTTATCCTAGGGGTTTTACTTAACCCTCGTCTAAAAGTACGGCACTTTTAGTATAGCGGTGTTTTCCACTTTTTTAGTAGGATTTCGGAGGTCGTAAAAGACCTTTTACGAGAAGAGGTCGACTAGTAAGTTATTTTCCTCTCTTTATTTTTTTTTCTCTCTTTATTTTTTTATTTTTAGTTTAACTAACTTTTTTATAGACTACAGTAGGCGTCCGACGAGCCTAGCAAGTCGGTGGACGAATTAGGGCAATCTAGTCCTAGTTCTCGCCCTCGGAACGTGCCCTTTGTCGACGTCGATAGTAAGGATGAGTTTTATATAACTCCCACTAACGATATCGACGAATACTCCTCCTATTTTATAAAGGATTATAAAAACGACGTAGTAAGTTTTATATTTTTTGTTTTCTCTTTTTTTGTTTTTTATATTTTTTGTTTTTTTCTTTTACTAATTATAAACTAGCCGTTATCATACTGGCGAAGAAATAAGAATAAGTATCCGTACTTATCTCTTATTACTAGGCGGTATTTAGCAATTCCTGCTACTTCGGCTGCTGTGGAGCGTGTCTTTTCTATTAGTAGTAACGTGGTTACGAAATCTAGGAATAGACTTCTTCCCGAAACGGTTCGGAAGATTATGCTCCTTAAGTCGTAGAGGGTAACCGATATGAAGGCTTTGAATAGGTCTTTAAATCAGGGAGAAGACGACAACGGCACGGGGGGTAATTAGGCTTTTAGTGCTTTTTGTTTTTGTTGTTTTTGTTGTTTTTGTTGTTTTTATTGTTTTCTTCCTTTATTATTTTCGATGTTTTCAATGCTTTTATTGTTTTAGTTGTTTTCGTTATTTCTATTATTTTTATTATTTTCCTTGTTTTCGTTGTTTCGTTGTTTTCGTTGTTTTCTTCCTTCGTTTATTTAGTTAATTTAGCTGATTTAGATGTTTTAGTTGATTTCGTTTGTTTCGTAAATTTCGTAAATGGTATTATTTCATAATAACACATGTAATGTGATTTCGTTGATTTTACTGATTTTGCTGGTTTTGTATCTGGTTGATTTTATTAATCTCGTGAATTTCGTGAATTTCGTGAATTTAGTTGGTTTCGTTGGTTTCGTAAATTGTATTATTTTATAGTAACACTTATAAAGTAGTCTCGTTAATTTCACTGATTTTGCTGATTTAGTATCTCGTTGATTTCGCTGATTTCGTTAATTTCGTAAATTATATTATTTTATGATATAATATATAAGGTGATTTCGTTGTTTTCGTTATTTTCGTTATTTGCGTTAATTTCACTAATTTCGTTGATTGATAAAACTATATGTATAGTGAGTTAGTTGATTTCAGTAGTTTCGGTAAGGTAATAATTTCGTATATTACTTTTTTTTAATTATATACTGCATACGGCTAGCTAAAGTAAGTAACGCCGTCGAGGGTAAGCAGCGTCGTCGAGGGTAAGTAATGTTGTTAAGGCTAGGTAGCGTTATCGAGGGTAATTAGTAGGTAAAGTAAACTGCTTATAGTCAATGTAAATAATTATAAAGTATTGAATAACGTAAAACTAAATATGTAGTATATAAACGTTTAATAGGGTATAATGTATAAAATACTTAAACCTATAATACGAAAACGATTGATTTTTATTCAACTGTTTGATAAACTAAAACTTGGAATAATAAAAAAACGCTCATAAAACAAATAACAAGACAAAAAAAAATATAATTAACTATCCTCTTCCTCTACCTCCTTTACCTCTTTATTTAACAAATCTTTTAAACCACGAATATTAAATGAGCTCTATAATTTCAAAAGCATAACTTTTCGTACGGTATCTAATAAAAGCCTATTTCTACACTTACTAGGGACGTTACTACTGATGGAAAAAAACACGCTCCACCGTTGTAAACGTGCCTAGAGTAGTACTAAGTACGGGTATTTTCCTTGTCTTTTATACTAGTAGTCCAGGGGATTAACCTATTTTTATTTCGAAGTATTAGTAAATAAACGAAATTTTAGAAAACCAAAAAAAATACCGATTTAGGCTCGTAACTTTCATCAAAAGACGAAGTGAATTAGTCAGATATATATAAACCTCTTAAGTAACATTTTTTTACTATCGTCGTTTTACTTTTTATTATAATAATAGAGTTAGAATATAATATTCTATATTTTAACAGGTATTAGTAGGTATAATTTTTATATAAATATGAAACGTATACGTTGTAATTTTAGGAAAAGAAAAATCAATTACTGGATATACTCAAATCGAAAAATAAATACGTAGTTAAACTAATTCTTATTGGTTGATTAATTAACTAGTCAGTTTAATATTGCCAAAAAATAACCTTCAATACTAAATTAATAATCAATTGATTTTTTAGCCAACCCTGCATAATACTATATATATTGATTTAGTTGATTTCGGTAATTTCATCAATTCTATAATTTCGTTTATTACGATCTTTTCTTGATTTTATGTAACCAGGGTTGGCAAAAACATAAATTAAATTGAATGAATAGCAAGTAATTAATTTATACTAATTTCTAACCCTGTATATAACTATCTTTCCTAATGTCGTCGTTCTACTCATATAAAACTAACACTCACTTTACTTTCATTTTTTACCTTTATTAAAACTAATAATATGAAACGTATAGTATATATATATAGTAAATTACTACTTAATATTAATATCTATATGTAATATACACGTCTTTTAATCCTATATCACTATATATACATACTTGTTTTATATAAGATTCGGGTTATTAGTGTTAACTAGGTGTAGATTAATTTCTTAGTATAAAATAAAAATAATTTGGATTTGAATTTTATTTAATTTTATTTAGTTATAAGGGTCAAATACTGAGTAAAATCAAACCAATAGAAGTTGACCTATTTTTTTTTTAGAATCTGAAATACTAACTAATTATAATTAAACTAATTTGCCCGTACAAAAATTTAGGATTAATGTTTCTCCAAAGCCAAAATACTAATTAGAATTAATTAATTGCTATTTATTGAATCAAATTCAATTAGTATGTATTATTTTTTTTGGATTTATTTTGCCAACCCTGTTTATGTATAACAAGTAATTTGATGTATATGAAAAATACACCTTTAAATGCGTAATGAAAGAAGAATCCGAAGGTATGACTAGAGTAACAGTAACTATTTTAATAATAAAAATAAATAAAAAACCTAAGATAACTAGTAGAAAGTACTCGTTACTGTGATCTGCTCGCTACTGTGGTCAGCCTTCTCTTTAAAGAGGCGACAAAGGAGGTGATATAAAGTGAGACATGGGCCGATTAGCTGGGTCAAAGCAACACGTTAGACGTTTGTGGGCGCCAGTATAACATAGTATCAGAGAAACAATAGTCTTGTTTTTCTCGTGGGAAAGGATAAGCATCAAAGTCACGATGCACATTATAGAGCGGCTGTAGTAAGAGTGGATTGCTACCACCCGTGGAAAATTGCGGTAGCCTATACAAACAGGGTCAGATAAAGCACGAAAAATGACGACTAGGTCCAACGTACCGTTCACATGTGCTATACCCAGTCCCGACAAGCATGGCGGGTAAAGTTCCTGAAAGGCATGCCATATATTCACGTAGCGGAAAGTGGACTGCAAAGACAAGCGACGTCGTGGTGATCATCCGCGTGGCAATGGGTGCCTCAACAACAGTGTGGCCAAGACTATGCAGATAATCCTTGTCTGCATCCGTGTACAGCGGCTCCTGGAAATAGCAAGGGATTGGACGCTCGCCTCGGCCTTTGAGGGACATTGTCAGTCAAGAGGGGGCTGTGATGCTGGGCATAAGACGACCGCGGTTCATTGCACTCACTGAGCAGGTCTTTTATGAGCAAGAAAGCAGCGGTTTGAATGTGGGCACGACGAAATGCCTCTCCACCATCCAGCGGGCCACCAAACGAGCCAGCACCGAAACAAAGGGCCTGCGTGATGGAAGCATGGGTCGAAGCCTGGGTAGAGATGAGGGCCACGAGTTGCTGGTAGGATGGCTGTTCTCGCCACCACGCAGTAATCCGTGCATGGTCGATCTGTATGTGGGAAGCCAGTGCCGGAGCCGGGCCGTTACTAGGAGATTTTGACGAAGCCTTCGAGGCAGGGGATACGGCCGCTGTGTTGCCAGGGACTGGAACAGCTGACGAGTCGCCATGGAAATCCAGAGGATCCGGTGCTCTTCGGCGGCCACCTTTGTGCCTTTTTTTCGAGGTCACGAAAATCCATGGCGCATCGTCATCCTTGGCCATGCCACTCGCTGGCCAGCTGGGCATGTTTGAGGGGAACTGACAACACAGCAACGACGTGTGTTTAGGAATCACTGATAACCCAGCTGTAGCAGAAGCGGACGTGAAGATGAGCGGCGAGCTTGACGAGGCTATGGGAATCCTCTTTCTTCATTCTTTTTTTTTTATTGGAGTAGATTTAGCGTTTCCTGGACATGATAAGTGGGACACGCGCCGGCTTGGTGATCTCTCCTCGCGTGGCGGCACACATGCTCCGCGGCATACACCACCATGAGCAGAACCTAACCGGTAACCCTCCGACCAAATATATTTTTTAGTGTACTTCAAAAGCATGCGTGTCCACTATTTACGAGGTATTCTCGCACGCAGTACGAGTAAATAAAAATGGTTGAGTAGTGATTACAGAATACATTGAAGCGACAGTGAATTGAATAGAATCACTCGCAGGGCTTGACTCCACTGACCGGAAAGGGAGATCTCATGTGCCCCACCAAGCACATCCCCACACCACCAACCCTGCTCTACTCCGGAAGCAGACTCAACGGGCGCTTATTAAACTGGGGCTCCGACAGCGAGCATGGCCGTACTTTCAGCTGCCAACAGCTGTACGACATATCCGTGAAGGTCCGTGGGGACAGGCATAACCTGATAATATGGCTGCCCACCACCGCCTTCACATAGGAGAACCATCGCTATATATGTGCACAGCCGTGCATCAACTTGAACCGTTTTCTGGCGGAGTAAGTGGTTTATTAAATACGAGTACAAGCAAGTACGGAGTACAAGTGTCACGTCTATGAGTACTCGTACTCGTACTCGTATCGTACTACGGGTAGAGACCCCGCTGCACCCATGCATGCGCGATCGAGCTTGTCTTTTCGTCCTACTATTGGCTCCATCGGCACTCGCCTGCCCTTTGTGACATTCTTTGGGCGATTCGCGCTCCCGCACCTGCAGCTGTCATTGGCTGGGGTATGTGACGACGGCGTTGGCCAGTATCCCGCTAGCCGCTATGAGTGGCCAGATGTATTGCAAAGCCGTTGACTAGTTGTAAATCGGGCGGTTACTCGAACATATTCCGTAGAGGCTAAGGCAGTGATAGTTATCGTACCCAGTCTTTCTAGCTTGCACTGTTGTTCTGTGAAAGGGGAATATGCAGTGTCGCATTTGCTGTAAGCTCTATTTTTGTTTGAATACTGCCTGTGTTCACCGTATGACCGCACTCTTTGTTCGTTCCTCGAGTCGTGTTCCTCGTCGTCCTCCCTTTATCTTCTCCTGGCCCCTACTTTCTTGCTCTCTTGCTTTCGTGCTCTCACACTTTCCCTCACACACTTTTACTCGTACACTTTACTCACGCTCTCACGCTCTCACGCTCTCACGCTCTCACGCTCTCACGCTCTCACGCTCTCACGCTCGTACGCCCTCACGCTCTCACACTCTCATACTCTCACGCTTCCACACTCGTACACCTCCCAATCCTCCTTTTTCTCTCACGACCCTACTTCTACGGACGCCGGAAATCTTTTCGATCTGGCATAAAAAAAAAACAAAACATCAAAGCAGAAACAAGACATCAGACCGCATATATAAACATATGCTGGCGTCCAGACACCTCGAACATCCCGCCTCTCACCATACAGCCTGACCAAAATACACCCCTCCCAGTTCAACTACACTCTTATCCATCATGCTTTCATCAATACTTATCGCAGTTCTCAGCGCCGCCTTGGCCTCTGCGCATACCATCATAGTCTATCCCGGATGGAGAGGCAACAACTTGATCACCAACGAGACCTTTCCCTACGGCATGCAGTGGATGTATCCTTGTAAGTCGAGTTGCAAAAACCAAAGGGGAGAGGGGGCTAGAAAGAGAAATAGACACCTGTTCTAATGCCCTTCCATAGGCGGCGGTATGAAGACCACGACCAACCGCACCTACTGGCCCGTCTCCGGTGGTGCCATTTCATTCCAGCCTGGCTGGTTCCAGGGCCATGCTACGGCCCAGATCTTTATCAACCTCGGCTTTGGCACCGATGGTCCCGACGGCGGTCCCCAAAACATGTCCAACCCCATGATCCCCCAGTTTGGGATCACTGGGCCCTCCAAATACCCATACCCTGGGACGATTTGCCTGCCCCAGGTCCCACTGCCTGCCAATGCCAGTGTCAAGGCGGGCGATAATGCCACTATTCAGATAGTTGAGCTGGCTGTCCACGGTGCTGCCCTGTTTTCGGTGAGATATTATCCTGCTCCCTACCTCCTCCTCCCCTTTGCCCGACGGTACGCACAGCCGAGGCATAATACTGACCCATACTGCCGCAGTGCGTCGATATCACCTTTGCCGACGACAACGACCCGCGCATCGCCCGTGTCAACGAAACAAACTGCTTTAACAGCACCGACATCGGCTTTGCCGAGGTCTACACCGTCAACACAAAAGCCACCGCGGGCAATGACACAACATCTGATGCCGCACCCTCTCTCCTCTTGCGCAAATTTCACACATCATCTAGCTGGCTCCAATACGGCGGCTGGCTACCTATTGGGCTGAGCGTCCTCTGGATGGCTCTGTAGATGCTCTCCTCGCCATTTCTCTTCTTCTTCTTCTTTTTTTCTTGTAAAGGCGCAAACTGCGTCTGTGTATAACCCCATACCCGGCTAGACATGTTCTCCATGCCCGGCCACGGCGTTTTTATGTGTTTTCTTCTAGTTTCCGTTTATTTGTTTTTCTTCTCTGGCGTCTTGGAAGGGTGTGCAGTTTGAGTTAGGCCTTTTATCTATGCGTTTATTTCTACCTTGAGACATACGAGCGAATGAAACACCATATTGACTGACCAGTAGGGCCCAACATAGATCCTCCATTTCTCACTCGTTAACACAGGCTCGCCACTGCACTCACCAAAGCCCATCATTCTTCATGCACTGAACTGGCAGCAGACTCACCACCAGTCTACACTACACAAGGAAAGAATACGATACCAAAACACCCATAATCCAATCCATCAAAAATAAGGGGAGATAATAGTCCGTATCACGAGAAACGCACCACTACAAAGGTCAAAACGCAGTAGCAAACTTCGTATTGTATACTCGCATAACTAGGGAGAATCGACTGCAGACACATGCGAGCGGCGGACGTCCAGTTGGTTTCTGTGCGCTTACATTTCTAGCAGTGTCAGGATTCTTTTGCCAACAGCCCGTATTCTTTCCTCTCCGAACTTGCTGATGGCTGACTGGATCCAGGAGCCGGCGTCAGCCGCCCTGGCCTGTCGGGCATAGCAACCCTCCCCGGGAATGCTGACAAGGTTGCCGAGGGCAATCAGTGCTCGGTATGTCACTTCACCATCGTCACCTTCTAGAATTGGCACTGCCAAGAGCTTGATCATCTTGGAAAGAGGCTCGTCCCCAAAGGAGCCCTGTCCGTTTGACTCCTGCTCTCGGAGAGCAAAAGACGTAATGTTGCTCGCCGCAGATGTCCACGCCACCATCAGATTCCGGTTCTTCCTGGACGTTACTTCGAGGACCTTATCCAGGAAATCGATAACCGATGTCGCCTTACTGGCAACAAGCTTTTGACCGGCAGTGGTAACAAACAAATTAGCAACCAGGCGCAGGGCCATCATTGCATTGTTTTCGACCGACTTGGCATCTTCTGCAATGCCCGTTGAACCGTCCTTTGGGTAATCGAGGACACGGAGAAACACAATGTCCAGCAGATCATTGCCTTCACCGTCGATGAACTCGGCTGCCGTAGCTGATGGCCCTGCACTCCGCAATAGATCAAAGCCCGCAAGGCGGTCCTTGTATGGCCAAGTGGTTATCAGCTTCACGACAGCTGTAATCGAACCGGTGTCGAGAGCCAGTGACTTGGCAGGGACAGCCGGGACCATGGCGGGAATCGTAGCAGAGATGGAAGGTAGCTCCTTAGCCAGTGTCTGTGCCAAAGACGCGAGGTGTGCTACCAGATCTGGGGCGAGTGCTAGCTCTTGAGGCAGCTTTTGGTTGACGACATCTATCCGATTAAGCACCGCTAGACAATCGTTGTTAGCAAAAGAATCCCATGAGTTGAAGGGGAAAAAAATAACGACCAAAGAAAAACCAAAAGAAAACAGGGACGACCAGAGGCCTCCATTGCTGCACAGGGGATATACTAACGTTTGAAGCTGCTTTGAGTCAAAGTGACATAAACAGCGTTTGGTCCCAGGGGATAACGAACAGCTGGATCGTTATCACTGGCTGGCCGAGGAGCTGCCTGAAGGCTTTGGGTTGAAGCATCTGCGGCAAGTCCGAACCCAGTTGTCTCCTCGCTCTCTTGTGCAGAAGAGTCCACGACAGTGCCGACGAGCAGCCACTGATGTTGGCCTAAAGAGGTCAGAAACTCATCTTGGTTCTCAGTCATGGGCGGATGGCCACAGAATGAAATCAATATCTAACGAGAGATGGAACACAATGGGGAGAGATGACGGGGAGAGAAAGGCCGTGAGGCTGAATATGCTGGTGCTTACCTGCTGACCATTGATAGACACTGATGTTCCCATTGCCCGAGTTGATCATCACCGTCTGTCCGTCCTTTGTGCCCAGTTTCGTCTCAATGAAGTCGGGGCCGGGAAGAGTACTGGGGTTAACATCGCCAACTTGTTGCTGAGGAATGGCAGATTGCTGAACAGAATCCGAAAACTGCTTCAAGGTGTCGGCAGAGGCTGCCCGGTCCTTGCTTCTCGAGAACACACGAGCCACGTTGTCACTGGCCCCCGTCGCGAAATCGCCAGTCGCCTGACACACCGACACGGACCAGATCGATAGAGCAGGATGTGTGATTGTCTGCACACAGGCTTCTCCCCTCCAGATACGCACAGTACGATCCTCGCTGGAGCTCACCAGTTCTCCCGTTGGAAGACTATCCAGGGCATAGATGAAGCTCTCGTGCCCCTGCAGAACCCCAACCTGCGTTCCATTGAACTGCCAGAGACGAATCAGAAAATCGTTTCCAGCACTGGCGATCTGGGCACCGCCAGGATGCTTGCGTACACGGCACAGGGCACGAACAACGTCTGGGGTACGAATAATGACGCCTGGCTGCAGCTCCCCCTCTTTCTCCCTCTTGTTCTGCAAGCTGTAGCCGCGGATCACATGGTCAGCCGAGCCTGTGATCACAACATTGTTGCTGTAAGCAAGAACGTCCCAAATGGCTCTCTGCTTGTCGTCTGCGTCAGGGCCAATCAACTCCAGCTCCACCTCCCACGTAGCGGTACTCCAGAGCTTGGCGCGTCCGTCCCAGTCACCAGCGACGACAAAGTCGCCATTGGGCGAAACACTGAGGGCCGAAACGTTACTTGTGTGTCCTGAGAGTAGGCGCACGCGATCCTGGGAGAGATCGGAGTCGGGCTTGCGAACTTCGATCGTATGGTCATGGCTGCCCGCGAGTACGAGTCCACTGGGGTACTGCGGACGGGCATCAGAAGGTGGAAGGAATGCAAGCGAGTTGAACGAATACGATCCCTGGACTAGCAGGCTGTTGGAAAACGAGGGTGGCGCAGAGGACGTCTCATGCCAGGCTTGCACGGTGCAGTCGCGAGAGGCTGTGAACACGCTTCCAGGAATCGGGAAGCACACAGCACGAACCTAGACAACGATAACGGAAAAGGGCGAGTAAGTAAGAGGATATAAGATAAGAGGATAAGCTAACAGAAGACGAAGAAAACAAAAAAAAAAACAGTCTTTCACTGCCAGGCTCTTACATCTTTCTCATGTCCGTTCAGACTGGCTGATAGTGTGAAGTCGGCGACGTCGTTGTTCGCCATGGCCATGTTGGCGGTTGTAGAAGTTGGAAGTGGGCGAGAAAATGGGTGGAGGGGGGGGGGGGGAGGGAGGGATTGCTGGATATTAGAGAACGAGGGGAAAAAAGAGGCCCCTTCCTACAGAATAGAATGCAGACAAACGAAACTCTTGGGCCACCTTCTTCGCAAGGCGGCAGTCGGTGTTGACGTTGTCGTTGCTTAATCATGGAGGGGCGACGGAAGCTCGCCCCCAGACAGCTCTTTCCGTTTCTAGACTACTCCCCATAATCGTGGGTCTACCCGAGGCGCTGCACCACCGTGTGCTTTCAGTGTCCTTTGCTGTGCTTTCCCACTTTCCCAGGCCTACGACGTATCTGGTAGCTTCTGTGCCCATCCACTATTGTTTCAACATACTCCGTACGTCGTACTCTACTGGTCAAAATCGGGCTGAGCTAATACAACGCTCGCACCCTGGCAAAAGCTCCAGGCCGTAAAAAGAGAGGCCAGTCTGAAAATGGAAGGAACGACCCATCATACTGAGTACTCCTTTCTACGAGTAATAATACTCGTACCCCTCGATCTGTGACAGACGACCGCCAAACCATTGTCGACCTCCCTCGGTGACCGCCCAACCGCACGCATCTCTAGGACTCTTATCCGACCGGCTCCTTTCTCTGCCTTTCTTTTCACAGCTCAACGTTGCCTCAACACGCCATCCAGCTGCGTTGGTTGACCAGTCTTCGTCCGTTGGCTCTCGCTGTCGTATCCATTGGACAGCTGTCCCTTATGCTTTGATACTCCTCCGACTTTGCTCGCATTCTCCCTCCTCTACACGGTTCCCTTGACACTCCTTTCCCGCGGACTCTTTGCAGACTCTTCTACTTCTCCTCTCTGTTTCTGGAATTCCAACGCATACTTGCTGCGTCTTCGCTGCGCTCCGACCTACGAGTAGTTCCGCACGCACGACGACGGCCCTCGCAACTCGGGCGCTTCTGTCTCCTCACCCACCTGCGTTCACATCGCATCACCAATCTCTTCCAATCCAAGCTCGAAACCGCAAAATTCGCTTTTGGCACGCGCCTCTGCTTATACGCACAGCCCAAATCACCCTGCCTTGTTTCTCTCTCGATGGCAGGCAACGCACCAGAACCCCGCCAGTATGTGCCACTCACATGCCACGGCCACTCTCGCCCCGTGCCTCACATCGGCTTCTCGTCCCTGACCAAGGATGACAACTACTATATGATTTCTGCCTGCAAAGGTATGTCGTTACTATTGTCACCGGCATGATGTACCATTTTGCTGTCCCTGCTTTTTTTTTTATCAAAGCAGCACTCATACTAACCCTTTCTCCCCTCAGATGGAAACCCTATGCTCCGTGACGGCAAGACCGGCGACTGGTAATGTTTACTTCCTGCCTCGTACTTTCTTCTTTTCGTGTATAGTCTGGACTCGTCTCGCATGTGCTAACTGTACCCAGGATTGGTACGTTCATCGGCCACAAAGGTGCTGTCTGGCAGGCAAAACTCAGCCATGACGCCTCAACTGCCGCTACTGCCTCTGCAGACTTCACAGCGTAAATAATCATACACCTTGCACCCCTGCCTTTTTGCCTCAATACCGCTGCCACATGCTGACAAGAAACAGCAAGATCTGGGACACACACACCGGAGAGCTTCTCTATACCCTCCAGCACAACCATATTGTTCGCGCCATTGCCTACCCACGAAACGAGTCCGATGTGATTGCCACGGGTGGCTACGAAAAAAAACTACGCATATTCAGCCTCCCTGAGGGACAGCCTTCGCCCAGCTCACCCTCGAATACCCCGATAGAACCAGTGCTGTTGGATGCCTCGTCAGCTTTCGAAATTGGAGAAGGTGTCCACAAAGACTCTATCAAATTTATCGTATGGGCGACGTCCGGCGCTGTCCTCGTGACGGCGTCCGGCAGTACTCTGCGTTGGTTTGATACTACGTCGAGGTCATGCATCAAGGAAGAGGTCCTCGATGGGGAGATAAAGTCGTGCGAAGTCGTTGAGTTGGCGGCTAGGTACAGCGACCCAAAAGACATTGGCGACGGAAAGCCCGTGCTGGCAGTGGCTGCTGGGAAGACGGTTTACTTCTGGGGCGGAGATGCGTTCGACGACGAGATCAAGCAATTCAAGCTCACGCATGGAGTTGCTAGCGTCGGCCTGGATCTGAAGGGCCGGAAGTTTGCTGTTGGCGAGGAACCCGGCACCTGGGTACGGGTGTATTCTTGGAACAGCGGCAAAGAAATCGGTACGTCTGAAGTACTGTTATTTGCGACACAGAAAAGCTTTCTTTCTTCTTCGACACCGCCCATTGTACTAACACGCTCCTTAGACATCCTCAAAGGCCACCATGGTCCCGTCTGGTCCATCGCCTTTTCTCCTGATGGGCGGTTGTACGCAACCGGCTCCGAAGACGGTACCATCAAGATGTGGAAGAACTGCGAAGGCTTTTACGGGCTCTGGAAAGGAGCTTCAGGTTCCTCCCTTGACCGTCCGGCAGAGTAGCTGTCCATCTCTTTACCAAGGAGACCATCATGACACGGGAATCAACCACCATTGGTCCAATTTTTATGTCTCGAACCCTCGCCAGGTAGACCTCGAACTGCTGTGGTGTAGGACATGGCTGATGCCTTCCTTGCATGAGCTTGTGTGCAGCTCAAGCTTGGCAGCCTCCCCCTTCCCACCTCCTTGTTGCCGCCAGGCCTACTTCTGCAGCAGATACATACCACATAAAGGACGTTTCCCTATACCGCCTCATCCCACATTGTTCAGCAACGGATAATATCAAGACAAGCTTTCTCGCCTTCACACTCCGTACCCTTCATTGCCCTTTTGCCATTACTCATACATGAGTCTCGCGAGTGTCAGGCGGTTGGTTGTCAACGTGTAGGACCCTTTCCCCCCCGCCACTCCCCTCCCCCACCACCACCTTTCATCTGTAAGGCACGTTGTAGACAGTACGTCCTTGTATCGTAGTCAAAACAACTGGCACTGAGCTCGCGCAGACGTACTCGTACGAGATAGTATATAGCGCCGGTGTCCCTCCTCGTACTCGTCCTATGGCTGCCTCTTGGGGGATTTGGCAATATTATTGCCGCACAGATAGTTGCCGTGATGGTCTCTTCTGTCTCCACTCCTCATAATCAAGACGTAACTACAGTATGATCCTGGCTCTGTCTATCCTTCTTGCACCTTCCCCCCAGCTGGCCTGATGGCAAGGCAACTCTGCATGGACCGCTGCGTTGCGGGATCTTGGAGGGAAAGCTCCAGCATCAGAATCGATGTAGCTTAGTGGGAAAGCTTTGGGAATTTCCCAAGTAATGAGTGCCAGCCTTTGAGATGATCTTAATGTGTCAACGTGGCAGCTGTCGCTTTGGATATCCCCCTGAACACGTAAACGGAAAACACAAAACACAAAACGGGCTGATATTTCACCGAATTAAAGTATGTATTCGGAGCTGCAATAATATATCCCTGCCCACTCACAAGAGCAGTCATTATATAAGAAAGACTCACAAACCCCAGCGCCGCCGTGAGAAAAAAGAGACCTAGCCCAGCAGACCCAACCCGCACTTCACACACATAAGCACACACGCGCGCACGCGCGCGCGCCCGAAAGCCCATTGCAAAAAAAGCAAGGACATCGCAAAATAAAAACTTGAGAGAAAACATAAGCTGAAGAAGACCATGATCGGTCTTGTTGTTTCGTCGGTGCCGACGCTCTTGCTATTTTGTGACCGAGTTGATTTCGTAGCCAATAAGAACTTCTGTATTGGTGCCCTCCCAGCCCCGTGTGCCCGCTGTTGAGATCATGAACCTGGACGTCCGGTCAATGTACAGGTGGGAGATAACGCCAGCGCGAGGCGGGCCAGGAACAATGAGAAATGGAACGTTCGAGTGCCGGGTTGCGCTATCGTTGAGGTCGTAGAGACGGAGGATATCATGCGAGGCGCTATCATCGTCTGTCAGTACTTGAGCGGTATCGAGCATGCATGCATGGCGTGGGATCTAGGACACCAAAATCAAAGAAAAGATACTTACCAAATAAGATGGCGGCCGTTGACCATGGCTCTCACGGCACTCACGGGTCCGCTACCAGCAGGAAAACGGAGGGTTCGCTCCGGCTGCCATCCAATCTTTGACTTATGTATGTCGAACTCTTCCACGATGCCGTTTCGCCGACCGGCATAGATACGGTTGCCGTCCGGGCTCCAGCATGCCCCCATGCACCAAGGTGGTACGCCTGGTCGGTTGCCGATTCGAGCAACAGGCAAACTCTGACGGCGATCCCATATGCGTATGGTGCCATCAATGCTGGCGGAAAAAAAGACGTTCTCTGAAACCTGGGTTGGGTCATGCTGTGCAGGCCCGGGCTGCGATGAATACACCATGGACGAGGGGGGGGGTTGGTGGCCCTCGGCTTCCCCGCTACGCTCACCTGCGAAAGTCTTATCCGCAGCAGCTGTTGAGGATTGACGTCGATCATTCTCGAGCAGTTGTGTTTCTGCCAACTGCTGTAGCTCCTGGTCTTGCTGATCTTGCTGATCTTGCTCGTGCCGTTCCTGTGAGAAAACCACGTCCCGGTCCCCGGAGCCGACGGCACCTTTTGCTTCACCGGTTTTGACTTTGTCCAGTGTGGCGACCATCTCCAGGCTTCCTGTCCTCTTCAGCTCCTCGGGAGCTTCAGCACCGCCCGCAAGTGCCTTGTCGCCACGTACGTGTGCTTCGGCGAGAGTATTGTCTCCTGGCTCAGGTGTGCCCCCTGTTGCCACGTCGTTTGACGAGGATAGCCCGTCAAGAGCTACTTGTGCAAATGCGTCGGTCGAGTCCAGCCCCATATCGACATCCTGAGAAAAGCCAGTAACCTCGTCGCCCATGGCGCCAGAGCCGGATGCGATACCGATATCGTCATCGCCAAAGTGGTTGGCTCCCATTGCATCGCTACCGCCAAAGAGAGATCCGCCAGGGCTGCCAAACAGAGACTCGTTGTCAGGGATGGGTTCGTCGCCATTCAACGTGGCAGATGTGCCACCGCCTAGGGCATCAAGGCTCCCGACAGCATTGGAACTGCCTCCGTCTCCGCCACCGTTTATCAATATACCGTTCGCCAATGGTTTCGCGTTGGAGCTAGTGAACGTGCTACCAACATCTCTGGTTGCAGGCTCTTCGTCCATGCTCTGTGTCGGAACTGGCGCTCCGTTTGCTGGGCGCAGTTCAATGGCCGAGATCTGGCCGCCACTTCCATCAAACTGTCGACGCACTTGGCCAGTGTTCAGGTCCCAGTCGAGAATTTTTTTATCCCAGCTGCCGCTAAGAACACTTGTCTCGTCTGGGGAGAGCTGCAAAACACTGACAGCATTGGAATGCTGCTGTAGACAGGTGATGCGCTTGCCTTCGTCATGGCGTACGCTCTGGAGGTTGATGCCACCACCTTCTGTGCCAGCGAGGAGCCACAGCGCGCGCGAGTGGATAGCGAGTGAGTATACTGGTGACAATAGGTGTTCTTCGGTGCCCCGGGCCGAGTTTGTGGCCGGTTCCTCGTTCTCCCAATACGACATGAGAATGCCCGCTTTGACGACACTGTCAACAAATGGGTGGCGTTGGGCAACCGTCAGCAGCTGCTTGCCGTTGATGGTGCCAGGACCGTCGTATTTTCGAATGTAGCCATCGGAGCCTCCTGTCATCCAGTAGCGGAGGTCTGGGGTGACTGCAAGGGCATTGATACTCGTAGCCTGGGGAGCTGCCATTGTAGGAACAATGTCATAGACTTTTGCGACCAAGGCCTCGGGGTGTACTCGGAGGTGGGAGCGGGACGTAGTAGGCAGAGGGGTGGACCTTGCTGTGGCCGACGCGATGGCAGCCATTGTGTCCGCCGAATCCACAGCCGTTCCTTCGGCTACGGAGCTGGCAAGCCTCTCCTCTCCTCTGTCCGCGCCGGCGCCCGTGCGTTGCGCAGGGTCTTGCTCTTGCTCTGCGTCATCGTCGTCGTCGGCATCATCGTCATCGTCATCGGGCTCAGGCTCAGGCTCGGCCTCAGGTTCAGGGTCGGGGTCTGGCTCGTTTTCTGGCTCTTCGACGTCTTCCATCACCTCGTCTTGGTCATTGTCGGAAAACGCATTGGAGTCTATACGGGAGAGGAGGGGTCAGTCGGGAGGGGGGCAATCAAGGATGTAGAAATCGGTTGCACGTTCAGTATTAGGTTGCGCGTGCAGTCGAGTTGGGGAGGGGATGTACCTCTGTCGTCTTCGTCCATGGTCGGTGAGGGTGTGTTGGTTTGTTTTCAAGCGCGACAAGCGCGACGCACATATATGCGATAGTTGGGTCTTGCCAGGGCGCGGGACACAGAGTACTCGTAGATAGTGGCCGGGGATTGCATGGTATGTTTGGCTGACTACTCCGTACGCGAACGTCGTGGGCGACCCGTTGTACTCGGCCGGACTTGCCACAGTAGAGGGTATCAAAGTGGGATTGATGCAAGGCGACTCTGGCCTCGGTGATGATGTACTCGTACGACGTATTACGGAGTAGTGCCCATCACGGAGGACGGGGTAATAATACGGAGTATGTGTGCAGTTGTATTCACGTGATGCATCATGTGACCATGTTTGTGCATGCATCGTTTGTGCATGCATATCTTTTTGTGATGCGTCTTGTAATACTCGTGGGCTCGTTGCCCATGATTTCGTGGTCTTTCTACTCCGTACTGCCGTAGTCTGATCAAAACCATTTCCTGAGTTCACATGAGATCCTGCCGTTTCTGGTTTCTGTCTCGTTTCGTTTTACTTGCGGTCATTCGATTGAGGGCCCACCCCAGACAAGTAAAATTGATTCACCTTGAATTCAACTCGATACAAAAAATATATATCTCTTTGATCGTCCTTCTCTCCCCCCCCCCCGTTGCTCATCGTCTCATTTGACAAACACTTACTAACTATGCATGCCTTTTGTTGGTCGTTGGTCTTACTCCTACTCGTAATACTTATCCTTCATCGTACGAGTACTTGTACATGTTTGATTGCTAACAAGAAAACCTCCCACAAAAGCCTCTCTTCAGGATGAAAGAGGCCACTAACGTACCGATGCCCTGACCGTACGCGTACAATATCTACGAATAACTCGTACCCGTAGAAGCATTATTATCCACGAGTCTACGAGTACTGGTGAATCAATATAACGTACGCCCTTCTTTGGTCCTTCTATCACCTTCCATCACGAGCGAGCCTACGAGTACTCCGTACTCCGTACAAGTGCGAACTCGCACAGGACTCCGTACTTGTTACCCACGGGGCCCACATGAGCAATAGCACATCTGATTTGCACACCAACTCAACAATGCGTACGGCGTCTTGGGGCAATGCGGGGGGCACAGCCTTGCTTTATGTTACGAGCATAAGTACGAGTGCTCGTACTTGCTAGCCACCCACCCGACAACACAAGCAAAAGGGGATTGTGATCCGATCCCCATAACATAACCAACGTTTCCAAAGCAGAGCGAGCACATACGGAGCACAAGTGAAATCATGAGAATATCACTCATACTCGTAGAAACACAAAGGAGATGGATGCACTTTAAGTGGCAGAAGATCAGCCGGATCAGCAGTGGATCGATCAGCCGGAGGGGCTATCCTCCCTCCTCTACGATAGCATTACGGTGTACGGAGTACGAGTACGAGTACGTCGTACAACCATCAAGGACGCCATGTACGGAGTACTCGTACATCATCATACTCCGTACTGTACTTCGTACTCGTACACGAATACTCGCATCTACGATACTCTGTACGAGCACTCGTACTGCCCCCGGTTTTCCGTATGCTCGAAACAACACCGCCAATGGTACAGATAGTTCGCACACGCCGGCTACGAAACCTACTGCGAGTACTCGTATGTTCCCATCCCTACCATACGGAGTACGATCTTTCACACTTCCCTACTCGTATTCACATCCCTATTCACATCCTGTTCCGGGCCCAACCCTCCTCTGTACGAGTGACTCCATACTCATATTCGTACGCCTTCCTTCCCCTTCCTCCCTCCTTGTTCCCCACATCGTCTAGCCAATGGGTCTCCTCTCTTCTATCTCCTCTCCCTTTCTCCTCTTTCCTCCCTGCGCCCCCCTTACTCGTGCTCCTGAGTACGACGTACGGAGTACTCGTACACGTAGAGCCGCCATACGCTAACGCAGGGAGGGCAAGACAATACTCGTACGGCGTACTTGTATTCCGTACTCCGTACACCGTACTCGTAGAACATACCGTCCCGACGGGCTTATGCCCTGTCTCGCCAGGGGGTCTTATTTTCTCTCCACTGTTCACGTTGCGTCAGGTTTCATGCACTAGTGCCTCGTATCCAGCGTTGCGAAAGAATCCGTACGGAGTACAAGTACGAGTACTCCGTACAAGTCCTTACGAGTACGCCCTTGTCAAGTTGCCTACGACGTACCTGTACGGAGTACAATTACGACTCGTACTCAGTACTACGGAGTACTTTGTAGAAGCGGCCGCGCATGTTTTACCGACTTCCTCCTCCGGTGTTCTTGTTTCTTAGCCCGTCCCAATCTATTTATGTGGCATATGTACGACGCAGTGCGGGGCTACATCTGTACCAACAAGACCCATATTTCCGTGGCGTCCCCTTACATGGGGCCCACCCAACGCTCCCTCCTTTCAGAATGCCTGAGGCAACACTGCCATCTTCGGTTCCTCCAAGCCCCCTTTGTGTCGACGTGGCCTCTACATAAGAAACGACACTCGCCTCACACCCGAGTCATACTCCTCACCTGCGCCCGTTCCATTCAAAGCACACCTACTCATCTGACCACAGGTTACGAGTACGAGTACCTAGGCAGACCGCCTTTGTGCAAGTACAGAAGTACAAACTGGCGCAGGCAACAGCAACAGCTTTGAAACAAAATCATGGCTTGATGCCCAGCCTGTTCAATAATCATTCTTCCCCCTTATTTCCTCCCATCACCTACATTGCCTTCTCTTTCTTCTTATAGAGGTCAACCCGATCCGATCCTTCTACATCACATCACATCACACAAGAGATTGGCCTCACGCAACAACATCTGCTTGCATCCACACCTCACGTCTGGCCTCTCGACACGTGCATGCAATGAATTCGTCTCTCATCCCAACTCCATCCCCCGAGGTTAAGCTCGAGGGCTCGCCCATGGACTCGCTTCTTTCAGAACCAACCGGCGTCTACTCTTCATTATTCGCCGCCGGGTCGGCTGTGGTGCCACCGACCTCATCATCGATACCATCTGCCATCGATGGCTCGTCCATGTCGCTCTTCGTGGCTGACGGAGAGGATCTCTCTGCCATGACGAGTCGTGCCTCGTTCCAGTCCTTGACACCGCGCCCGGAAGAAGGCATGTCCGAACTAGGAACACCATCGGAGGCAGGCGACCGGCATGACCGACCTGCAGACGATGCAGCATCTTCCGACAAGAAGCCAGCAAAGAAACGAAAGTCCTGGGGACAGGTCCTCCCGGAACCCAAGACAAATTTGCCGCCAAGAAAACGCGCCAAAACTGAAGACGAAAAGGAACAGCGGCGCGTCGAGCGCGTCCTGCGAAACCGCCGCGCTGCCCAATCATCGCGCGAGCGTAAGCGTCTTGAAGTGGAAGCTCTCGAGAAGCGGAATCAAGATCTGGAAGAAGAGCTTCGGAAGGCCCGGCGCGAAAACATGATGCTTTACCAGCAACTGGCTCATGCACAGGGCAAGCCTGTTGTCTTGCCGACAGGCAATGCTCCCGTCACACTCTCGCAGGAGCTTTTTAGCACGGATCCGTCCGCTGCCCTCGATTCGTTCCTGGCGTCTCAGAACGCCGCCGCCGCCACCACCACCACCACCATCAACCCTGTCTCTCTCTCCCCTCCTCTCCCACCTGTTGCCGACAAAAGCGACCTGATCTCGACCATCGATGGCCACCAAGAGAAGCGCGCTACCAAGGAAACCGCCGAGCCGATGAACAATAGTCAGCCGGCCAAGACTCCGTCTACGCAGCAACGAGGCGCCGCCATTGACCAGGCGGAGCCCTCTTCTGTTGCTGCCGCGGACGCCGGTGTCTCTGTGGCATCTGCCCCTGTCTCCTCTCCCGACATGACACAACGTCCTGCTGCGACGCTGTGCCCCGACCTGCAGTGTCTGTCGGCGGAGGAGTCTCAGGTGTGGACAGTCTCGGAGAAGCCTGCGCCCCTTGCAGCAGCACTGTTCTCCCAGATGACGTTGCTGCTGACGCTCTCTTCAGTGGTGATTTCAGCGTGTTGCCGCCCAATGACACAGATAGCTTTCTTCTTGAAAGCGGGTATCTCGATTCCCCCGAGTCCGGTAACTCTGACTTCAATTATCTGGTTGATAACGACGCCGTCGGCCCGTTCGCGGCCGCGGACTTTGACATCAACGACTTCTTCAACGCGGATGGACACAACGTGTCTGTTGACAGCGAGCCCGAACTCGCCGACTGCGGCCTCACCGCTGGCGCGGCCCGTCACCACTCTGCGACTCAAGCTGCTTCGGAAGATCCTGACCTGCAACCCTATGCTGGCGCGTCCCTTGAAGGATGCGACGCTGCGGCTACTGCGGTCGGTGTGCTCTGAGAAGCGGCTTGATGCTGCATGCGTTGGTGAGCAGGCTCGTCCAGGTCTGGTGCAGGCTGTGCAGTGGTCAGAAACGGGTATTGATTCTGACGGTTCATGGCGGAACACCGCCACGCTTCCGTCCCAAGAAGTCCTGCTCACTTTGTTGTGGGTCCTTCGTGTTGAAGAGCGTCGCCAGTCTATCGCGGGCCGTGTCAAGTCAATGGCACCCAAACCGGCAGCGTCGTTGCACACAGGCAAGATGGTGTCGAAGCTGAAGAGAAGCAAGGATGGGATGTGTTTGGACGGAAAGGCTTTGCCAACAGCAAGCAGGAGAAAGCATCGGCGTCTTGGTTAGGGCATGGGCATGGATTCGAGTATTGTCATTTATATCTTGGGGATGCGAATTGAACCTAAAAACTCACAGGCAGTCGGATGCATTAAAGCCAAAGTGCTTTAAGCTTCTAGTCTGTCTGAGTGTGTATATATATATATATAGATGGAGGGGGTTGGGACTGGCGTTTTTCTAAGAGTATGACGGCACGGCGTGGCCCATCAAATGACAACGAATTTTTTCTTCCTTCAAAAACAAAGACACTACACTAAGCTATGTTTTGTTTTGCGATGCCATGATAATTAACAACTGGGTAGCAGAGAGAAACGCCTGGTATTACGTGACATCCCTTTACAATGATCGTATTAATATTCGTAGTATTGACCGGATTGGCCCAAGATTGACGGCTTTGTGTAATGATTAAGGAGGAAGATATAATTGAAATAGATTTGCAGGAGAATAGTAGTTACAAATGAATAAGAGAGTAAAAAAGTAAAAGAAAGAAAGAAAGAAATGCTGAATGTTTGAAGCAATTAAAGACCGAATGATTATTATGTATGCATATGAAAGCGCTGTCAGTAAGTAGTGAATCTCCAGATCACACAGAGTATCGTAGAACGGTGTAGACGGCGAAAATTCTTTTTCGTGTGCATCTCAACGCCGTGCTCACCAAAGCAAGCCAACATCCGCCCAGCTTATGGGCTCGTGCTGAAGTAGTAGTTTTCCCAAAGGTATTCATAGTCCTCGACAATGCCGCCGACAAAGTTTGGGAGGCGGGCGCGCACTCCTCCAACAACACCCTTCATAACGTGCTCATAAAAGGCCCCCCGCATAGACCACCAGCCCATAGACCAGCCACGCCGCGTCCACTCCTCACGCTCCAAGGTCGTGGTGCGCAGGCTGTGGTCGCGCAGCTGGCGGGCCGCACACTCCATAGCCAAGCCTGCGAGCCAGGGAGTCCATGACGAGCGGCGCTTCTCCCGCGTACGGGCGAGCGTGATGGCAAAAACCAGAGGGGTCAGAATATGCAGGATCTCGGCCACCTGGGCAGAGCCACGTAGCTGGTTCAGGAGTTTGGTGGCGGGCTTGATGTCATCGGCAGTAAGCACGCGCGAGAGCAGATAGGTTGAGATATCGCCCGGTTGCGGTAGCGGGGGAAGCGACATGCCCGTGCGCGGCATTGACCAGCCCTTGGAGTGGGGGCTCGAGGACGGCGTGGACTGACGTTCGGTCGGAGGCGGCGATGGCGACAGACAGGTCGACGCAACAGGTTCGGCTGGGGTGCGCAGAGGTGAGGGTGGCGGGGACAGCGGCGGCTGAGGTGAGAGGAGCAACGTATTGGGCTTGGATTCGTTGCTATCGTTGGCAGCTACTGCCTCTTCTCCCCCGTAGGCAAGCCCCTTGTGGTAGTCGTCTTCATGGTCGTTCTCCGTGGCATTCTCGTTCGCATGCTCATTCTCCATTTCGTCTTCGTCCTCGTCTTCGCCGAGCTCAGGCAGTGATTGCCGCACAGGCAGCACGGGCATCACCAACGTGCGGCCCCGGGTTATGCGGAAAAGCAGCAGCTGGCAGATAGCCTTGATCGCCTCGATCACGACAACGACACGCCACCGCATCCGCTCACCGCGGCGTTTCGCAGCCATCTCGCACAGCATCTCCGTATATCGTACAACTTGCAGGACAATGGCGACGCGTCGGTAGAAAGGGCTCTTGTAGGTCCAATACCGGGTATAGCGGGTGTGCTGAGAAGGGGGGTGGGCTAGGCCTAGAGGTGGCTTGGAGGAGGAGAGGTTGGATCGCGTGCCATCGGCCGTTGCGGGTGGCGATGCCGCTGTCGCCGCAGGGGTGCGCAGCAGCAAGAGATCGTGGTAGAGACTCAGGAGCTGTACACCGGAGTGGATGGCCTCCGATGCTATCTCGGCATCGCGGAAGCGGCCGGGGATGATGTAGGTCAGTGACCGCAGGGTGGACTCAATTTGGGACACTTGGCCGAGGTTCTTGGTGATAAAGTCATCGTAGGCTGACAGCCATTTCATGGGAGGTCGATGGCTGCCTGAGCCCGAGGGCCCGGCTGGTGCAGCACGGGCGAAAGCCATTTCAGGGTGGCATGCAGTGGTGGGATCGGTTGATTGAGAGGCCGACGACCTGGATGAAGATGGATGGCGCTGGATGGCGCTGGATGGGAGTTGTGATGGGAATCGTGATGGACGGGCAAGAATTGGATACGAGTGGACAGATGGGATCATAAACTATTACTCGTCCAAACTGATGAAATAGGGGAGTTGTGCGTGTGTCTCGCGACGCGCCTCTGTTTTAGGGATAGGGGGGCTGAGAGCCAGTAAGACAGCGACATTGCCTCGGTAGGAGTGGGCACGTGCAGCCCTGTAATAATTGTACGAGTATTAGGGAGTGTTTTGTGAGATAGCGTGTTTTGTACAGTGGGTGTATCACGTGGTTAGAACTTCATCCTGTGCAACTGGCCCCCACTGGGCGTTGATCTCCGATCTGGCGGATTACGTAGTAGCAAAGAGGGGAGGTGCCCAACGGGCCAGAAGGCTTCAGCCTCCCTCACCTTCTTTGCTCCCACCAACCCACCGGTGTGTTTTCTATTCGAACACTTTTTCTTTTCCGTTCGCCTATCTCTTCTGCCTATCTATCCTGTTTTCCTCCAAGCCCCAAGATATCACATCGCCCGTCCTCTCTCTCTCGTCGCCGCCGTCATGTCGAACCGCCAGCTTGCCCGCGACATGCAAGTCGAGTTTCAGGCTCGGGTATGTCTCTCTCTGCGCCCGTCGCCCATGCGCATCGCATACACACGATCTGTCGGATAGCACGCATTTGTTCATGCCGGGGCCATTTTCTAACATCCTTGCCAGTTCAACGCTAAGCAGGCTCGCCGAGAATCCCAGAAGGCCGCCAAGCAGGACGGGGAGCTGCGAAAGCAAATCCAGAACGTGAGTCTTTTTTTTCTTTTTTCTTTCTTTCTTTTTGTCCAGGTTGAGCCGTGTCTGACCCGCCGCAACAGCTCCTCAAGAAGGGCGAGACTCAGCAGGCTGCCCAAAAGGCGCGCATGCTACTCGCCAAGCAGGCCATTGCTGTCCAGATGGACCAGGCTGCCGACATGGCCGAGCTCTCTGTGGCCCAGATCCAAGCCAACAACGCCATGAACCGCATGACCAACATGATGGCACAGTCTTCGCGCACGATGAGCCGCGCCCAGCGCAGCGTCAATCCCGAGAAGACCATGGTCACCCTTGAACAGTACCGCACTCAAAACGAGGAGTATGCCATGTCCAACAGTATCTACACCGACGCCATGACCCAGAACACTTCTGTGCAGGTGTCCGACGATGCCGTGCACGAGCTGCTCGGCAAGCTCGCTGACGACGCCGGCGTGGAGCTGTCACAGGAGCTCAACTCGGCCCAGGTCAGCAAGGCCGAGCCCGCACGCGAGGCATCCACCGCCGAGCCAACCGCCGAGGAGGAGGATGCTCTGCAGCAGAGGTTGCGGGCTCTCCGGGCATAGAAGAGTGGATAATATTACTTGCTGTTTGCGTCAACGCGGTTATTTTTTTTTTTTTTTTCGTTTCTTTTTACTTTTTTTCAAACCTTCTACATAGGCGTTGGGATTGGAATTTGGCTTTACTTTGTTTGTTTTCTTTATCAATTGATTTCTTCGTCGCCATTCTTTCTAGGAAGTGCCCCGAGGTTGCCTATAGATACAGGCTGGGCACGGTCGTAATGTTTCTCATGATGGCTTCTTTCACACCGCCCATTTTCGTCTCCAGGGTGGTGTCGCCAATGATCCGACCAATGTTCCGGACCTCCCGGCAGGTGTCCTCAAGGCGCGTGATGGTGCGCACAATCGTGCCCTCTTGCTCTGTCGTCATCAAGGCAATGTTCTTGAATGGGCTGCCGCTGGCCCATTCATACACCACCTCCATCAAACCAAAGTGCAGCTTGGATGACCGCTCCGATTCATCCCCTGCAGAAATGACATGGAACTGCTCCTGCGTGCGAATGGTCTCTTTCCATATGCGATACACTTCCTTCAAGGCCTTGGAGAGACCGTTGGAAATGAACGGCGCAGACTCCATCTCCATGTCATCCTTGCCTTGGTATACAAAGATGGACAGGAGCGCTGCAATCTCGGCGGGCTCCAGGCCGGCCAGAAGGTTGTCCAGGATCACCTCGGTCAAGACGAGCTCATCGGCCGTGCGCACCTCGCACGCCACGCGGCCCTTGAGCATGACCACCGAGCTGTCGTTGACGAACCCAAGGTGTTTCAGCACAGCAACACGGTTCTCGTACTCTGGCAGAAGAGCAAGGCTCGAGTCGTCAAACGTTCGGCGCATCGCTGCCAGCTGATCCCTGACCAGCCATTCGTCGTGACGGGCTGCAAACTAGGCGCGGCAAAGGTTAGTAATGGCAGAGATGGCAGAGACGACAGAGGTGGCAGAGAGGGCAAGTTGCGACTTACGTGTTCGATAAAGTCAGGGCACCCAAGTGCCGGCGACACCGACACCGCATGGGCCTTGGCTTTGCGGTCATCAATGTACCAGACGGCGTCCACATCGCGAACCTTATCCAGGTCCACCTCGGACCAAACGCCAGAGCCCCAAGACAGATCGAGGCCATTCAGCTGCTCCTCGACAGACGGCGCCACGTCGCTAGAACGGCGACCCATGGCGACGACGTGGCCTGCAAGGTGCTCGATTCGGGCCAGCGGCACCTTGGTCTCACGGACGCGCAGCTTGGGCGGGACGGACGACCGCCAGAACCGGCGCAGGGCGGGCACAAATGACAGCTTGTCGCTGTCGTCGGGTGACACGCGTGGCGGTTGAACTTCGATCATGTGCAGTGATGGGGGGCCGCTTTCCGGCGCTGACTTGTACGGATCGTCGGCCAGAACCCCGACAGCATGAACACCCTGGTCGTTGAGGAAAATGGCAAGTCGGCCGGGACAGAAGATGGAGGGGCCAACGAGAGGCGTTTTGTAGAGTTTTTCGTACATCTGCACCGTGTCTTGGCGGTAGGTCTCGGCGGCAACATGGCACGCTCCCATCGTCTCGCTGCAAGCGTCGCACTGCACCCTGGCATGGACGCGCCTCGCCAGATCGTCTTCGAGCTCCCTCATCTTCTCTTCGTGGTCGGATCGGCCATTCTGTGTAGCATGTTCCGAGAACGACCGCTTCATCATGTCCTCAACCTTGAGGGTCTCGACACGGTGAAGGCTGAGAATCATGTTGTATGTCAGACGGAACTGCGAGGTGAGGCGTGTCGGCACCCCCAAGATGAGGCCCTTGAGCGTTTCCGCCGGCGGAAGCTCCTTTGTCTCTCCCAGCGGCACAATAATGGCGGTGCCGACCGCGTCCAGACCGCGGCGGCCGGCACGGCCTGCCATCTGGGTATACTCACCCGGCGACAAGATACGTCGCTTTGTGCCGTCAAACTTGCGGTGGTCCGAGAAGACAACCGTGCGTGTCGGGAGGTTCAGGCCGACGGCAAATGTCTCCGTGGCAAACAGAACCTTGACGAGGGACTGCGCAAACAGCAGCTCCACAATCTCCTTGACAATGGGCAACAGACCACCGTGATGGACAGCAATGCCACGTGTGGCCATGTCGTGTAGCCGGGCTATCTGGGGCAGCTCTTGGTCCTCCTTGGTCAGGCGCGTGATGGACTTGGAATAGATGGAGTGAATGCGTGTCTTCTCGCCGGCGTCGCAAAAGTCAAGGTTGCCGAGGGACATTGCGTATTCTTCGCAGCGCATGCGGGAGAACACAAAGATACAGGCCGGCAGAAGAGACGACTTGCGCAGGTAGCGAACCACATCCGACCACACCGTCTTTTCTTGCGCAAGGGACGAGCCTCCGGTCGCGCGGCCACCGCGTCCCATGTGGCCGGGATTGTGCGAGGCCCGCGGTGGACCACCGCCACCCCGTCCGCCTGCACCGCGACCACCGCCACCACCGCCACCACCACGAGCACCGCCGCGTTGTTGGCTGTTTCCGCCGCGCATGGGAGCGCCGCCCCGGCCCCCAGCAGTGCTAGCTCCCGCGCTCGGGGGTTTTTTGCCGTCGCCAGCAACAAGCATTTTGGCTTCTTGGTAGCCCTTTTCGAGCCATTTCCTGTCTGCGCTGACAATCTTTTGCACCGTCTTTCCGCTCCATATGTAGTGCTCCAGGGGCACAGGTCTCTTGGGGGTGTTGATCACGTACACATCGCGCTTCTTGGTGCGGCCGACCCAGGAGGCGAACTCGTAGGTATTGGGCACCGTGGCGGACAGCAGAATCAGCGAGACATGTTCTGGAAGCATGATGATCACCTCCTCCCATACAACACCGCGCTCCGAATCGCTCACGTAGTGAACCTCGTCGAAGATGACAAACTCCACCTCTCGAAGCAGGTCGGACTGGTTGTAGAGCTTGCTGCGCAGAATCTCGGTCGTCATGATGAGGCACTTTGCTTCTTGGTTGATTTGCACGTCGCCTGTCAGAATACCAACGTCGTCAAACGTGTCCTTGAAGTCCCGAAACTTCTGGTTGCTCAAAGCCTTGATGGGAGACGTGTAGATGGCCTTTGTCTGGTGCTTCTGGGCGAGCGCAATGGCGTACTCGGCGACGACTGTTTTCCCGGCAGACGTGTGGGCTGCGACGAAGACGGAGTCCCCGCACTCGAGGTGGTAGATGGCCTCCTTCTGGAAGGCATCCAGCTCAAACGGCCACTGGCGTGCCATCTCTCCCGGAACAAGATTTCGATAGCTTGAGGATTCTGCGTTGAGATCCACCATGTGTGCCCATTCTCTGCGTGTCTTTTTGGCCACCGGTGGCCCAAACTGGCCGGGCTGAAGAGATGGGAACTCCACAGGAAGAAGCTCGTCGACATCGCCGTCAAACTGGGCTGCCTCTGCGCCCTCTGCGCCCTCTGCGCCCGCTTCCTCCCCATCCGCCTCGATGCCATCGCCCTGGCTCTCCGCTGGCGGGTCCCCAGATGAGAGCGCCTCTTGGCTGGAGATCGCTAGGTCGTTTTGGACAGTGTCGGCGGTTTCGGATGCATCCTTTGTGCCCTTTCCAGACCTCGGTTTCGCTGTCGGTCGGTTTCCCGAGAACCGGATGCCGCGCTGGAGACCGGGTGCGACCTCCAAGAGCCCACCGGAGCCGCCCTGGATGACTCTCTGCAGGCCAGATGCGTCCGACTTGGCACCCGTTCTAGCAAGAATTGACTTTTGCAGCCACTCCTCCTCGGCTTCCGCGGCGGCGTCCTCGGCGCGGCCCTGATCCCCCCCCGCGAGCAAAATGCCTGATGTCAGGTTGCTAGGAGCCACAACTTGCGCATCCCCGCTTGCTTCCTTGGGGGCAGAGACCTCCGCATAGTCGACAATTTGGAAATTGCGGCCGCCTCGGTAAAAGATTGTCTGGGTGCCGATGTCCGGAGGATCGATCTCGAAAAGTAGTGACTTGTCTACCTGAAAGTCCCACCGTCTGCCGGGTTTGTACGTGGTTAGTATTATAGCCCTACACAGAGAGAGAGAAACAGTAGACTAGGGCATTTGAAGGAAGAGACAAGTCATACTGTTGGGTCTTTTCGACAAGTTTTGCCGGGAGTTGCTTGGGTGGTTGGAGAAAGACGTTTGCAAGCTGGTCCCTTTTCGCTGTTGCGCTTGCACGCACGAGTTTCTTTGGCCGACGTGTGAATAGAATCTGGTCGATACAATGGAACGACTCGTCCTCCGAGCGGCTATGTATGATGTCCATCTGCGGCGGCGGCGTGCTTGCTAATAAGCACCGAGTTGTGTCTTGTCTAAAGAGCTTCGTCGTCCTGCGATGGTGGGGGTGGGCTTGGCTGCAGTATTGGGACTTGGTGTGCCCAAACTTGAGCTTGTACTCGTACGGAGCACAATGATGTGCCTGTGCATCACGTGCGGCTACAGAACGCTGTATCAGCAATTGTCTTCTTCCCCCGACAAACCCCCATAATACAATTCCGGGCCACATACGGACGGCCAAGCATAACTCGTAATAGCTAACGTACTACCCCGACCTAACCTCATCCGAGAATGCCACGAACAAAATAAAGCAGTAAAAAAAGAGAGAAAAAAAAGAGAAAGAAAGAAAAAACGTAAAAAAGCTAGCCGGCTGACGCCAAACACCAAACTTAATGTAAACCCATGCTCAAGTCGCTCCCCGGGCTTCCTCCATAATGGCATCCAAATCATCCATATCGCCGGGGGAGGGCTCATCCGCTGGCGGTGCTTGTACAGGCGGTGGGCGGTCTGGCAGATCGCCATGCATTTCCGCGGCCAACGCCATCATTTCGTCAAGCTCATCCTCGTCCGGGATACCTGACGCGTGGCTAGAAAAGCCGGGACCGCCAGGACCGCTGGCCAGCATCATGTCGTCAATGTCGTCTCCATCAAAAAGATCGTCAGGTATGGAGTCCAGCCCGCGCTCTTCTTCCGCTGTTCTGGGCATGTCTGCTGTCTGTTGCAGTGACCGTGTGGCATCTTCTGCCGGGATCTCTTCGGGGAACTCGTCAATCTCTGCTACGTCGTCCCGTGGCTTTGACTCGTTGATCCATTCAGTGCGCATCTTGTGCATGCTTGTCTTGTGGCCTTCTTTCTCGACCATGGCAAGGGCATCGGCAAATCGGGCTTTGGGGAACAAGTCGTCAAGCCAAAGCTGGTACATCGACAACAGTCTGTACGTATCCGAGAACTATTACAATGAACAACATGATTAGCAGTGCGCCATTGACTTTGGGTATGCATGCCCTTGGTTCTTTCTTTTTCCTGCCCAGAGAAATTACCTCGTGACCCTTGCCCTTGATCTTAAGAGCACACGCTCGTTTCCGCAGAGCAGGAATGCCTTTATCAGAGAGAAGCCGGAACTCGTCGAGCTTCACGCGCGGCTCCCTAGCACGCTTTGTCACTTCAACCTCCTTATCGATGCCGAGCCCTTCAGTAGCCGAGGGTTTTGGAGCCATACTGTTGCTGGCACCATGCTCATCATCTGTTAAACTGCCGCCGAAAGCTGCCATGTCATCCGGCATGTAGTCGTCCAGCACGTTGGATGCTTTGCCCCGGGGGCGTTGAGTTGAGCTCGCCATTGCTTTGCAGTTATTTTTTTTTTCGGGGAGGGCGGGGGGGGGAGGGGGGATAGGATTCAAGATTTGTGATTCCAAGAGACAACAAGGCTAGGCAGAAAGAAGAGGGGAAGAAAAGAGACAGAGACAGAGAAGAGACTGAGAGAATGCAACAACCAACTCCACTACACCGCCAAGAGTGGTAGTCGTTGCGCGCTGAGAGGATTGGTATCGTGACACTAGGGTCGCTGGAGACGCGTCTGGGATGGAGCGCGTCGCGCTTGTCCACCCAGAATCAATTATCCAGCACAGTGCGCTGCTCTTCCCAAGTCGCAGATGTGGAGAAGCCTCCAGAGGTCACTTTCCGAGCGCTTTCTCAGAGCCGGAATGACTAATCAACTGACATTGGAGCGCGCATGATTGGCCTAATCTGTGGCGGTGCATGAATTTACCATTTAAATATGGAGTCAAAGATAACCTCCAAACTCAAGGTCCCCACGGCCTGAGGCATCGAAAGGCTGGATTGGCTTTTCTTCCTCGGAAAGATCGCACAAGCAAAGAGAGAGACACAGGGCGCAATCGACAGTGCACCACCAACCTTTTTCCCGGACAAGCCATGGCGAGCCCAACACAAACCTACGTCCCGAGCAGGGTCATCCCGACCGAATACCCTGTAAGCCGGCCTTTTGCCTTGCCCGTGTGTCCCTTTCTTGTCCTGTGCTGTTTGCTAACCTCGTTTCCGCTCGATCTAGCTCATCGACAATGACCCGTAAGAGCTCCCGCCCTCTGACCCGTCTCCGTGTGGACACCGGCCCTCCGTCCTCGATCACCAGGCTCGGCTCTGACTTCAAAATGCCTATTGGCCCATTGGCATGTGCTAACTGCCTGGATATTTAGGCACTTCAAGCGTGTGATCGGATATGCCCGGCCATCCGACTACGCCCACGGTATCATTGCGGCTGCGGCCGGCCCAGGTCTGCTGCTGACCATGGAGCGGTTTGCACCCTCGTATGCCGGCAAGGGCGGGTTTGCACAGGCTATGAGACTGGGCGGTTTCATCGGTCTGGCTGGTGGCTTCATCTACTTTTACCAGCGTTCTTGCCGTACGACCCCCCCCCCTTCCCCCTCCCCTCCTCCCCCATTGCGACGGGCAACTCCATGTCCTTCTATCCTTCTATTCTTATTGCTAGAGCCCCGAGCTGGTTTGCACGTAACTAACACGCCTTCCTTATCTAGTACGATTCTACGGCATGTCCGAGAACGCACGCGAGGTCGAGATGGATATGAAGGAGATGGTCGCCAAGGTCAAGGCCGGCGAACCCCTGTACGGTGTCAGCCGGCTGTCGCCTAGCATGCAGGGTGTTGCCGCACGGCAATCGCGGTACTCGGCGCTGTTCTTGAATATTGTCCCGTGGTTCAACTTTGTCAATCACAACCAGCACGGTGTCGACACGGCCAAGTACTACCAACAGGCCGAGCGCGAGCTGGAGGCCGAGCGGGCAAGCAAATAGAGGTCTGGAAGAAGAGGCACGACAGAGAGTGGAGTAGAGTGGAAGTGTGATCTTGTGAATTTGAAAGAGCAGTCGTTGCATATTGCATATCTGGCTTGCCCTTGGAACGCGGCCGAACGGCCGACTTGTTAGCATAAATGACCCAAACACGTTCGATTCATAACCACAAAAGGTAGCTAACTGTTGGAGAAGATGGGACCTTCCAGCAACGTAACTAGCGAGAGAGAGAGAGAGAGAGAGAGACCAAGTCATCGTAAAGGGCGTTGTTTCGGTAGTATGCAAATAGGTTAGAATTTACAATGATCGTTTCGTTGCAACACAAACTCATATATTATCGTCATGGCCGGCATAGATGGTGTTAATAATGACCACAGGTCATTAATGTCCCGCTAAAAGCGCGTACGATACGTCGCAATTAGGAGTCACGTGGATTGCCTTTAGTGGTACGCCAGTGGATAATAGTGACGTCGGCACTATCCGGGTTAATTACAAGTACGGAGTACCCTAAGAGCGCTGGTAGTGTTTTGTTTCACTGAAACTGACATTCAGAAAGCAGCTCCTCTTCAGATCGCCTCTCTGCACCACCCTTCGTCATCCCATACAGCTGCTTGCCCAGAAAATAGCACAGCGCCGACGTTGCAGCTCAATACTTCAGAACGGGCAGTGCAGAATCTACGGCATGCCTCAGACTAAAAGAAGTCGTCAGGACCAGCGCAGCAGCATCCAGGAACCACCCAAATCCGGAAACCAAGAGCAAATCGATGCAGTGCCAACATCAACATCTCCAACAAAACTGTTATTTTCTCGCCGCATAGCAGATGGTCCACCAGCAAAGCGTGCGCGTTTCCGTGCTGATTTGGACAACGGCGGCCTCAATTTTGCTTCTACGGTTTCAGAGACTTCGCCAATAGTGGCACCCGCCGCCGACGATTACATTTCTGCCCTCTCCGACGAACTTCTAATCCGCATACTCTCATGCCTTCCGCTGCACTGTCTTCTCTGTCTGGCACTCGTATCAAGGCGCTTTCACAGGTTAGCCGACGATTCACAACTATGGAGGGCCATCTATCACGACCGTTTCGTTCTTCCCCGAGTCTTGCGAGTTCCACGGTTTCGTGGCGACGCTCCGCTGAGCGCCGCCAAGACCAAAACGAGTGCCCAAGATGATACGATAGAGGAAGTTACCTCATCCAGTATCACAAAAAACACAGGCGCAATGCGGAGACGACCCAACACGGCGACTGTGTCTGGAACGGCCCGGGATAATGCAGAGGTGGCATTGCCGTTCCCCGTCTCTGAGACAAAATATACACTGGCAAGAGCCGCGCCATCAACTCTTCGGGGAGACCGGGTGCTCAACTGGAAACAAAAGTATAAGCTGAGGCACAACTGGGCTCGGGGGAGATGCGCCGTCGAGGAACTGCGCTTAGGAGGCAACCAGGGCGGTAAAGGAGTGCTAGACTTGCTGACCCACTGCAATCCGCTCGAGGACGAAGAGTGTGGAGGGCAAGAACACAAAATAATCGTCAAGGTGATCAATGGCATTGCCGTCACTGCTGACTGGAAACGGGGGTTGCGGGTATGGGATCTCAAGTCGCGCAGTCTAGTTGTGGGCACATCTCACTCTCGATGTGCGAAGCCCGAAGCCGCCGGAACTGACACAAGTTGTGATGCCGCAAGCAAGGATCAGGCACATGACAGTGCTGCCAGGTCTGATGGCTGTGATGATTTGCCTCGCATCCCGACAGCCCTGGCGGCTGACGCCACCGACAGTGGTCTTGATATTGCTGTTGGCCTTCTTGATGGGGGGTTCGAGATTTGGCAGTGCGACCTCTTTCAGAAGAGACTGACGCGAGCCTTCACTTGCCCGGCCTCTGACAACGGCTCGCTAACAGGCATAGTCTACTCCCACCCATATGTGCTCACGGCTACGGACTCGGTACTTGTCTCATTATATGTTTTTGGTGCGGGGCGGAAACACGATTCACGAGCAAAGTCAGGCGCATCAACATTTTCGGGCACCCGTCGCTCGGGTCTCCTCAACCCACCACATCTGCTGTCATCTCTTCGATCGCACACCTCTCGACCTCCTCTAGCTCTCTCCATACGAGAGATGGCCAGTGTCGTCGTCGCCTCGATCGCCTATACCCTTTCTACACGGCAGGGCTGGGCCATTGGCATCCAGGATCTGCACGTGAAGGCAGACGACACTGGCGGCTCTGCGCTGCCTAGAATTACCACAACCCAATTGGCTTATAGCCTTCCAATAAACAAAACCAACAACAGTAAGACGAGGAACAACGGCAGAAGCAGCAGTTCATGGACGTCATCTTCTAGAAACACGAGACAGGCTCAACAAGCGCCCTTCTCCGGGTCTCCACGGTCCAGAATGTACGCTCCAGACATGGATCATCCAAGCAGCCCGCAGACTGGCTCTTCCGATGCAACACCAACTCATCACCGTTTTGAGGACCAGGAAGATATGGATGGACCCATAGCACTCTGCTATTCACACCCTTATCTGCTGGCCACCATGCCCGACAACACGCTGATATTGCATCTGTGCACATCGAATGCGTCGAGTTTGGCTATTTCGCCTGGTGTGCGGTTATGGGGCCACACGTCTAGAATTAGCGATGCCAAGATTACGGCACGTGGCAAGGCTGTCTCAGTCAGCATGCGCGGCGACGAGATGCGAGTGTGGGAGCTTGAAGGCCGACCGGCAGCTGGGCGAGGGCAAAGTGTGACCATACGACCGAACGCCGCTGATCGGAATACAGTCTGCGCTTCAAGGCAAGAAGGTGGTGGGCAAATGGACGGGTCGGGCTACGACTGGAACGAGCGGCGCAACTGGGTCGGGTTTGATGATGAAATGGTGATTGTACTGAAGCAGTCCCATGGGGGGCAGGAAAGTCTTTTGGTATATGACTTTACATGATACTCGTACATGATACATTCGAGCAAGAGAAATCATGAGTTTTTAACCCAAGCAAGCATCTCGCTCCGTCCATGTAGAAGCGAAGCACGACAGCGAGCAATCCCCTGTCTCTAGCCTCTATCAGTATCGCACTTTTATGGAACATCTCCGCGGCATGCGCTGCTATTATATATTCTAGATTGTTGCAAGTCCAAAGAAAATCAATATCTCTCATTTGACTACTCCGTAGACGTCAGCTTGCCGCTTTGTTTCAGCCCCACATCCGATAGATTGGATGAGTACGGAGTACGATACAACCTAAAGCTGGTTAAACTTGACAAGTGGATCCTATTCGGTACGGCACGAGGGAGGCCAAAATCGAAAAATGGAACTACTCCGTACTTTGTATTTCTGCCATCAAGTTCACCGCCTCCAGCGGTTATCGAGTGGCAGGAAGGCAATGCGCGAGCCTCGTACGAGACGAACAATGCAAAGACATTTGCGATATCCAGGCGGTTTCAGCTAGCAGGGTGGTAGTTTATGACGAATAAATGACGATTCAAACTAAAGAAATGCGCGAGGGGAAATCAAGGGGAAATAAATATCATGCTATCAAAAAGGCCACAAGCCAGTAGCCAAGTGTTGGCCCATAATCAATTCCCGCACAGGTACGAGAAAATGGCAATGAAAGGGGAAAGGCACGATGACTCGTAAAGGAGAGCAATAAGAAGGAAACAAAACAACAAGACCGGGAAGACATGCCTGGAAGTGATGTAGCCAAACATGAAAACCGTAATTCAATATAAAGAGGGAAACAAACAAAAAAAGGAACAAACACTGCATACGGCGTAATAATCATAATAGATGGAAAGTGGGGTATCGACCTGATGAAAAATCAAAACGTGACAAACTGGTGTGGGGGGTATCAAAGACAATAGAAAAACAAAAACCAGACAAATGTGAGCCGTGATGCAGCGTACCCGTGATGCGGTGCCCGGCGATAAATGGAGGGGAAGATACAAAAACATTCGTAGCGAAAAGCGAAGCGCTCGGGGTCTCCTGGCATAATATGGGGGCATGGAAAAAGGGGTGAGCCAAAACCAGAACCAAAAAAATGCAGGAGAGGGGAAGGGAAGGGAAGGGAAGGAAAGGGAAGGGAAGGAAAGGGAAGGGAAGGAAAGGAAAGTACGTGTATGACTAATCAAAACAGCGAAACCAGCCAACAGAGAACGATATTGAGGCAGAAAACACGCTAGAGTGTGTCGATATGAAAAGAAAAGGGTAAAAAAAGTAGGAAAGGTGCCATCGTAAGTATGGCGTGGGGATAGAACCCCCATTCCATAAAACAGAGGCAAAGTGAATAGAGGTAGAAAGCATACGCATCGCAGGTTGCTGGCAATGGAAATATGCTGTCAGCAGCTGACTGATGAAATCGCGTTCAAAGTCGGCTTATTTCTTGTATTGGGTGAACAAGCTTTCTTTAAGCCACCCGGCCTTGTCAAAAGCAGTCCACAGCTTGGAAGCCTTGTTAACATCAATTTTGCAGGCTTTCTGGGCATCTGTCTTGCGGAAGACTTTGCCGCTGTTGATGCACTCGACGCATCGGACAAAAATGCGACGCTTGCTGGTCAGGTAGGTTGCACAGTCAAGGCGCAGGGATGATGCAAGCTTCAGCTCTGCCTCGTGTAGGAGATGCCTAAAGCTGTCCCCCGAGAGGTCGAGGGGAACCGCCTTCCACTCAACATCAAGGTGCTCTCCTGGTGCAAGTTGAACATTGGGGATGTAGTTGGCTACGGACTGGAAATCCTTGTCCTCTCGGCTGGGAGCACTAGTGCGGTTGCGTCCTTCTTGCGGGGACTTGGCCCGTCGCTTGGTACGTGGCGTTTTATCGGGTGAGGTTGGAAGACAATTGCCACTGCCGGCGCTGGAGGCGATATTCTTGCCTTTGGTAGCATTCGAGACAGCAGGAGTGTTGTTGGTTTTCTTTGAAATGCGAGCGGTGGCCTCGTAAGCGGGCTTGAGAGCCGGCAAGCTCCCGCTCTGGTACGAGGCATGCTTTGTCTTTGGCTTTGGCTTTGGCTTTGGCTTCGGTGTGAAGCAGGAGCTGTTCGCAAGAACAGCTCCACTCACATCCTGTGCTAGAGTGCACAGAATGCGTGCTGCTTCTAGCACCTCGGAATGTTCAGCCGTCTGGAACATCAGCTGAGGCGATGGCGCACCAAAGAGTGAACGGTACTCGGCGTGGCGGGGTTCGCTTGATGCAGGGATAACAGCCGGGTCGGCCACTGGTTGAGAAATGGGCTGTGTTGTGTACATGGGCGAGAAAGAGGCAGTCATCTTCTCGGGTGTAGCATCATTGGAATCCGGAAAATTATCCGACGGGGACTTCTTTGGAGTGAGTAGATACTCAATCTTCAGCCTGTGCCCGGGGTTCTGAGACGCGTTGGCAGTGCTGTTGTTGCAAGCGGCACCTGGCTTGTCGGACACGACATCCATGTCGGGCGACATGTTTGGAGTGGTGCAAGTGGTTTGCATGCTTGTTGTCGTCTCGAGAGAGGAGGCCGAGACGGACTTTTGCATAGCGACACCTCCGGGCGTGTTTGGCAAGACAGGAGATGCCAGTTCCGGAGAGGCGTGGTACATGCGAGGGAGTTGGTGGTGGGTCGTTGACATGGTGAGAGAGTTTGCAAGATGAGTTATAGATGGGTGACTTGTCGTTCTAGGTGGTTAGCTATGCCGTTGACCGATTTCAAATAGATGTATTTAAAATGAGGGCGCGGGAGACCAAGCGGGAGAAAGACCCAATGAATGCATAAGAGGAGGAGGGAGTAGTAGAACAAGGGAGAGCAGAACAGGAGGGGAGAAAGAAAAAAAAAGAGAAAGAGAAAGAGAAAGAGGAAGAGGAAGAGGAAGAGGAAGAGGAAGAGGAAGAGGAAGAGGAAGAGGAAGAGGAAGAGAAATAGGAAAGGAAAGAGGGAGAGGAGGAGGGAGAGGGAAAGGGAGAGGGAGAGGAAGAGGAGGGGGGAGGGAAGGCGATCAGGTTGGGCTTCTATGGATAAGATCAAGCAAGATACGCTGCGGGGCGAGGGGAGAGAACGGGAAAAGAGACAGTGGACGTGTGTACAAGTATTGGAAAATGCACCGCCAAAGAAGCAGACAAATAGCAGTGAGAAGGCAGAATCAGGGGTGGTGCAAGAGAAAGTGCGACTGTGACGCCCGGCGTACCTTGGTTCGAACGATGTGTTGATAAATGCAATGGCCAACGGCGTGGAGGAGGTTCCACTAGGCAGCAGAGGGCTGGATTTGTCAGTCGACAAGGCTTGCGCGGGCGCAAATTGGCGCGGGCGCGAGGTGTTGTAAAATATGAGCAGGTTGCCGACGGGGAGCCCGTGTGACCAAGCCGGTGATGTTGAGAAAGAAAGCGAGTAAATGCGAGTGCGCAGAAGCTGGGGCCAGTCTGACGAACAAAGTTGAGAGGAGGAAAGAGGGCGAAGAAGATGGGAAGGATGGAAAGAGGAAGGTGGCCGTGTTTATCGACGAGAAGATGGGCCAAGCGGACAAGAGAAAGGCAGGCGGGCAAGCAGGCGGGCAGGCGGGCAGGCGGGCAGGCGGGCAGGCAGGCAGGCAGGCAGGCAAAGCACCAGAGAAATCCGGGGTGGCCTATGCAACTTATAAGGGAAGAGAGAGGAAGAGGGTGGCTTCCCAACTGGGAAGGAACAGGTGGAACGGGAGGGGGGGTGAGTGTAGCAAAGTGGTGTAACTTGTACGAGTACTGGAGCAGCAGTGATGAGTGGTGTATGAGTACTCGTAGTGAGTGCGGGAGGGTGTGCGAATGGCAAGTGGTAAAACTCCGTGGTGGGGGGCGGGTCGCAGCGAAGAAAGGAACAGCCAATAATGAATATGAGGCGTCGCAGAGGCGGCAGCAGGCCGCAGAGCAGAAGGGGCATGGGCAGTGAGATTGCGGGTGAATTGACTAATGAAAGCCAAGGACACATGGCATATGGAAGCGGGAGGTGAGTGAGAAGAATATACGATATACGAGTACTCGTAGAGGGGGGAGCAGAGAAACGGAGCTGCGCCGCGACATCTCAAAACGTATTCGTAAGACAGGCTGTTGTGAGTATCGTACAGGTACAAGTTCTTCAGAAGAGGGCGACGGTCGTCATCCAAGAGAAGGGCCAACTCCGGGGGCAACCCTGGCCGTCTCGAACAAAAGAAAGTGATAGATAAAAGGCCAGAGGAGAAGTGCTAGCCTCAAGGATGCTCTCTACTTTTGTGCGAATGTTGGAGAATCTGAAGAATATTTACGACTAGATAGTCAAGTGTGTTATATAGAGAATAGAGAACCGCGCAGGAAAGACGCGCAGAGTGAAGCAGAAGGACAATGCGTTTTTTATAGCTAATATCTTACGATGGAAATGGGGTGTTTGTTTACCAGTACAAACGGAGGACCTGTAGATCCTACAGCACGTTTCTCATACTACCGTTCATCAAAAGGCCCGTTGCACTAGAGCCGCCTACGGAGTATGACTACGATACAGTGAGATAACCAAGCAAAGCCATGATGATGTGACGTATGGAAAAAGACGAGGGACATGGGCACATGAGCAAATGAGAGCGTGCTATGTATCAGACCGTTTGCGCTCTCACTACTCTCCACACGCGTGGACAATAACCCAATCGCTATTACTAGGCACACTCCTCCCTCCTTACCCCCCCCCCCCTCCCTGTTGTTAGTCATTCGGCGTGGTCAGCAGTGCCTGCCTGCTGCGCACTCTTGTTTCCCTCCCCCCTCTGTTATTTCTCCGTGCGTTCTTCCGCAGTCCGTTTTCTGTGCACCGTTTTGTTAGTTCGCTCTCTCCCGACTGACCCAATGGGGATGGGAGCGACATATCGTGCTTTAATGGGGTGGCACGAAAATAGAAACATGTTTTTTTTTTCAGGTCAGAGTGAATGTGTGTACGAGTACTCATATGCCTGCTGGCGCAACGCGCGGGACCAAAAAATCAACGATAAGCAAAGAATGAGTCGAGTTGTTGAGTCAAGACAAGACAAGACAAGACAAGACAAAACAAGTCAAGACAAGTCAAAACAAATGATAAGAAATGCAGCAAGTGGTGGAGGGACGGGCCATCAACGACTACGAGTACGGAGAAAATGTACAGGGTACGAGCACGTGTACGATACTCCTACTCCGTACATACTCCTACCGTGCAGTGTACTCCGTACAGTCGACGCGCAGGCTCAGGGCTGGGTCTGGGTCTGGGCATCACAGACAGTGGTGGGGTCCACAGATCGCCTTCTAGTTGCACTCGTAACGATTTCCACTCGACAACACCGTGGGTCGCCCCCATGTGTTTGACAGCCTGAGAGGCAATTCACCATCTGCAGTGTGCTATGCATACGAGTGCACAAAGTAGGACTAACTCGTATCTTGCTGCACCTCTTGGGCGGGCTGTACCTGCTTCTTTGCTGGATCTTCTGCCCGCACTGCTGCATCACTGCATCGCTGCATCGCCTGTGATGGTTGCATGAATGACTTGGGTGCCCGAGACGTCCCTGTACTCGTACGAGTACAAAGTTTACTCGTAGCCGCATCCCAACAGCTGACGGCACAGCATACAAATACGCATAGACGGCACGAGAAGAAACGGCAAGTCGGTGGAGGGGCAGTGCAGTGTTGAACTTGGACGTGTGCCTCGATGGCAATGCGCTGTCTCCCGTGATCTTGTGCTACCTGGCGAGGAGGGGCAGTTTCAAGGCCAACAAGACGGGAATAAGCATGTCCGCCGCCACATTGGAAGCTGTTCACTGGACAGCGCCGCAGTTGGCTGCCCGGGGACACAAGAACTCAAATCGGCCTATCGTACACATACGGCGAGTATTTTCTACTCGTATGCGTACTGCTGCCCCTCTTCTGCCCTTCCCGACCTGCCGTCGTCCTTGCACAGATGCGTTGACAAGGGGCGGGGGGGGGGGGGGGGTGGGAGATGCTCCCTCCCTCTCCCTACGAGTAGCTCCGTACTACTTCCCTAGCACTAGCTTAATCCGTACAAGAGTGGAGGTGACGGCCGAAAGAACCCCTCTACGAGTACGAGTTAGACCCATCCTCACTCGCACCATCAGTACTCCGTACAAGTAGGAGGGAGTACGGAGTAGACAGCGATATGCAAAACTGAGTGCCTGCATACAAGTAGTATACGGAGTACTCGTAAGATGATATGCGGAGAGAGATGGAATTCATGAATTCATTGACGAAGGAGGACAGGACATCTCAAGACCAAAGAGTAATACTCGTACTTGTAATTGTCAGCGTGTACGAGTACTCGTGATACTCGGACTCGTAGACGCGATTACGAGTGAGAGAGGGGTGTGGACGGTGCGGACGGTGCGGACCGTTGACTGCAGAGGCAGTACGTTTGGAGGACACGCGCCCGGCAGGGAGAATCTGCCTGCTGAAAGTGCACAAAAAGTTGCATCTTGCCAGCAAATGTACAAATGACAATGAGGCCCGACGCGGCCCATCCTAGGCACGCCCTGGGCACGTCCTAGGCGAACGCCCCGGCAAGTACGAGTACGAGTACTCGTAAACAGCCCACAGATTGGCCAATCATCCAACAATCAAGAACGACATTGGCACTAGGTATGACTAGGTCATGACATTCTCACACCATGTCACAATTGGGCATCTGCCGCCAGGCATCCGCACGGCAGACAAACGGCAGCTGGCAAGACCAGCGCACAGCCAAGTATGAATTCAGCCAAGTATGATGTTGTGAGCTATTTGGGCAGACAGTACGAGCAGAAATGCGTTATTACGAGTACAAGTACAGAGTACTCGTAAAGCCACCGTTTCAACGAACCGTCAGATGTCATCATTATGAACCTGAAAACGGCAAAAGACGCTTATCTAGTGAGTGTACGAGTAGTACCGGGCGCTAAAAACACCTAATCCTCGTTAGTATTCCGAGTATTCGTATTGGAAAGACTAAGTGGCAAAGCACCGTGATAAAGAAACGCCACGCTGATCAATCACTGCCACGGTAAAAAAGCCTCTCGACTTTCTTCGACGGGCACTCGTATATCTGGACTCGTACGGAGTAGGTAAATCTGGCCCAGGGCCATAATTGGGGAGATCTACGAGGACGAGTACTCTGACTGTCGATTTGCCTCTTTCGGTGCTCTTCTCTGCGCTTCCTTCGCACTGCTCCTCTCCCTCCTTTCACTCTCCTCAATACGTCGTACTTTACGTCCCGAACTTTAGGGCCGGGAGGAGAGAAGAAGACCCCGCTACGATCTGCGCCTGCCCTGTTCAGCGCAGTGGGTCGAAAAGCGTTCGATGCTCCCAAAGTACGAGTACAAATAATATGGAAGAGTACGAGTACTCCGTACGCGCACTTGCTCTTGCCTTCTCTTGCCTGTTTGTCACCTGCCTCGAATCTCACATCATCCTTCCTTCCCTATGACAGGTCCAGTCGACACCCACTAATCATAAGTAGCTAGCTAATACTTTTCACAGTCTGTCTCGCCTGGACAAGCACGTGCTCCTAGCTTCTCAACATGCTGCCTTCTGCCTTTTCTTCCTTCCTGCCCCTCTTCTCTCGCCCAATCTCATATCTTTCTTTTTGATTTTCTAACCCCCCCCCAGGGCCTCCTCTCTCTCTCTCCTTTCATATCAATAACCCTTCAAAAACTCGTATACCCAAAGCGCGCCAAACGCGCCCGGCTATGATACTGAGCACTCGTACTTGGGTCTGAATATTATCTTCGGTGTCCAACTTCCCGTCAGATTCGGAATCAAAAATAATAACACCCCTCCCCCCCCCCCCCCCCCCTTTCTATAGCACGCCCCTACTTCCCTTGATTTTCTCGTTCTTCTGGTCCTGGATATTACGACTGCCACATGACCGTCCTTATCTGTCTATCAACCTGCACGGGGCAACTCCTTCGTCTTTCTACTTCCCATTTCTTTCCGTCTTTTTGCCCCGCCGTGTCTATGTTTCCCATGCTTTCTCTTCTTGTCTCACTTGTCGGTCTTGTCGATATTTGGCCATGGAAGTGAGACACTGAGCTATCCGATGTCACACCAAGTACTACAAGCAAGGCGCGGTGTTATCGATTGTCTCATCATCTGACAGATAAGAATAGGACTGGCATTGACAAACAAGTGCAGGAACAGGTAAGTGGCTACGAGAGCGGGTGTGCGATGGTGGAAGGAGAGGAGCGCGTTATCGTGCCTCCGTAACCAACTAGTTACTTACCTACTCGTACTTATGCCCTGCGTTGGCTTGCCAAAGAAGAAACTACGACGTAGCCAGAGGGGTACGAGTACCAGAGAACGGGCGAGTGCGCAATGGCACGACTAGCCAGATGCTCAGTACATTGCATGGCCGATATACGAGTACAACACGCCTACGGAGTAAGGCGACCTAAAAAAGCTATCGGCAACCGACAGGGGAGCTCCAGGCAAGGAAATCAAGAAACGAGGTGGAGGGCCATGGAGAGTGGGTGATGATGCGCAGTGAGTTGCAACCCGCAGCCCGCAGCCCGCAGCATGCAGCATGCGGCGTGCAGATGGAGTGCAGAGCACCTGCAGGCAGGCTGCAATCTACGAGTACGAGTACTCGTATGGTCCAATGCCGTCGCCTTTACTTGATGCGGCTGCAAGTCCATCGACGGATCAGGACTAGATCTGTCTTGTCTGTTCTGCCTGCATCTAAATAGAATATATTAAGAGAAGCAGCGCGATGGAATATCAACGAAAGACGATCAATGGTCAATTATCTAACCCTTTCCAGCAGATAACAAAATAACTCGCCAATAATCAATCCATGAATAAAGGATAAACGGACACGGACAAACAGCGACGGGCTTTTATCAACAAACACCCTCGGGATGCCATGTCTCCAACAGCACTCGACTAGTATTAATAGCATTATTCCACTTCCGGTCCAGCCGCCGTTGTTGATGCCGCTCTCAGCATTTCAAGTCCTTAGCACCGTTCCTTCCGCGCTCCCTGCCGTTCCAAGACAAGGAGGGGCCAACAGGCACTGTGAGCATCTGCACAAAGAGCGGTTCTTTCTGTCCGTAAGGGTGTGTACTATTACCATACTATCTGAGTCTGATCTCCGCACCCCATCTACGAGTGCGAGCACCGGCTTGTATGAGTATTGCATGTATGGTCCACGGTCGGCGCGACCATGTACGAGTATGGGCTATTAGTCTTACATCGGTGGTGTCCTGCCACCAGCCGAAACGCAAGGCGTCGTGCAGAACGGAGCGAAGCGAACCCAAACACCGAGAGACGCTAAAAACGACCAGCAGGATACGATTGACGCCGTTATCTATCTTGCAGATTAACGTCGTTATCCTTTCGCAAACCGCCCCCATGAGACATGCAGAAGTCTGCCCCCCCCCCCCCTCTAGGACTGTCACCTGGCCCACCAATTGGGCACAACACCACCATATCAGGACGATCAACCACTCTGCAGTAGGGCGTTTACGAGTAATCGACGTAAAAGTAGTCATGTGCCGCCGGCAGCCTCGCCGTACTTTATTCTACTTGGCTGATTGTAAGACATGCTGGCGTGATCGCACAGGCCTCCTGTTCGTGTTCGACTGATAGGCACTGAGCCTGACAGCCCGTGGACATATCATGCTAATCTCGACAGAAGGTGAGTGGCAAGCAAAAGATAACGCCGTAACAACAATCTAGTTCTTTTCTTTTCTTGTGTGGACCAGTGTTTCTAGCACCGTTAAGGAAATGTGCATGCAGCTCGACACTGTGCATGCATAAATTGATGCTGCAGGTTAGAAGCATCACTCGATACCATCCATGATGATGAACGGGCCTCGCATAGCATCATGTCTGTGCAGTTGCAATATCTGATCAGTTGGAGGCCATCCGGGACTTGTTTTCGAGTAGCTATCTGCAGGAAAGATAAGCAACATGCAAGTCGACCGACACCCGTCAAGACCACATCACCGATATCTTAGGCGTGCAAAAAAATGGTAGGGTCCAGTGAAGCTTCTTCATTTTTGTAATAAGACCGCCTAACATCAGCAGTAACAGATATCAGCTCACATATTGTGCCTCTCAGTTTGTGCGGGGGGTAGGCAAGATTTTTTGGCCGGCAGGATCCGGGTCCGGCAGAGTCATAGTGTCGTGGCTGGCATAAGAAAACTGCCGCTGTACACAAAGCGTTGACTGGTTCTAGCACTGACCATCCGCTGTGAAGTACAACGATGCCTTCGCATACGTCCGTCGGGGTTCTCGACAGCGGGCTGCTGGGCTCGGACATCGGGACACCGGGACACCGGGACACCGGGCCTGCGAGCTCGGGTACGCCCGCACAGGGGCGGGTGCTCGGGCCGGACACGGAGCCCTGGTAAGCCCACAGCCTGGTTTCAACATCGCTGGAAGTGGTAGAAACAATTGCTGTCGAGACGATGACTTTAGCCAGGCCATTGCCACAAGCTTCATACTGGCTGCGGTGCGAGACAACATAGCCTCTGATATCAAGCCGGTATAAGCTTCCTACCAGGACAGGCCTGATCAAGGAAGACTGCTCTGGTTTAGTATATGATCAAGAATCTATCTGAGGCAACAGCCTGCACATCGCAACCAGGCCCCTGCACTCGTCGTCCTACACCTCACGTTCAGCCATTATTGCCGCCAACTCCTCGCCAATTCGATGTGCCTCTGCTATCGACTATCGACGGTTGCCTTCTCGGGTGTCGTAATATATTACACTCCGTAGGACCCAGACTGTAACATATTGACCTGATAAGGTGCGGCTTCTCATATATTCCCGTGTGCCAAAACCTTGCATATTTGATAGGATCATCAGCTTTGCACCTCATAACGTGCTTGCTGTCGTTCATGACCTTTTCCATACGGCTGGCAGGCTTTACTCCTTACTGATCAGCACTGAATAAAACAACATTCTATTCAGACAATCCAATCTGAAAGAAGTATCATCAGGGTCTATCAAGAAGGTCTTCTTGCTAAGGCTGGTATTGATATAGACAAGTGATGACTGCGGATGCGTCGAGGTACATAGAATCATGAGAGTAGTTGGTCGGAAGCTCCCATTAACATAAAGGCAAGATGGCCGAGTGGTTAAGGCGGCAGACTCAAGATCCACCTTACCACCTCAAACGTGGTAGCTTTCTGCTGAAGCAATTCGCGTGGGTTCGAATCCCACTCTTGTCATTATTTTTTGCTTTTGGGTTTTAGGTTTTTTTTTTTGGCATTGTTTATTATGTCTTTTAGATTTTTGATATGCACTCGTATGATATTTGGAGTAAGAAACAATATGAATCGAGCCAGGGAAGAATGTCATCTGGGTGGCCTTTTTTGGACTTTATTCAATGGTTGGGAAATCAAAGGCACTATCAAGCCGGTGTATTTGGGTTCCGGAGTCTAAACCCTAAGAACAGGGCGACAAGGCAACAGGACGGAGTGCTTGAACCGGCAGGCTGCTATGCACAGCTAGTTGTCGTGTGAACCACGAAAAGATACTTTGAGCTTTATTATGATCCAGAAGTGTTATCTCCCTCATTGTTCACCGGTGTTTATGGACGGGACAAGTCACGGAATCGCAGCTTATTCTAGTCCCGACCCGACGATCAAATAGCCAAGCCAGAAGCTGCATCATCTTCCCTTTCTTGACAACCGAAATGAGAGGAGCACCTGGGTCTGGGGAGCGCTTTTGCTTCATGTTCTAGATTCTCTGTCTGTCACCAGGTTTGACTACTCGTAGATCGTGTCCTGCGGCTTAAGAATAAGTCAACCCGATGATCATGACTGGCACTGACTGACGATGCGTGCTTTGGCCACGGAACAGAGCAGAGCCATTGACCACGTACTCCGTATGTTGGATGTGACGTGGGTAGAGATGATGTCTCTCATTATTATTGGTGCGGCAAATGGGCGCGCGAGAACGAAAAAGGCCACCAGGACAACCAATTGAGAAGCACAGGCCTCTCTATATAGTGTCACCGCAACCTGCATATCTAGACCTAAGTGATTTCCGCTCGCCCGCTGTTCTTTTCTTGGGCTGAAAGCCATCAAAGGCCACTCGCTGGAATACGAGTACACTCCGCCATCTCAGCAAGTTTGAAATCACTGCTCGTATACGAACAGGGTATCTCTTTTGGGGATAGGTGTGCTGGGGCCCTAACAGGAATGGTGCGTGATATGACGACTGGTCCAATTTCCCCGCAAAGAGCAGATCCACCATGGGGGGGAACTGGGGATGGCTTGCCAGGGAGAAGGAGAGATACAGCGTACGGAATAGTGATATTAAATAATGCCATCAGAAGATACGGATGGCTGACGAAAACAAAGATGTGGCAATCCGACGAGCTGCCAGAAATCAAGAATACGTGGGCAGACCTGACTACGAGGTACTCGCTTGAGCGCATTAATGCAAGCCGGTCATGTCTGGCGAATCCAGCGATGTGCAGAGTCAGCAGACCAAAGCGACAGGTGCACGCGGGGATCGCCCGATCTATAAACCACCGAAGTATCCGTGAGAGGGGGGAATGGGAGAGGGGTCTCCAAGAAGAAGGGAAGAAGGGAAGAAGGGGAGAAGGGGGGAAGAGGAGGAGGGGAGGAGGGGAGGAGAATTGGTAGAAGAGATGAATCAAGTATTGAAGGAGATAAAAGATATAGAAGAACTTGCCAAACCAGACCTGGCCAAAAGACGGTCTGCCGAGAAGAGGCCACCGCTGTGCGGGGACGGCGTGCGGAACGTCCGCGCACACGTCACCCGTGGATATCAATCTGCATGTCCAGAATATGTTTTTCTGTTTGATTATCGATTATGTTAATACTTGTCTGAAACCGACGGAGGGATTGGGAGTAGCCAAGGCCGCTAGCAAATCACTGTCTTGACTGTTTTGCTGTATTATTTTTGTTTGTTTCTGTTTCTTCTTTTTGTTTCTCCGTTTTCTTTGTTTTTCGTGTCTGCCCCTTCCGCTGAGCCATGGCCCTACGGAGCACGAGCAGGCACCTTTAGCGTATCGTACTCGCACTGGAACTGCTCCGTAGTCCTGTGGATGTGGGACTGGGGAATGTTGGGGGTGCAGCTGGGGGAGTCTGGGGAATTACCCCATATCTCTAGCTCGTATCGGCTGTACGGAGGCGTTCTATGCGGAGCCGCATGTGCCAACTACATCAGCCCAAGCTCAGCATGACTTTGCGTCCTCCTGTGAATGCCACAACGAGTCACCCAGGCTACAGCTTGGCTTGCCGCTTGCTCGCGGGCAGCTAAATCCAAGAGAAAGAGCCTTCTGCACTCAAGTGCTATTTTTTGTATGATGCATAGCACTCGTACGAGTACGCATACGAGTACCTGTCAAGCACCCCCCCCCCCCCTGTGCCACCAAGTCTGGGGATGAGAGAGTCGGGCACATGGAAATGATAGGCTAAGCCTTTCTTTTGCCCCCTTTTCGACGATCTCTGTCTCCGCGTTTTCAGACGCATGGGTCCTAGTGTTCTGTTGTCTGTTTTGCGGAGAGGGGAGACGGCATCCAGGCCCCTTTGTCTTGGTCTCATTGTACGTCGTACTGTCAACGGCACTCACGCTCACGCTCGCGAGTATATACCTGGGCATATCCGGCTAATCCCTCGTCGACTCTCTCCTCTGTTCTTTGCCATCTCTTCCTTCTGAGCCACATACGATACCTCTTGCTGTCCTTGATCGCACACGCTGACCCAAGTGGCATTTCCATAACGCAACCCATAGACACCGCTCCATCTCGACAACTCCCGAGCAAGACCCTCCAGCTTCGCAATGTCGATCCACAACGTGTCTGTCTCCGACGAGGAGAAGGGTCTCAACCGCACCCAGACGGCCGTCACCATGTCACCTGAGCTCTTTGAAAAGGCAAGGCGGACCCGAGCAGCAGCAGCAGCAGCTTGCCACCATGCTGATTCCCATGGCCTCTGCAACCAGGAAAAAAAGAGAACGAATCAAGAATAGTGCTAACCTCCTTTAGCTTTACCTTTCACCAAAGGTGCCTCACACGGGCAACAACCTCAGGAGATTCGCCAATCCGACGCCTCTTGGCTTCATGGGGTAGGCAGTCCATTCTCAAAACGACGTACAAACAACCTGCAGACATTGTCTTGCTAACATATCTCTAGCTTTGTCATTGCTGGCTTCTCCTTTAGCATGATCCTCATGGGCTGGGGCGGGTCATCTGGCGGCTCCCCGATCGTGTGCGTTTTAACAATACACATTTTTACCCTTGGCTCTCCTTCCTCTGTCCTTGCCTGCTGACTATTTGTTTTCCCCCTAGTGGCATCTTCTTCTTCGGTGCCTTTCTGCTCTACATGGGCATGATTGGTGAATGGATCATCGGCAACTTCTTCCCCATGATGGTCATGGGCTGTTTTGGCACGTTTTGGCTTTCCTTTGGCCTCCTGCAGCTGCCCACCCTCCAGCTTGGCACCTCCTATGCCACAACCGCCGACCCGACCGGCACCGGCTCCACGGCGTGGAACGCCGGTCTTGCTCTCTTCCTGCTGGCTTGGGGCTTTGCCGTCTTCACGCTTGGTATCTTCACGCTCAAGATCAATGTAGTGTTTGTCATCATCTTCTTCCTCATCGACGCATTCTGTTTCACCATGTCCGGCTGCTACTGGCGCGCATCTTTGGGTGACGCCGCCATGGCCGGCAGACTGCAAAAAGCCGCTGGTGCCATGCTCTTTTCTGCTGCTGTCTTTGGCTGGTACATTACGACGATCATCATTGCCGGCGAAATGCGCTTCCCGCTTCCCCTGCCCGTCGGTGATCTGAGCCACCTCTGGCCTGATACCAACACCGAGCTTGCCGACGAGAAGCGCAAGTAGCGCACCAACCTGCCGCGCACCTCCATACCACTGTGATTGACAGTTGGCATTACCACAACTGTCTGCATTTTTTTTCACTCTTATTTATTCTTAGCTTGTTGTTACACTGCACTGTTCTGCTCCGTTCTTCTCCGTCCACCTTGCATACCCTTCTCTCTCTTCTTGTTCCTCTGATGACTTTTTCTTTGCACATAAAAGTTTGCATCCGCTTAAGCTTGTGTCTTACTTTTTTCTGTCTAATATGGTTGTTATATGGTAGTTATATAATAGGCAAGAACAGGGTGTATCTTATACGCAAAAACGAAAACAGAAATTAAAAGCTAAAGTATTTCCAGTCCGTAGCACGCCAGGGCTCGCTGAAATAAAAAATAAAAAAAAAAACAATGAAAAACAATGAAAAACAAATCCCAAATGGTATATATACGCATCCATCTCATGTCCGTCGTGTGATTAATCTTCCTTGGCATCCTCGGTCCTCATACTATTCATCTCCATCTCCCTGTCGGCAATCAGATCATAGGACTTGAAATCCCGTGCATCCACGCCCTTGTCGAATAGGTGGTCGAGCTCTTCAAACGTGCGTCCAGCTGTCTCGGGGACGCGGAAGTAGGCCCACACCAAACAGAGCAGCGTCAGCCCGCCAAAGAAAAAACCAATCTTGCCTCTCGCGTTGGCCTGGTCTGGATTGATAAAGTAAGGGATGGCCACCGTCATTATGATGCCGAGACTGCCCTGGACGGCGGTGCAAACAGCAATCGTCTTGGACCGCACACGGGTGGCAGAGCACTCGGAGATGATGATGAAGCACACAGGACCAATGGAAAGATCGTAGATGAGGTTCCATATCATCAGCACCGCGGACTCGCCCCAATCGATGCCATCGCCGGCCGGGCCGCGGGGACGCGGGACACAGTCGATGATGGCAATGGTCAGCATGAGCAGCGACATGGTGGTCAATCCTGCAAGGATGATGGTGCGCCGGCCCCATTTCATGATGAAGAACCACGAGATGATTGTGCCCACAAACCCCATGCCCATGAAGCCCAGGCTCATGTCAAATGCGACACCGGTCGATAGGCTGCCGTGGTTGAAGAAGACGGTGATGTAGCCAAGCATGTAGATACCACTCAACACCTGCGTGCAATAGACACCCGTGGCAATCTCTGTGCGCCGCAGGTTCACGCCGTGGAAGCAGTCCTGGTAGGAGCTGCCTGCTTCCAGGGTGCGCTCGAGACGGTCCGTCTCGGTGATGGCTGTGAGGGCAGCGGCAATGTCGTACTCGCTGCAGTGCTTGGACGACAAGCGGCGCAGCACAACCTCGGCCTCGGCCAAGCGACCTTGGCGGATCAGCCACCAGGGGCTCTCCGGGACAAAGTAGACCACCGGCAGGATGACAATGACCCAAAACCACTGCAGGGCAAAGGGGATGGAGTAAGCCCAGTGGGACGTCATGTGCTGGCAGGCTGCTGTGACTCCGGTTCCCAGCAGCTGGCCGATGACAAAGCAGAGATTGACGTAGGACGTGAGATGGCCACGCAGCGCCATGGGGCAGACTTCGGACGCATAGGCGGGGGCAATGACGACGTAGCAGCCGAGGACGAGGCCACCGAGCAGCTCGCCGACGAGGAGGGTGGCAAGCGAGCGCGAGAAGAACTGGATGAAGACCAGGCAGCCGGTCAAGGCGACGCAGACGGCGTACGTCCACTTGCGGCCAAAGTAGTCCATGGGGTACGTGGCAAACAGGGCGCCAAAGACCTGGCCGATGGGGTTTCCGAGATTGATGCCGCTCTGCCAGGCGGCCGAGATGATGAAGCGCTGTTCGGGCTCGAAAAAGTAGCCAAAATCCTGCTGAAACTTGGGCATCGCGAAGAAGCCGCCGAGGATCTGTGGGTCAAAGGCGAGCATAATGACACCGATGGAGACAAAGACGGACCAGCCAATGGCTGGCGGGTACCGGCGGACGGCCTCGCGAAAGGTGAGTTCATGTTCGTGACGCAGGGCATTGATGACGCTGATGCTGGTGGCCATGTTGCTGCCTCGACTCTTGGCGCCCTCACGTGCTAGCGATTCTGTCGACTCCGGCATGGTGTGTGAGGCCGGCGGCCCAGACCAGAAGTCGGGCGACCGATGGCTGTTGACAGTGTCGAGAAGGAGGGAGACGATGGACACAAGGGGGAGGGGGAAAGGGGGTTGATGCGGGTGGTGAAGACACACAAAGCGAAGACGAGCTCAAGGTGAGCTACCGTGTTGTCATGGAGCAGGCGACATGCAGAAGCCCAAAATCGTGCAAGTGGACATGGTAGAGTACGATGGGCGACGGACGAGCTCTTATTACATTGCGCGAAGGGAAAACGAGGTCTTTTTTATGTTTTACTATTTTTGCTAGCGGCAGGCACACGTTGAGGGCAGAGGAGGGCGAAGTCGAGAAAAGGAGGCACAGACCTGTTCTCGTACAGACGACAATAAATAGAGAATTCCCCTCGATCGTAACAATCTCCGTGCAGCATCGCCTATGCTGTGACGGGGATAGCCAGAGGGACTTTGGCTACTTCTTCGCCTCCTTGACCCTGACAAAAAAAACATGACACCCTGTGCCGGTTTCTTCACCACGCGCCGAAAACATATTGTGAATCTACTATGCACGAGTATGCATTGGGATAGATAACCTATCTGCGTGAAAAATTGCAAATCCTTGCTCGATTTGCCTGGGGCTGTGGAGATTGTAGGTCTCGTCGACGGGGATATGCAAGGGTGGCCAGGATATTGCGATAGAATCTCGTAACTGTGCATGCATCCATCCGGAGCCAGCAGCGGTCTCTTACCTCCGTCTCCAAGCCTCCGAGGCCAAAAGACCAAAAGACTCTACTCCGTACGAGTGCGTTGCTGGAGAGCCTGTTCGCGTCTCGGATGGCATAACGGCCTTTGACTCTCCTCCAAGCGATCATGCCGCAATGCAGGCAGGCAGGCAGTCGAGCCCTCCGGGACACACATACGAGTACGAGTAGGACCAGAGCGAGTCAATGCAAGTCGCATTGCCACTGACTAGCGGCTGGGCACAAATCGATGAGGTCGGTCGGTGCTGTGCCGTTGCAGTTAGTACGATAGCGATGCTGTGGATACGGAGTTAGTACAAGGGAGCAACATACTCATATTATACCGTCATCCAGTCGTAGACGCCCCCCCCACGCACCGACAACAACTCAAAATATCGTAATCCGTACGATTTGCGAGTTTCGTACTCCGTACTCCGTAGTTGGTCTGGAACAGAGTACTCGTACGGACAGGCCACGCGTACGGAGTATGGGACTGCGTAGAAACAGGAAGAAGATGGCAATACGAGTAAGATGACGACGGGGTACGAGCACCGCGAAAACTGGACAAACGGCACAGCCGACGCCGATGTGCATAAAGTAGCAAGTAGAATAAGTTGCCTTTGGGAGACTGCGCGCTCTGTTTTTAGTTAGTCCTGCGGTTTCAGTTTGCAAATCCGGTTCTTCAACGCTCTTCTGGTTCGTCCGGACGGAGTACGTCGTATGCGTTTGGTGCACAGGTGGGAAAAGGCAGCTGGCGCTTGCAGTCGCATTGCATTCGCTGCAGAGGCCAGAGTGCGATTTATAGTCGCATCGTGTCCGGAGTCAATAATCACATGGGACGAACCTGAGTTCCAGCAAAAGAAGAGAAGGAAAAAAAACGCAAAAAAAAGAAAGAAATCAAAATAAAACTGCATATACAATACCACGTCCGATCAGCGACGTGACACAGATAATGCAGTAAAGATGATCTGGCAAGGTTGTACTGGGCCTATCTCCACGCCGTTGTTGCATTTGTGATATCGCAAACTCCGTAGATCGAGGATGTCGCGCGACGAGGCCCTGCTGGACTCCACCGACGAAGACGCGCGAAACACGCTGTTCGGCGGCAGCCAATGCGGGTGCGAGTACTCCGTGCAAAGTACTCCGTACGAGTACTCGTACACAAAACTCGATGTCGTGAAAAATGACTGGTGAAACTATCGAAAACAAAAGATTGGACACGATTGCTGGCCCGAATATAATCATGCGCGGTCGTTTTGATTACGTGATGGGCACGTGTCGCGGCTCGTGACTCGACAGTTCGTGCTAACCGTAATGACGCGATAAAATTCTGGCCACGTGACCTAGGATTTTCGCTGTTTCCTAACAGAATAACAACGCCTTTCCGTAGAACAAGTCAATCACTTCACTTTAATCCCCATCGCATTGATACAAGAGCTCGTAGAAGTATTCAGGAATGGATTACGGGATATAAGAAGACGCTTTTTACGACGTAGGTAGAAGAAGGAACAAAAAAAGAAGATAGAGAGAAACAGAGAGTTCCGTACGAGCACCTTGAAGGGTGGAAAGTATAATCTCCACTTTTATCTTGCTTTGCTATCTTCCGTGTATTTGTCTTTACTCTTTACTCCGTACATTTGAAAACAAATAATACGCCTTGTAAATAAAAGCATCATAAATATACGCTGTCGTCGACTGTGACCGTTTTCTGTCGTCGATGAATATAAGAGGACCAATTATTGTCGTGGTTCTTGTAAAGCATAAGAAGTATCGATTTTTATACGGGTCTACCATAGTCACGTGGCCAGACTTTTTATTGCATCATCAACGCGATGTTAACATACGAAGTACTCAATCTTCAAGACACATGCTCCAGAATAGACCTGGCTGTTTAAGTTAATCAAGTCAACCGCACCTTCCAGTCACCTTACCCGGCAGCCAAAGTGTGTCAGGGCATCGCGCGTAGCCCGGCCGTGGGTGACGGAAACCGCGGGACCGTCGGTGCAGTGCTGCATCAGCACCAGGGTGTTCCGCACAACGTCGGCGTGGCCCGGACAGGTCTCCAACCCTAGCAGCGACGCGCGTGGCACCGAGATTCAGCGGATTATCTGGTCAGTCAACGTATGTAAGGGTACCGAGACGAGGGCTTGGAGTTGGCACATCCAAGGTGAGACGTGAGCAGCACGTGAATGCCTGAGGCACCGCCCATGTTCATGCCCACCAGCACCAGCTGGTGCCATCCGTTCCTGCCAATCCAAGAGCCCATCCTGGCAGGTAGCCAACTTGGTTGCCTCATTTGCCCAGCAGTGCCTGGGCCGCCGACACAGTGTCCCTTGGGCCCGGGGACCTGCACTTCCTCGCGCAGGGAGAAGCTGTCGCTGCTCCGCGTGTCGACCCACTGGCTGATGACGTCTCTTGGATGTTTGGCATAGGCCATTCGCGGAGCCCGTGGGAAACCCTGGCGGAACGGAGGGAAAGGTCTGCGCCAGCGTCGTCTTGCCGGTGCCTTCGATGCCGTGGCGTTCCTGAAGGAGCACGTGCTGGGAGCAAGCACGGAAGACAGGTCACTCGTGTTACCGGACGTGGGCTTCTTTTCAGGTGACCAACCTCTCGAGAAGTGCTAGGGCACTTGCAAACCATATGCACACGGCGAACCAACTCATCTGTGAGGTGCAGCGAGCAAGAGCTACCAGGCTCAAGGAGCAGCACGTTTTCATATGATGATGACCACATCGACGTTTGCTGGCTGTTTCTTGTCTTGCTGAACGAGCCTCTCGTTTCCTGTCTCCCAAGACAGTCCAGTCGTCTTCTTTCTGCCAACAACACACGGAGTACGAGTACTCCGTGGAAACAAGCGCTGTGATCGACGCAAGCATTGGCCAGGGCCGGCTGAAGATGTGCTCTGTCGTCTTTCACAAGATCGGCATCGGCTGCTCGGGGATCACTGCTTACCCATCGGGTAGCGTCTCCCGTCCCCTTGTTGTTCCCGGCCGTGTCGGGCTGCTTACCAGATTACCCGCATTGCGGTACGCACTGTACGGAGTAATAGCACTAGGCTGCCGATACAGTACGAGCACACATACTCCGTAGTGGCAGCCGTTGCCCGGCTGTCAGTCTTGCTGTTAGCCGGCGATGCGACTGTCCATGTCCGTCTTCGGCAGATCTGCCGGTCATGCAGGAGGACTTTGTGTGGGGAGGTAGGCGGGAATCGGAATCGGAGGCGGAGGCAAATGGTACGTGAGGACGAAGCGTTGGGGGGGATGGACTGAACTCGGGACAGGATGACGCATTGGCTACGACGAGGACGAGTACTCGTGCACCAATAATAGGGGACGTACTCGTGGCGAGCCTCGTCGATGTCAAATTTTGGGTAGGTGCAGGCGATGCCTTGTGCATGTGATCCACACGAGCTGTTAGAAAGAATGTACTCATAGGGGGGGGGGCTCGATGCAGGGGGGGCGCTGATTACTCATACGAGTACGGAGTACGAGTACAGTGAGGAAAATCCCGTAACGCACCCAAAGGTGCTGCCGGTCAGTCCCGAGGAAACGGCCCATACAGGGCCAAAGTGGGAGGAGGTCAAGAACGACTGACGATCAGGCCATTTTGACAACGGCCACATGATTGGACAATTTCCCCCAAATGCGCAACGTGGGTCTCTACCACCGCGCGGGATTGCTTCTTCTTAGATAATCTACGCGCGATATTCTTAGATGTTCTTGGATGTTCTAGTTGTTTAAGTGAAGATGCTGAAGATTTTGAGTGTTTCGAGTCAGATTTGATATTATTATCGTGTTAATCGTTCTGGAGTCCTTGGATGTTCTTGAACGTTCTCGAATGTTTCAAAATACACAGAAAGTCTTGAAACGAAAACAATATTTACAAAAAAAGAATAAAAGAGAGAGAAAAGATATATGTGAATATTCAGTACTCCAAAATAAAGACTGGTACAAAGTATTCAAACAGACCCTTACTGTTGGAAACGCAGGGCAATGTGCATTTGCTATGTCATGGTGACATATCGATAAAAGCCAAAACCATCGAGATGCGTTTGGTCGGATTTACATCGGACGAGGGGAAATCCTATCATTTACAGAGTGTGCCATGCTCGTGTTCGGTGCGAGTAGGCGAGCAGGCCGGGATCTGCTCCGTCCCCTCACCGTTGTTTTACGTACGAGTACGGAGTACGGAGCAATACGTACTTGCAGTTTTTTTTTTTTTTTTTTTTTTTTTTTTTTTTAAGCTGCTATGGAGTTCTTTGTTTTCCCGATCCGCAATCCCTCAGGATGTGTGCTTTGCTGCTACGCTCCCATTGGTCCCATGACGTACGTTGACGTGCATTGATTGGGGGTGAAACTCAAGGCTGGAGTCGGAAAATAGAAAAGCGCAGAGGGGATATTAATTAATATGGGCTGCGCCAAGGGTGTGCATTCTTCTCTCGTTGTGCCTGATACTGCATGACTGGGAAGTGGACAGCATCTTGGGATCTCGATCGCCAGAAGCGCACCTGCCGTCGTGGGCACATTAATGCTTGTATTCCCGCAAGGAAGGCACGATGAATAACTTCATGACGACGGATGGCACGTTTCGCACTCGGGGCGGTGACAGGAAGGGAAGGCACAGTGCCCACGGCTGCCTCGTAAGAAGAAAGGAAGGAGCAACGCGGTAACACCGGCAGGCGCAATCTCGCTCAGCGCTCCATCAGCGATTGCTTTGCTGGCCCTGCCGCTTTTAGATTACGAAGACCCCTCGTAATACTATGATACTCATTTACGCCTGCGATGGCCGATTCGGCTGCACACGCCGCATTCAGCGCGATGCATCAACATCCCCCATCCATCCCCCATCCCCACGCTGTTGTCGCAGTCAATTGCCGCACTGCACTGAACCACCAACACACAGCAGCGGCTCCCCACGCACCAGCTCTCCTGCAGAATCACGATCCAGCATCCCATAATAGAGCGTTGTGGCTCCAGGCTGACCATGCCAAATCAATGGCCCTATTCGGGGAGCCCCGGTGACATTGTGCGCAAGTACCCTCCCCGGGCCGTCCCCTGGAAAAGATACCTGGCCCCAAGGTACCCGTCTAGACACTGGGCCGGCCCCGTCGTAAGACAGGCGATTTTGGGTGGTTCGTTTTTGCGATATGCCCATCAGACATAACCTTTTTGTGGGGCCTGGCCTTATGGGAAAGTAGAAAGTACTGTCGGCGTGTAAGTCGACGACTGGCTTTTTTCCTTTTTCGGGTCCTTGCACTTGCAGCCTTTCCGTTGACCGCGCCTTCAACCCTCGTCTTCATTCTCCCTCTCCCGGTCTCCCCCTACGACTCGTAACGGCTGCTAGTCCTTGTTTAGTCGTGTGCCTCGTGCCTGCCTTTTTTTTTTTTAATTTTTTTTTTCTTTTACGAGTACTCGTACTCCCGTGCTATGATACTATCGACAATCTGATGGAAGGAGCGACTCCGGCTTGGCTCATGGGATGGGGTCTTGGCCTCGTGCCTTGCTCCTTCCTTTTTTCGTCTTTTCGTCTTTTCGTCGTCCCCCCCCCTTCCGTGTACTTATATGACTTGCCCGCGATGCCCATCCTGTTTTCTTGTCAGTCGTTCCACCTTCCCTCCCCCAGTCCCTCCGATCACCAAACCACCAAGCCACCAAGCCACGCAAACCACAGATCCTACAAGAACGCCTGCCTTTCCCTTGCCCAATTCTCATACAAACCCCTCCCTCCCCTCCCTTCCCATAACGCCACCTCTTCCCGTCCACATACCACTCGCCCACCCTACTGCTCCAAAGCATGGACGCAAATCAGGCCATCTTCCTGCCATCATCACAGCCGTCTGGCTACGCGTTCTCCATGCAGCAGCAGATCCAGCAGGCACAGCACCAAGCTCAACAAGTACAACAGCAGCAGGTCGCCGCCGCCGTTGCCCAGCGCTTGGCCCAACACCAGCAATCCTCCTCGCGCCCAGAACATCCCAAGCTCCGCATCGTCCAGCAAAACAACAAAGCACAAGACTTTATCACCACCTCTCCACCCGTCTCTGCCCTTGACGACTTCACCCTCGGCCAGGCTGCCTTTGCCGGAAACAACTACTTTAGCGACATCGACTACTCCCCGCTCACGCCCAAGTCGTCAGAGCCTTCCTTCTCGCCCGCCGAGTTTGCTGCCGACAGTGACCTCGACAGCTGGCCCACCATCCCCCTCCCGGACACCACCGACACCGCCGACGATTTTGGCTTTTTGACCAAGAACGATTCGGTCATGAATCCCGTCTTCTTCAACAGCAGCAGCAGCAACAACAACAGCAGCAGCAACAACAACAACAACAATACCACCAGCAACGCCTCGTCTTATTCTATGCAAGGCCGTTCGCTCTTTGAGACCTCTGCCATCAACCCTCTGCAGCTGTCCAAAGACAGTGCTTTTGGCGCCGACTTGATCATCAACCAGCAGCCTCAGCAGCTCAAGCAGGAAATCATGGACGAGGAGTTTGGCATTTTTGGCAGCAGCCCCAACAACATGTCTGCCCAGATGCAGCAGCAGCAGCAGCAACAGCAGCAGCAGAGGCAGCAGCAGGCGGCGGATGTTGTCACAATCCCGCGTGACTCCCGCGGTGCTGTGCGCAAGCTCTCCGGCGGCATGCGCACCCGCATTGCCTCGGATGCCTCCAGCACGGGCCGCAAGCGCAAGACCTCCAGCATGTCTTCGTCTCCCGAGTCCTCCAGCGCAACCCCTCAGTCGCCGCCGACCGCAACGGCTTCGTCGTCGTCCAAGCCGGCCTCGGCCCCCCACGGCCAGTCCCGCAAGAAGACGGCCCACAACGTCATTGAGAAGCGCTACCGCACCAACCTCAACGACAAGATCATTGCTCTGCGCGATGCTGTTCCATCCCTGCGTGTCACCAAGGAACGCAAGTGCAAGCAGGCCATGTCTGTCTCCGACGACGAGGACGCCTACGACAATGGCGAGACCACCGAGGAGCTTGGCGGTCTGCTGCCTGCGCACAAACTCAACAAGGCCACCATCCTGGGCAAGGCCACAGAGTACATCTTCCACCTCGAGAAGCAGAACGACTATCTGGAGAGATACGTCGTCTCACTCGAGTGCACACTACGGGGACTCCAAGACCAGAGTCGGCAATAGATTCTATGAGCTTCTTTTTCTTTTCTATCTTCTTTTTTTGCTTATTTTCTTTTACCTTTTCCAACTCTTTCTTTTCTTTTTCTTTTCTTTTCTTTTCTTTTTTCATATCTCCTTTTCTCTCTCACAACTGGTTTCCAGCCGCTATCGCTGTTGTCTAATCCCATGCTGTTTCTTCCAAAACATTTCTCTTCTTCCGTCACTGCGATCTCTTTTACCTGGGCATTTATGATACCATCGCCTAGGCCGGAAACCAGGCTATTTCCATAGATGGCGTCTGGAGTTTTGTTTCTTGTTCTATTTCTGCTAAATTCTCACTTGATTGTTTGGTCGGACCCTCCCCAAGACTATCGCAACTCAAAACGGGCTACTTGGCTTTATTATTTTCTGTCACCATTTGATAATCTACTTAATACATCTTGAACATCTTCTTGAATAACAAGCACTATCCCTTTTGACCAACCTGCACATACGGAGTACTCGTCCGCGCTGCAAGCCCCTTTGTACCAATGGAACCCGAAGAAAGGAACACGACAAAAGAAAAAGAGACCCAAAGACGCCGTGCTTACCCATAAACCCATCCACAACCCACAGCCCACAGCCCACAGCCCACAGCCCACAGCCCACAGCCTACTCGTACAACCCACAGCCCACAACCAACAAAACGATGCACCGTTGACCGGCAGCATTCATTTGGCCTTTTTGCCCCGTCTGTGCGCACTCGTTCTGTCGCCCGTATCCTGACCCGTCGCCACCGGCCGGTCGCCATGGCCACCAACGCGCTCCTCCTCGCCGTCCGAAGCACCCGAGTCGCGCTCGTCGCGCCCGTCGCGCCCGTCGCGCTCGTCGCTGCTCTCTTCTCTCTTGATGACACCAGGCCGCGACCCCGTGCCAAGCACCTCGTTCACAAGCTTCTTGGCCTCCGCGACCTCGCCGTTCATCGCGCCACAGCCCATGCACCGCCAGCCGCCGACCTCGCCCAGGCTGCGGGTGCCCGGCGGGGCCTGGCCGTTGACAAGCCGGCACGAGCTGCAGATCAGCACAATGCGGTTCCGGGCCGCGGTTTCGTCGTCGCCCATCAGCAGATCGAGTATGCGGTCGTACCAGTGCGCCTCGCCGAGGGCAATGCCGCCGCTGGCGCTGACAGAGCCGGTGGCGTACTGTCCGCTCGGGATGCGAGGTGGGACGGGCGAAGCATCGTCTTCGTAGGCGCCAAACGCGTTGGGCGCAAACTCGGCAGTCACACCCAGGTCCGCCACCGTCGCTGGCGAGCCTGCTGCCTTGGAAGCAGACGGCGCGCCCTGCTTGGACGCCGGGGCCTGGCTGCCGCGCGGGATGTTGGCGGTCGGGGGCAGCGGGAGGTGTATGCGCTGGGACGTATGCAGACCAGCTGCTCCGTCAACACGGCTCGTGCGTCCAGGCCCGCCGGATGCTCCTCCATTCTTGTTGTTCTTTGCGCCCTGGTCGCCGTCGCCCTCCACACCCTTGCCCTTGCCCGGCTTGGCTTCCGAACCGCCGTACTTTTCGAGTAGCTGCAATGTTGAATCGTACTTGGTGGCGTCCTTGAGCTTCTGGATTGTCTCGCCACGCTCGGCCTGGAGTCCCTTAAGCTTCGAAGCAAGGGAGTCGATCCGGAAGTTGTAGTATGTTGCCACGACAGTGCGTGCTGTGTAGATTCTATTGATTGTAAGGAGGAGAAAAAAAAAGAGAGCAAGAAAGAGAGGAGGGGACCAGGCAGGGAATCTTACAGGACGGGGCCGCCAGCGACGCCCGACCACTCGACAGCACCCATGTTGCGATAGCCGACCACGAGAACAAGAACGATGGCATACACGAGGTAGCCAAAGGTCAGGTAAAGCGTGCACAGCACGCGCACGCGGCGCGACGTCGAGTGCGTGCGGTCGAGCTTGGCTTGGGTGTTGGCAATCTTGGTCGCGAGCGCAGAGAGGGCCTTTTCAAACGATTCCGGCGAGGCATCAGCTGCCTATATATATAAAAAAAAGAGAGCACGAGAGCATGGTTAGCAAGGATGCGGCCACGGGTCGACGCGAAGATGAGAGAGACGAAAAAAAAGTAGGCGGCGACAGCGGCGACAGAGAGAGAAACACGCGCCATACCTTCCAAGGCCAGAGCGACACCATTGCCTGCTCAAGTGGCGCGGCGCGGCGCGGTGGTGCAGTGCAGGCCGGGTTCTAGTCGTGATATGCTCGTGAGAGGTAATATGGAGTCTAAGCGCGCAACTGTAGGGCGACTCCGAGACGTCGAAAGGAGGGTCGATGCTGATCAGCGACAGGAAGCTATTTGCGTACTCCGTAGAAGCATGTAAATAAATTTGGTGACGTGTGTGTGCGTCGGGTGGTCTTTCTGTGCGCGCCTAAGACAAAACGAGCAGCAAGGTCAGGCTTATGCGTTGGTGGAAATACAAAAGTGGATCTATGACTAATCCGTCCTGATTACGTAGCTTGTCCCTGTCTTGCAGCCCCTACTCCAAAAATAGAGAGTACGAGTACTCCGTACGGGTACAAGTGCGCGTAACAGGAAGGGACAGGGGTTGTCCGCGGCTTACTGGGTCGGGACGTGACTTCGTATCTAACTCGTAGGCAGGTGAGATCGCCGCAAAAAAGGGAAACCTGGCCAAATAGGGCCCATCCAGTTCTATTGAGCCGTCCCTTGAGCCGTCCCTTGATAGACAGCATCGACAGCACAGACAGTACAGACAGCACAACTACGGAGTAGGCCGGTCTACAGACTGCAGACATCTTTCCCAGCCCCGGATATTGCATAAAGCCCAGCATCGCGAAGCCGGCATTCGAGTTCTTCTTTCTTCCAGCATCTGCATCATCCCTAGATAAGTCAGCAACGACGACGACGACGACGGCGACGACGATACAAATCCACGAGTACACACACTTCATACAACTCGCGATACCTAATCGACCCACTGGAGGCTAAAAAAAGGGCTTGCGCCAGAAAAAGGGATCCGGACCCCCATCCCAAGCTCTGGTCACCATGTTCCAGGTAACGACGTCGAGCCTCGTTATAATCTACAACCAGGCGCGCCCTTCTTGCTTACTGACACCCTTCCCCCCCTCTCCTCTAGAGAATCCGCGGCGCCATAGATCGCACCATTGCCGAAGAGCAGGCCCGCCAGCAAAGAGCTAGTTCTGGCTCCTCGTCCGCACCATCATCCGGCTCGGTCTCGCGCTCTGCCAGCGTCCGCAGCAACGCCGACGGCCCGCAACGACGCCGCGCCAAGAAACCCAGCCAGGACACCGGCACCATCGACGGCGCGTCGCCGGGCCCCGCGTCCGACCCTGACTTCTTCGAAGCGGCTTTTGTCATTGACGACAGCGACACACCCAGCCGGTCTTCGACCCCCGCGAACACGACAGCCATGTCTTCTAGCACCAACACAGACCGGGATGCGACTGCGACGGCGACGGCGGCGACGACGGCCGACACCAGCTCGGACACCAGGAAGGACTCTGCCGACAGCAGCAACAACAATGATGCAGGCAGCAGCAAGGACGCCGAGTCGACCACGGGGACGCCCGCGCCCTCTGTCGCGCCCGCAAAAGCAGAGCTGCCTCCCGAGATCCGCGCGCGTTTGCGCAAGCTCGAAAAGCTCGAGGCCACCTACCCCGAGCTCTTGCGCTCATACCGGATAGCCCACGGCCGGGCCACGTCCATTGAGCCGTTTGAGCGCGCACTCCGCGAAAACACCCCGCTGACCTCCATCCGCGAGCCAGCTGCCTTTCTCGAATACATCAACCAGCTGAGCCTCAAAAGCGACATGGTCTTGGAAGAGCTGAAGCGCGTCACCACCGAAAAGGACACGATCAAGAAACAGCTCGAGGCAACCGAGAAGGAGCTGGCCGACGCCAAAGCAGCCGGTGTACCAAAGGAAGAGAAAAAGAGCGAAGAGTTCTTCTCCATCGACACAGAGCTGCCCCGCCTGCAGGCCGAGACGGCCGAGAAGTCGGCCGAGATCGAGAAGCTGCAGGGCGAGGTCCAACAGCTGACGGAGGACCTGTCGGCCGCCAAGGACTCCAATGCGGACCTGACAGAGCGCCTCCTACAGACGGCCAAGGAGCTGGACGAAGCCAAGACGGCGGCGGCGGCGGCGGCAGCGGCGGCAGCCTCAACATCTGCTCCTGACCCGAAGCTGCCCGAGCTGGAGGCCAAACTCAAGGCCACCGAGACCGAGCTCAAGGCCAAGGCCAGCGCACTCGCGACCACCGAGGCCGGACTCAAGACCAAGTCGACCGAGGTAGCCACGCTGACCACGCGCCTCAACGCCACGGAAGCCAAGATCAAGGAACTCGAGACCCAGGCGACCGCTGCCAAGACCGCCCTGGCCAAGGAGCTTGATGCCGAGAAGCAAAAAGCCAGAGCGGCCGAGACCAAGAGCACTGAGCTCCAGCGCAAGACTGAAACCATGGCCGCCTCGATTACCAAGCTAGAAAGAGAAAAGACCCTTGCCGGGACGGCGGCCACGCAGACGAAAAAGGACACCCTCACGATCCCGACTGCCACACCGACGCCGCCTGTTGCTACGCCCGAGGTCAGCCCGACGCAGCCCACGAGCGGTGCCGGCGGCGGCGGCGGCGGGTCCAAGAAGAAGAACAAGAAGCGGAAGAAGGGTGGCAACGGAGGCCCGGCACAGGCACAGGCGGTGGCGGCGGTGGCGGCAGAGGCTGATGCAGAGCCTGCCCCGTCAGAAACGTCAGAGCACACTCTCGTGGGCGGTGTTGTGGAGGGCAGCGGCTCGGATGCGACCGAGCTGCAGGCCGAGATCACGCGTCTGCAGACGGAGATTGAGACCAAGGACAAGCAGATTGAGCGGTTGTCGAAGCAGCGCAAGACCGAAGAGAGCCTGCGCGAGGAGATTGAGATGCTGCAGGAGGAGATTCTCAGCATCGGCCATGACCACGTCACCGACAAGGAGACAATCAAGAACCTCGAGGCCGAGAAGGCCGAGCTGGTCAAGCAGATAGCCGAGCTGGAGACGCAGATGGCGACGGCCACGTCGTCGGCCAAGGCGCAGTCGTCCAGCCTGCAGGCTGAGCTTGCGGCCCTGCAAAAGGAGCACGAGGAGGCCAAGGCCCGGGTCACGTCGCTCACGAGCGACCTGGGTGCGGCCCAGCTGCTGGCCCAGACGCGGTATAAAGATGCCAGCGACCTGCGGGAGATTCTGCAAAAGGCGCAGCCCGAGCTCAAGAGCCTGCGCGCCGACGCGGCGACGCTGAAGACGGTCAAGGAGGAGCTGGCAGCCAAGGTGGCCGAGCTGCGCGTCGTCGAGAAGCGGGAGAAGGACCTCAAGGTCGAGACGACACGGGCGCAGCGGCTCGCCGCAGACCGCGAGGCGGAGCTCAAGTCGCTGCGGGAGAAGCTGGCCGCCGAGACCAACCAGAAGCTGCGGCTGGAGGACGAGAAGCGGGTGGCGGGCCGCGACCTGCGCCGGGCCGAGGCCGACAAGGTGGAGCTGAGTGCCAAGGAAGAAAAGGCGACGCGCGAGCTGCAGCGGGTGCAGGAGGAGCTGAGCAGGCTGCAGCCGCGCATCAAGACGCTCGACGAGGAGGTGACCAAGCTGCGCCGCGACCAGGAGGCCCTGCGCGAGGAGGCGTCGCTCAAGGCGTCGCAGTACGCCAACGCACAGAAGCTGCTCGGCAGCATGCGCGACCAGACGGCCGAGCTGTCGGTGCAGCTCAAGGAGGCGCAGACGCAGAGCGAGTCCCTGGACGAGGAGCTGGCCGAGTGCCGGAAGCTGCTGGGCGAGCGCACGCGCGAGGGCGAGACCATGCGGCGGCTGCTGGCTGACGTCGACGAGCGCGCCGACACCAAGGTGCGCGACATGCGTGCGCGCATGGACGAGGCCATTGCCGAGCGCGACCGCATCGAGGACGAGGCGAGCACGCTGGCGCGGCGCCGCGCGCGCGAGGCCGAAGAGGTGCGCAGCAAGATGCGCGATCTGGAGCGGCAGGTCAAGCAGCTGACCAACGAGCGGGACGATGCCGAGCAGCGCGAGAAGGAGTGGCGCCGGCACCGCGAGGAGCTGGAGCAGGTGGAGGCGAAGGCGGAGGCCGAGATCGAGGAGATGCGCGCGACCGTCGCGAGCCTGCGCACGACGCTGGACGCGTCCGAGCGGCAGGTGCGCGACATTGAGAAGCAAAAGGCCGACCTGCGCCGCGTGCTGGACGAGCAGCGCCAGCGCTACGAGAAGGCGCTGCGCGATGCCCACAAGTCGAGCAGCGTGAGCCGGCTGCACTCGGGCCGGTCGGGGTCGCCGGCGCCATCCTCGTCCTCGGCAGCCGCGGGCGGCGGCGGTCGCAACTCAATGGAGTCGGTGCGGTCGGCCAACGGGTCGTCGTCGACCGCGGCCGGCAGCAGCAGTGCCCCGGACGCCGTGTACCTCAAGACGATCCTGCTGCAGTTCCTCGAGCAAAAGGACAACAAGCTGCGCGCCCAGCTGGTGCCCGTGCTGGGCAAGCTGCTGCAGTTCAACCGCACCGACGAGCAAAAATGGCTGTCGGCAGTCCAGCAGCTGAACACGCGGTAGCCTTTGGGCGGATGTCTTTGCTGGAAGTTTTTTTTTCGTATCTCCGTTTCTGTTTGGCTTGTTTCCCTTTGCAATGGCTATGATCTCTTTTCTGTTCTGGGTTTTGCGCTCGTGTTGTGTTGCTGGACCAAGCATCTTCTGTACTGTACCAAAATAGCGGACCACATCGGTCTTGTATAAATCGTCGTATCGCATCGGATCTATGTCGATAAGTGCCATGGCCCAGTAACAGATTGCATAAAGAACACGCTGTGACTGTCCATGAGTAAAATGCCAAAAAAATACTTTACTTCTCGTGTGCTGCACAAGCATCATCATGCCGGCATAGATTAAGCGCAAAAAATCAAAATACAGCCAAGATCCCAAATATAAAGCCACCCAAAAATAGAAATCAAAAAACCCCCAAGACCAAAAAACAAGCAAGCAAAAGCAAAAGCAAAAGCAAAACTGCGTGGCACTGACCAGCTTGCTCAAAACGCCCCCAACAAGTCCCATCATCATCTCCATGGCCTACACCGTCTTGCCATCGCAGTCGGGGATGATCACGCCCGACTTCAGGTTGCGGTTGACGTCCATTATACCCCAGTGGTCCTCCCAGTTCTCGTCGCCCGAGTCGTATGCCATCTTCCACGGCTCGTCAAACGCCTCGAACCAAAAGTACTGTGTACCGTTGGTCAGCGCATCGCACACCCAGGTATCCAGGAACTGGTTCACCTGCGAGATGCCGGCCACGGCCGCATCGGGACACGATGTCTCTGTGGACCCGCTGCCGCAGTCTGTGCCACCCTCGGTTGGCCAACCGGTCTCGCTAATGACGTTCTTGCTGGCATCGGTCTTGAAGAACGGGCCGTTATTCACGTCCCAAAAGTTCCAGGTCCAGGCGGAGGCATTATTGGCATTGACACCGCCAAAGAACGGGTGGATGTTGGCCATGATATAGTCGGACGCCTCGGCCAGCTCCGCTGTCCACGACGTGCCCAGATCCGATGTCGCCACGGGCAGGTCCATGTTGCGCGCCGTGAGGTTGGTGCGCACAGACGCCAGAAGCGTCGACAGCTCGCTGACCGTCATCTGCTTGCGGAACAAGATCTCGTTGGCAACAATGAGGCCCTTGAATGGCTCCGAGCCATACTTGTCGAGGATGTCCCACATCTGTGACAGCTGCCGCGCATTCGTTGTCGCATTGTTGTCCTGCCACACGCCGAGCCAGATCTTGATGGTGTCGTTCATCTCCAGCTGGCTGATGGCGTGCATCGTCATCTCGGTCTGGTTGCAGTCCGTGCCATACAGACGGATCGTGTTGGTCAGCTGCGACAGAACGGCAACATCGCGAGTGATGTTGTTTTGTGATGGGGGATTGGCCAAGCAGTCGGGGTATTGTGTGTTGATTGGCGTGTAGTCGATGCCGGGGAACACTTTGTGGAGGTTCTTGTTGTTCAGGAGCTTCTGAATCTCGGGGCTCTTCAGGCTCAGGTCGCCATTGGCCGATGTGTCCCCGGCCGCCGACGACGAGCTGCTGCTGCTGCTCTTGTTGTTCTTGAAGACAACACCAAAGAGAACACCGCACACGACACCGGCAATCACAGCCCCGACAATGAGGGCGACGGCTATCCACTTCCAACGCTTGCTGCTGTGACTTTGTTCGGCGAGCCATTCCGACTTTTCGGCATCGCCGCCGCCACCGCTGCCGCCGCCGCCACTGCCCAAAGAACTGCCAGCACCCTGGTACTCTGTCGGTCCATTGTTCAGGGCGTTGTAGCGAGCACCACCAGAGGTAGCAGCACGGCTGCCATGGCCGCTCGCCACTTCGTGCGCCAGAACTGCCGTTGCAGCACCAGCTGCTGCAGCAGCGCCGACAGTAGCAGCGCCGACGGCGGCCGGGCCTACCAGGCTAGCAGAGTTTCTGTTCCGTCCACTCTTGGTGCTGTGGCCCGCCAGGCTCAGCATGGAGTTTCTTACGGGCCGACTCCGCGTGTACTCCAAGCCGTCGTCACCATCGTCTTCAATCTCATTAGGGTTGACATAGCCGAGGTGCGGGTCTTGCGCCGTGTACCCCTGGTATGGGTCGTCTGCGTAGACTTCGGCAGACATTCTCCGTGGGCTTCGTGATGGCGTCCTGGCCCCCGGCACACTGACCCCTGGAGGGTAGGCTGCGCTGCTGAGACCCTGCATACTATGTTGCGAGTTGCTGTCAGCCGTCCGCGGTGTACCGGGACCAGATGGGCGGAGCATGTGGTCTGGTTGATCATATCCCGTATACTCTCCATGGTACTGCGGTGGTTGGATAGCGCGCATAGCCTCGATGCCACTCTCCCGCGGGTTATGGTCGGCGACGCTGTAGGCTATACCAGCCATGCCACCAGCCGCCTGTGCACTAAAGTTGTCTGCACCCGGGGTGATGTTGACGTGTGGCGGGGTCGGCGGTGGGGGTACGGAAGCTGCTTGCCGGCTGCCTGAGCTCTGGTCGTAGGCAGCACCGACGCGTGGAGTCCGTGAACTAGACGGGGGGTAGCGGTTTGTCGTCTGCCGTTGCTGCGGTGGTGGCTGGGCCTGTTGGTACTGTTGCTGGTACTGTTGATCGTACGGCTGATCGTACTGCTGGTACTGCCGTTGCTGATGCTGCTGCTGCTGCTGTTGGTACACTGGTTCGTCGTAGTAGGCGTCTTCTTCTTCGTCGAGAGGAACGTGGTGTTGTCGGCGAGGAGCGTGGTATGTACTGTCGAGAGGCTGCTGCTCATACAGCTCTGGCTGAGGATCGTACCTGCGAGGCATGGTGGGTGCCTTTGAAAGAGCAGGCGGGAGCAAGAGCCAAAGGCGTGTGCCTCAAGAGTAGTCACAGAAGGACAGAGCTTAAAAGGAGACGGAGGACGATAGGAGGACGATGCTGGGCAATGTGCATGAAGGACTGGTAAGCGATGTGTGACGCTTCGGCTGCCTCTGTTAGTACGGAGGAAACAGTTTGTTCTCTTCTGGTGTGAAACTTGGAAGCCGCACGCACGTACGTCGTAGGCGGACGAAGTTGCACAAGATGAGGACTGGAATGGGGCAAGGGACGAACTGAGACGAACAATGGAGCAACAGCCATACATACAAAGAAACAGTGGTTTATCGGGTGTCAGGGTGCATATCCTGTTTTAGGATTGGCAGGCTTTGTTCTGCCTGGCTGGAGTGGGAGGCTGTGGGACTGTGCCGCAACAGGGTACGGAGTAGCTCATATATGTGCTGCGCGACGTTGTCTGTCAAGCGGGAGGGGAGGAGGAGAAGGAGGAGGAGGAGGAGGAGGAGAAAAGAAAAAGGGAAGATGCGGTGTTCAACAGGATGAGAGTCTGAGTAGGGATGACGTGAGAATGTAAGAGATGAGAAGAGAAACAGGAAAGGAAGAAAACGGTGGAGTCAGGAGGGAAAACACGAAGGAACGAGTTAGGGGTATGAAGTGTCAAATTACGATAGGTGAGCAAGATGAGAGGGGAGGAAAGAGAAAGAGAGGCAAAGAGGAAGAAGGAAAAAGAGGGCAGGTGCGAGCCAGTGGTAAAAGAGAGAAAACAAACAGACAAGGCAACAGGTATGATGTTAGCAGGGAAGGAGCGATGCGCCGGGAGGAGGAGGAGGAGAAGGCGCAGGCAGAGCAGTTGCCAGGACGGGGAACCACATAAACAAGGCCATCGCGGGAGGGGGAAGGAGCGGCCACACAATAAGCTCCGATGTACGAGTACAAGAATGGCAAGAACTACGGGGTATGGAGGCGTTGAAGACAGACAGGGGCGTAACAGACGACAAGAATGGAAGGATACGAGCAATCAAGGCCATACTCCGTACTCGTACAGTACGGAGTAAGCCGAATAGTAAACATGCGCTCCCCGTAGGAGTAAAAATAGACAGGGAATACGATGAACAAAGCAACGCTATGGGCTTCGTATCCAAAGTTAACGTTAAGAGTTGCTGCTAGCGGCCGCCCGAAACACGACGGAGTAGCGCCGGTGTGGATCAAAACAGTTGAGAAAGTTATGCTGAGAACGTGCCTGTAGTAAGCAGCCCTCAGTGACTGCTTGATTATATAAGCATCACATATGCTACTCGTAGACGTTGTAAGCCAGTTGTTTACTCTATCAAGACGAGACAGACTGACAATAGGAAATGAGGAAGGCGTAAATGTACAAAAACAAAAGAATGATACCCGTGAAATACAGAATCTGTCACATCCCAAGACATAGAAATTGGTCTCACAGCGTCTGGGGTGCTTAGCAGACACTTGCCATGAAGAGCAAGCTAAGCGACGGGTCCCACGGTCCAGGCAGGGCTCGTATGCGGATAGGATTTGCTTGTTATTCGGCTGTTACTGGGGCAGTGCTCAAAGGGCAGGATCCAATGAGAAACGGGGGAAGACAAAGGCGTAGGGAGGCTGGCAGAGAGGGTGGAGGTGCCGTAGATTCAGGAAAAAACACTGCAAAGCAGCGGCACGGACGTAGAAATGAGACTACTCTGTACGAGTAGAAATGCACGACAACGACAACCTGTATCTGTCTGTCATGCCCGACTCAGGAAACGAGGATAGGGTGCAAGACAGACAACAAGACAGTCATGACGTGGCGAGAGTCAACGTTGGGAGAGCCGCGCTTTACATACAGTGGGGTGTATTTGGGCACTGACGGGTATTAGTAATCGATGGATGTCAGCAGCAACCTTGTTGACTGAGCGACGAACATGCACTACGCTGAGAATCCAATGTTGGCAAGACTCGTAAAACGGATGATTGGATGCCAACATTGGAGCATGGTTCATGATTTCGGTAGTGATTTACGGCATGGGATAGAAGAGGACAAAGGGAAAGAAAATAAAATAAAAGAAGGAAGGGAAAAGAAGAAGAAAAGAAGAAGAAAATGAGAAGAGAAAAAAAAGAAGGAGAAAAGAATAGAAGAAAGAAAAAAAGAAGAAAAAAAGAAGAAGAAAGAAGACAAAAGAAGAAAAAAAGAAGAAAAGATCATCGTAGTAAACCAGATAGAGCAAAGACAGCCTCACAAACAACCGACAAAGAGAACCGCCGAGAGCATCTACGAGTACGCCAGTAAACAGCATCTATATCTGTGGTGGCAACACGCAGGCCACTTCTATCCAGCACTCGCGGTTATGACACGCTGTCGGCGTCACCTTTACCAAGTATCGGAAGTAATCCCACAGCTCCTCCCGGCTCTCCAGCTCAACATACGCATCGTCGTCGGCCGTGTCCTTTTCTCCTCCTCCTCCTCCAGCTTTCTTTCTCTGCCGGCCCTTGCCTCTGTCAAGATCTCTGGCGCGGACTTTGCCACGCAGATGCCATGGGGTGCATGCTTGCGCGACCGCCTCGGGCGTCACACCCTCCCGGTTGTTGGTCGTGCTGCTTGGCACTCTTCCGCTCAAAACGCCCGCTGCGTAATGATCCCGCAAGCTCTTGGCACGAGGCGCCACCACCTCTTCCTGTCCCTCTAGCCGGTCATCAACAAACCATGGATTCTGAAACCGCCCGGCTTTGAATTTGGACATGTCAGGTGGGCATTGCCAGCGCGCCAGGTGTGGCAGGATACGCTCCGTTGCTGCCAGTTGATTGTACGACCCGATCTCGAAACTTCTTCCCTGTGTCACGTGCCAACTAAATACGTCCAGAGACTGAAAGAGTGCTTTGCAGTGCCGGGCTGCGTCCCCGGATGGAGAGCCCGCGTCGTCATCTGGCGAGACACGGGAATCGGACACCTTGGCCTGCCCCTCGCCGCACTTGGCAGCACCCCACAACGTCTTTTGCAGCCGGTTGAATCCAACGGCCAGTGTTCCCTTGTGGCCGAGATGATAAGCACTGGGTTCCGTCTTGGGTGGAGGCGACGGCGTATCTGCAGAGTCCATGTGGCAGGACCGAGGACAGCGCATGCTTGCGGGAACTGCGCCACAGAGCGCTTTGTAGCTCTCTTCGGACAAAGGGTCCAACGCCGTCGCGTCCGGCACGTGGATGTAATGTTCACGGTGTACTGGACATATTGTGTTTGTTCCTAGTTCGGGGCCATGCCAGAGGAGCATACAGGCATCACCAAGCTCGAAGAGCGGGTTCTGGGGGCTGAAGAAGCGAAATCCGCGCTGGCGGTACTTGCGGATGCACTCGCGCCGGGCTCTGTCGTTGGCGTAGGAAGGCATCAGGGGCCAGTTCAGTGCGAGCTGCTGCCGCGCCAGGTCGTAGAAGAAATGGCCGGCTGCCCAGCCGCCGAGAAAGCACTGGACGTGGGTGGCATAGTACGTGTCGATGATGTACTCGAGCGGGGTGGCCGCCTTGGTGTCGCTGGCGCTGTGGCACTGGAACAGCTGCACCTTTTGCGGCTTCTTGGGCGCGCGCGCCGAGCTGGACGTGGGCGTTATGTAGCCGTTGATGAGCCGGATGGGATTGTTCTGGCCACTGTCGCCGTAGTACAGATAGGTTCGGTGATCGCGCTGAGGGCGCGAGCTAACTTCTGTGAGCATGTACATGGTCGTGCGCGTGGCCACCAAGACTTCGAGAATAAAATTGGGGTTGGCGCTGTTGATGGCGGCTATGGAATCATCAAAGCTGAGATTCTCAAGGCCGACAACAATGCCGGCAACAATGTCGGCAGGAGGGCCGCCGCCGCCGCCGCCGTCGTCGTCATCACTGCCGCTCTGTTGTTGTCGTCCACCTGGACCTGGCGATACCAGCCCTGGATCGTCCTTGACGACCTCTATGTCGATGGCCGACCTTGTTTCCGGTCCACAAGCCGTGGCAAAGGCATGCAGCAGCGCAAACAGCTGGCACTGCTCTTCTGTGGGCGCGGGGCGCTGTGATCTGGCAAATTCCGCGGGCGTGGAGAGCAGCACGGTGGCAGCACGCACTTGCGCAGTGCCGCCCTTGGCAGGCGATGCAGCCAGTGCCATGACCTTGGCAAACGGATCCTCCCACTTGACACCGCACTTTTCCAGCGCGTCCATCATGCCCAGCGTGGAGCTCTCCACACACGGCACGAGAAAGTCCCAGTCGGAGTTGGCTCTGGCCGACCCGGGCACAAAGTACTCGAGCGCGCGCGAGCCCGACAGCACACAGCCAAAGTCGGTCATGGCGGCCAGGAGGTAGCGCGGCGTGCGGAACGTGCTGACAAGGTAGGCGTCGGGGTCGATGCGGTCGTTGCAGGCAGCGCGGGCGGCTCGGCAGGTCTCTGCAAAGGAGAGCGCATCGTCGAGCGGCAGGAAAGAGGCGATGTGCGCGACGATTTCGAAGCTGAGTGTGTCCATCTTGGGGGGGGGGGCGGGGGGGTGGGATTTGACGGAGTAAAAACGAATGTGGATGATGAGTTCAGGAGACAAGAGCGTGAGTGAGCGTGCTGACGCAGGTTTCCATCACAGGCTCAGGCAGCGAGGCCCTTTTAGCTGGTATGAGCTGAGCCTACATATATGAGGCGTAGCCAGGGTTTCGTCAGTGGTAAGACGTGCATGAGGTGCAGGATGTTTACTCGTAGCACTGGAGGGATTGGCGGGGTAGCAGGCAGCCGTGCAGGCGATAGACAGAGCAAGACGTGATGCTCCTGGCCAAGCGTCCAGCTGTGTTTGGCTTTTTCTTTTTTTTTTTTTTTTTTTTTTTCTTTTTTCTTTTTTCTTCTATTTCTCTTTTTGAATTTCTTACAAGCATAGATAGCAACGAAGAGACCTCCCCACAAAGACTACAACTGCATTGGGCCTGTTGTTCCCTTGACACTTTCGCTTGAAATTGGAGACGTATTTATTGACAATATGGACTTCGTTCTCATAATATAATTCAAGATATAATTCATCATAATATTCAATATCTCATCAACTTCGACAGATAACCGCGCCTAGCGCGTGGTGTAGCCGCCGTTGGGGAAGATGGTCTGGCCGGTGATCCATCCGCCCTCGGTCACGAGGAAGCGCACAATCGGCGCAATGTCCTTGGTGTCGGTCAGGCGGCCGCCCAGAGCCTGGCTCTTGTGAAAGGCCACGGCCTCGGGCGACTCCTGGCCGTAGAAGAAGGGCGTGTCCATGGGGCCCGGCGCCACGGCCGTGACGCTGATGCCGCGGGGCTGCAGCTCCTTGGCGGCGCCGCGGGTAAAGTGTTCGACGGGGGCCTTGGACCCGGCATACGACGTGTAGAGGCCGGTGAAGGCGGCCAGCAGCGACGTGAGAATGGTCACGATCTTGCCGCCGTCGGTCACGTGCTTGGCGGCTTCTTTGATGATGAAGAAGGCGGACTTTGAGTTGATTCTATGTTGTTAGCACCTAGTTTTTTTTCTTCTTTTTTTTCTTTTTTCTTCTTTTTTTCTTTTCTTCTTCTTTTTTTTTCCAAAAAGCAAGGACAGAACATACGCAAACATGGAGTCGTACTCCTCCTCGCTGATCTCGACAACCGGCTTCTTGAGGACTTTGCCGATCGTGTTGATGACAATGTCAATGTGGCCAAAGTCGGCGAGGATGGTCTGGAAGAGCGACTCGACGGCGGCAGCCCGGGTCAGGTCGCCCTGGTAGAGGCGGACCTTGATGTCCGGGTACTTGGCCTGGAGCCCGGCGAGCGTCTTTTCGGCCTCGGGCTTGGTGTTGGCCGAGTTGTAGTGCAGGGCCAGGTTGGCGCCCAGCGGAGCCAGCTCGCGGGCAATGTCAGCGCCCAGGTTCTTGCCACCGCCAGTGACGAGGGCGACCTTTCCGTGGAGAGACATGTTGGATCTTGTGGTCTGGTGGGAGTAGTGGGAGTCGATGTGGGAAGTTGGATGTGGATGCGAGGTGATGATGTGATGATGGATGTTGGGATTAAGGACAATGTCGTGGATAACAAGCAGAAACCACTCACCTACTTATACTCAGATCTCCTCAGCCGTCGCTGCCATTACCCCTCCGACTACGAGTATCCCCCCCTCGGACCTTTTGCTCTGGCTATTCCCAAAGCCATGCATGTCTTTGTTCCCGCGTTTGGTGGAATCTTTGTCCCGCCTCGACCACGCAGCCTATGAGCACGAGCGAACCGCGAGCGAACATACAGCTCGCGATTGACCTCTACAGTGTTAACTCCGTTGCCTCTCCTCTTTGTCTGATGTACTCGTTCCTTTGCGCGGATGGCGTCAGCTACATTGTACTCGTAGATCTCGGAGCGGGCATGATGAGGTGGTAGAGCTATTCCCTCCCGTAGTGGGGCCTTACAGCCCTATGGCGGCGGCTGAACAGCTCGGGGCTGGACCAGCGTCGGAATTGGAGACGATGACCACTGTAATCCCGACAGCTTTAGGGAGGCTACGGAGCACCAAAATTGCTGTCACGGAATCCGACAAAATTTGCGTTTAGTTATCTCCTTGTCTCTCTCACGCAGCCACGGAATAAGACACTGCAGGAAATAACATTGCGGCTTTATCATCTCCGGCTCTATCATCTCCGGCTCGAGCCTGTTCCGACTCACCCAGCCATTTGCAGTCTGTCGGCTTTGCTCAAACACCTCGATTCTCGCGACCTGAGCTTTCTGTTCCAAACCCGCCACAGCATCAATCATCAATTATCAATCATCAATCATCAATCACAGCATCTCATAGGCAGGCTCCTGCAGTCGTACGCAAATCCATTCTCTAGCTTTTGTCGGCTAAACGCTCTGCTATATAGCAGTCCAGTATCTTAACAAGCAATCATCCAAGCAAATAAATCAATCCCAATCCTCCCAACAGCTCCATATCGCTCGCCAGCCAAAACCCATCACACCGCTTACAACCGCGCAGAGCCCTTGGCGGCGTCCTCGCGGATCATGTCCGCGCAGATCTCACCGACACCCAGCACCGTCAGCATGGGGTTGATGGTCGGGATGGTCGGGAAGACACCGGCGTCGGCAATGCGCAGGCGGCGCAGGCCGCGCACGCGCAGGCGCTCGTCGACCACGGCCAGCGCATCGTCGCCCATGCGCGTCGTGCCCACCGGGTGGTAAACCGTGTGTGCCGCGCGGCGCGCGTACTCGCTAATCTCCTCGTCCGTCTGCACCTTGGGGCCGGGCGCCACCTCGCGCACGATCCAGTCCTTGAAGGGCGCCTGCTGCGCAATCTTGCGCGCCGCCTTGATGCCGTACACAAACGTCGCCGCATCGTAGCCCTCCTTGTCGGTGAAGTAGCCAAAGTCCAGCGCCGGCTTGACGTTGGGGTCGGCGCTCGTCAGGTACAGCGTGCCGCGCGACCGCGGGCGCGGGATGTTGGGCGTCATGCAGAAGGCGTAGCCGTCGCGCGGCTTGTCGTAGCCCAGGCGCTCCGTGTTGAGCGTAAAGGGGATCTGGTAGCAGTGCATCATGACGTCGGCAATGTCGCCGTCGGGCAGGCCGGCCGGGTTGGCCGCCGACGAGCGGCCCTTGTCGGCATCGACGGGCTCACGGCGCAGGAAGATACCGGCGTCCGAGTCCATCGTGGTCTGGTTGGCCGGCACGGGCTTGTTGAGCTCAAACATGATAATGGTCTCCGGGTGGTCGCCCAGGTTCTTGCCCACACCGGGGATGTCGCGCACCACGGGGATGCCCAGGGGCGCCAGCTGCTCGCGCGGGCCCAGGCCGCTCAGCAGCATGAGCCGGGGCGTGTCAATGGCACCGGCGCACAGGATGGTCTCCTGGCGCGCGCGCAGCGTGCGCTTGGAGCCGTCGCGCAGCGTCAGGTCGACGCCCAGCACCTCCTCGCCGGCCTGGTCGACGTTGATCTTGGAGACCCAGGCGTTGGTGAGGATGGTCAGGTTGGGGCGGGCCTCCTCGCCGCGCAGGATGGGGTGGATGTAGGCCACGGACGCGCTGGACCGGTAGCCGTTGTCCGGGTTGTAGCTGATGGAGAAGAAGCCGACGCCGGGGCGCAGGGCGCCCTTGGCCTTGATCTCGCGGTTGAAGTCGTTGATGATGGGGATGTCGAGGGCGGTGGAGCACGACTGCACCCAGTCCTTGCACAGCTGGTTCTGGTGCTTGGCGTGCACGACCTGCACCGTGTTGCGCAGCTTGTCGAGCGCGGCCATGAACCGGTCAAAGGTCCAGCCCTTGGCGCCCATGGACTGCCACACGCGCAGGTCAAAGTCAAAGGGGCGGAAGGAGATGAGCGTGTTGTGCGACGAGCAGCCGCCCAGCACCTTGGCGCGCGAGTGGCGGATGTGCGAGTTGCCGTTGGGCTGCTCCGTCGTGCCGTAGTCATAGTCCAGCTCGCCGCCCAGCAGGGACAGCCACTGGCGCAGGTCCAGCACGCGGTCGTCCATGAAGTCGCTGGGGCCGGCCTCGATCAGGATGATCTTCTTGTCGGGCATGCTCTCGGCCAGGCGCGCGGCGATGACACAGCCAGCCGTGCCGCCGCCGACGATCACATAGTCGTAGTCGTCGACCTGCGACGGGGCGATGTAGGTGGTAGACATTGTGGGGGAGGGGGGGGGGGGGTATTGGGTATATGGTATGGTGAAGTAGAGAGTTAGGGTAGAGAGCAGAGCGAGAGGAGAGGATGAGAAGAGAGGATGAAGATGAGAATGGGGAGAAGAAGGAGGAGAAGAAGAAGAAGAAGAAGGAGAAGAAAAAGAAAACCCAAGAGCAGAGAAGCAGAAGCGCAAAGCTTTAAGATAAAGATTTTATCTTTGCCCGTCACCACGTGGTAGTGCCGATAAAAAGAACTGAAAAGGAAAAAAATCAAAAAAATACTTTTGATTTTTGACAGGGAGAGGACTAATTTTTTGAAAAAGAAATGTGAGAAAAAAAAAAGTAAAAAAGGAAAAAAAAGAAAAATACCAGGCACGATAAGTCGCCGCAAAGGCCAACAACAGGTACTTGGTACTTCACTTCTGATAAGCCTACGGGGACAACCACTTCGGGCCTCGCGCAGACTCGCTCATCAGGACTTACACGGACACCCCGGCATCCGCCGCCCGCAGCAACGCATGCCTACGGAGTACGGAGTATGCAGGGGCACTGCACCGTGAACGGAAGTGGAAATTCGGGTGAACGCTGTTGCCTTTGCCTCTTGCCTGCCTCTTGCTTGCCTCTTGCCTCCCCCCGCCAATTGCCGCTCCTGCCTATCTACACCGTACGTTTGGCCGCCACCACCCAGCTGGACGACACTCAGACCCTCTCCGTCTCGTCTTGGCAAGTACAACCCTCTTTCCTGCAGCCTGCAGCCTGCATCCTGCACCTTCCCTTCCAGCCACGAGTACGAGTACTCGGTTCCTTCCCCTAAATCCCGCTATATCGTAAGATTCTGTCCCCAGAACGGCGCGCCTTTTTCAGCCATATCCATTGCCTCTTCAGATCAGATCCGTGTCCTCTCCCCCATCATCGAATTGCTGGCTCTCTTTTGGTAATTCTGCCCTATCGCTCTATCGCTCTATCGCGCCTCTTCTTTTCTGTTTTCTGCTCCGTCAGCTTTATCTCCTGAAGCTTACATAGTACCGCACGCGGGTGGGGGACAAGTGGACTTGGGTGGATATGGGGAGTGGAGCATATGTCTTGTAGTGGCTGATACGCCTACACGCTAGTGAAGCTACTGGCAGTAAAGCCTGCTGTAATGGGCGCTACAGAGCCGCTACAGCCACTACGCGTACGGAGTACGGAGTATGACACGGCCACTACAGAGGCACTGTAAATGCTATGACTACGAGTGCTCGTACGACATGCTGTAGCCAGTGGCTCATCTAGCGCAAGTGACGCCACTGAAGCTACAATAGGACTTCCCTGGAGACTTTACCATGCTCTGCTGCATCTTCCAAAAACAATCCGAAAATAATCACTTATACTCACGACTTGAAGTATCGTACTCGCAAAACTGCCTCAACTAAACCTCCCCCCAACCCGTGCGCTGAAGCACCCGCAAACAGCTCGCCGGTCATGGCCAACACCCCACAGGTGTACCTGCGCCGCTATCCACCAGGGCAGATCGCCGCCATTGGCTGCTCGAGAACAAGTGGATAAAGGCAATACGATGCACAAGTACTCCGTACTCCCGTATCTACGGAGTATGAGCTCTCCGTACCGTTGTATCGTACTCCGTCCGTATTATCTGTCCTGCCCTGCTCCGTACGTCGTACTCCGACCTCCCCAACCTCACCGTACGTTCCCTGCTTCTGCCTTATCTCAATCAGCCCTCTTCCCCTGGTTACATTTATCCCACGCCCACACGGATCTCTTGCCCGTCTTCGGCATGCCGAGACAAGCCCGCCTGGCTGCTGGGGGAAGGGGAGGGGGGTCGTATGTTTGCGGCCACGACGCCGGCGTCGTTTTCCGGCAGTCAAAGCGTTTGTGCGTACGAGTACTCACTCGTATTACTCGTAGCCCCTTCACCGCTTTCGACACGGGATCCGCCTTTCTGCCTGCTTGCTTTGCTGCTATGTCCGCACGCCGCCCCCCCGCTTGGCCCGCTGTGTCCGCTGTGCCCACTGCGCCTGCCAACTTCACACTGGGCAACAGCTGGCTCCAACTGCGTCGCAGTACATTCCATGACACATAGTTTACTGCGCCCTGCATGTACAGGGTTAGGTATCGCAGGGGTGAAGGCTGTTGCTGTCAGCGGCGAGTGGAGATGTTGCTTTTTTGTCTTTGTCAGACTGGCTAGGATGAATTATCCCAACACGAAACGCCAGAGATAAAGACGAATAATACAGAGTAAAAAGAAGCCGAAGAAGCCTGCACTCCATCTTTCTTGGTACGATCTGCGCTAAAATTTGCCAAAACTCTGCTAAAACTCTGCGTCTCGGTCAGCGTCACCACCTTTCGATGCCCATGTCTCGGTTAAACTCTCGTAATTTGTCTGGGAAAATATTTTCTTTTGCTTTGTTTTTCCCTTTTCCGAATCTTTTTTTCCTCTTTGCTCTCTCCTTTACTCCTCGTCTCAGACCACCTGACGTCACTGTCTGCTTTTCTTGTCCTTTTTATTTTTTTCTTCATTTTTCGCTTGTTGGCTCTTGTTTCGAGTTTCTACCAACGCGTCGTAAGCCTCTACATCACAAAGATTTTGCCTTTGCGGAACTCTTGCATATGCACGCGTATTTTTTTTTTTTTTTTTTTTTTGACTTGCAGCCTCGTACGACTCCCACAGAGACACCACTGAGACACCTGCGAGTGACATCCGCCCCCCGGAACGGGTTGCTTGGCCGGGGCGCTTGCAACGTCAGTTCTTTCCAATTTAGTCAATTTTATCCGTTTCGTTAGCGGTGGCTCTCTACGGAGTACTTGTACGAGTACAGGCTACAGCGTACCACCCACCACCCACGTTGGCTCTATCTGGGCTGTACGAGTACTTCTACTTTGGTTCGGTGCCTTGAGCTAATTTTTTATTCCCGTTTAAAATCATATTTTGTTTTAATTCCGCGCGCGCACCTCGGCCTGGCCTGCTCCACCACCGAACTCGACGATTTGCATCTTGACGCCGTCCTCCGCGTTACTATCTCTACTATCATCATACCATCATACCACTTTCTCTTCTTTTTTTGGGGAATTATTTTTGGGTCTTCCGCATCAGCATCACACATTCGCCAATCGCTTGACACACACACACACACACAATGTCGGAACAGGATAGACACACCTTTTACGCCGGCAAGACGCAGCCCGTGCCGGCCTCCTCGCCCTTCTTCACCTCCGTCCACCCCGGCACCGGCCAGCCGCTCGCCAAGATCTACACCTCGTCCCCCGCCGCCGTCGATGCCGCTGTGGCCAGCGCCGAGGCTGCGTTTGAGAGCTGGTCCCACACCACCGCCCTTGAGCGCTCCCGCATCCTCCTCAAGGCCGTGGCCCTGCTGCGCGAACGCAACGACGAGCTCGCGCGCGTCGAGACCCTGGACTCGGGCAAGCCCTACAGCGAGACCGTCGCCGTGGATGTCGTCACCGGCGCCGATGTGCTCGAGTACTATGCCTCGCTGATTGCGTCGGGCGGGCTCAACGGCGAGCACTTTGCCCTCCGCCCCGGCCAGAGCGGCGCCATCATCCAGACCTCCAAGGAGCCGCTCGGCGTCTGCGCCGCCATTGGCGCATGGAACTACCCCATCCAGATTGCCCTCTGGAAGTCGGCGCCCGCCCTGGCGGCCGGCAACTGCCTGGTCTACAAGCCCAGCGAGTTCACGCCGCTGCATGCGCAGTATCTTGCCGAGGTCTTCCGCGATGCCGGCGTGCCCGACGGCGTCTTCAACGTCGTCTATGGTGCCGGCGACGTGGGCGCCCACCTGACACAGCACCCGGCCATTGCCAAGGTCAGCTTCACGGGCCAGGTCAGCACGGGCCGCAAGGTGGCGGGCGCGGCGGCGGGCAACCTCAAGTACGTCACCATGGAGCTCGGTGGCAAGAGCCCGCTGATTGTGCTGCCGGACGCCGATGTCGGGCAGGCGGCCGACGGCGCCATGATGGCCAACTTTTACAGCTCGGGCCAGGTGTGCACCAACGGCACGCGTGTGTTTGTGCCGGCCGCGCTCAAGGCCGACTTTGAAAAGGCCATTCTCGAGCGCATCCAGTATGTGCGCGCGGGCGACCTCTTTGACGCAACCACCAACTTTGGCCCGCTCAGCAGCAAGCCCCACCTGGACAAGGTGCGGTCCTACATCCGCCACGGCACGGACGTCGACAAGGCGCGCGTGCTGACGGGCGGCGACGCACAGCCCACCGGTGTTCCTGCAGGGCTGGCGCAGGGCTTCTGGGTGCAGCCGACCGTCTTCACCGACTGCCGCGACGACATGAAGATTGTGCGCGAGGAGATCTTCGGCCCCGTCATGTGCATCCTGAGCTACGACACCGTCGACGAGGCCATCCGCCGCGCCAACGCGACCGAGCTGGGCCTCGCGGCCGGCGTCTTTGGCCGCGACCTCAACGCGTGCCAGCGCGTCGTGGGCAGCCTGCAGGCGGGCATCACATGGGTCAACACGTGGGGCGAGTCGCCGGCCGAGATGGCCGTGGGCGGCTGGAAGCAGAGCGGGCTGGGCGTCGAGAACGGTCGCCGCGGCCTGGAGGCGTGGCTGCGGAACAAGAGCACGCTGATTGAGCTGAGCGGCGAGGTGCCGACGGTGTTTTCCAAGTTATAAGCCATTGCGGGGGACACGAGAGATTGAGAAAAAAATGAGAAGATCATGTCAGCGTTTACATATAGACTATACCAGATCAATTTGTTGTAAGACTTGGTTTGTGATTATGCGAGAGTGAGATGATTGGAAAAGGCACGTACGAATACAGACTGATCAAAGCAAGTCAGTCCAAGGGAAGAGTCCAAGGAAAGAGTCCAAAAGAAGAGATAACGAGTGTTTCTATTTGAGGGACAATTACGACGAGTGAGGGAAAATGATTTATTTAGTCTTTCCTCGTTTCTCTTGTTCGATCATAGATCATAAATTATCGAGTACGAGTGCTCATATCAATGAATAGTCGTACAATCTGAACCATGCTCGGGGTTTTGCTCGGCTTGCTGCAGCTAATTACCGCTCGGGGATACCGTCATCTGATGTGGTGTTGCTCTCGGCCTTAAGACCCCTGGCCTAACACGCGAGCTAACCAACCCTAGTCGACGTAGTTTTACCTCCGAGGGCGCATACGAGTGAGTAGCTGACGACGACGGGAGACGACGCATTGTCGCAGAATGGGGGTACCCTGCCCCCTGCTCTCGCCATTCTCTTCTCCGTTGTCTTTTCCGTTACTTTTCCATTACTCCCCCATTACTCCTCCATTACTTCTCCATTACTTCTCCATTACTTCTCCATTACTCCTCCATCTACTTCTTTATTGCCTTTTTATCACCACGTCGTATTGCTTCACACCAAGCAATTGTGCGTGCCATCACCCCCCCAAAATGCCATCGAGGGCCGTTGCTCTGGCTGCCCTCACGGCGGCCATTGGCTTCACTGTTTCTGCCAACCCGGCCGGCGTTGTCGTCACGTCCCCTCCCGAATCCACCCCCACCTCCTTCGGCCCCAGCACAAAGGTCGCCGCCGACCGCGGCAGCCAGATCTTCAACGCCGTCTTCGACTCGCTTCGCAAGTATGGCACCACCGTCCACCCCAACGGCATGTCCCTCTTTCTCGCCAGCGTGCCCCAGGGCGTCCTCTTCCACCACGGCAACAACCGCAATGCCACCCCAACAAGCCTCGACTGGCTCGCCTACGAGATTGAGCATGCCGAGATGTTTGCCCGTCCCAAATCAGGCCGTCCGCCGCCGTCGCCGCCTGCTGGTGGTCCACCCCCTTCCGGTCACGATGCAGCCTTTTTCGACAACCCACCGCCACCGTCCCAGGCGGCTCTGGGCGACGACACGACAGACAAAGACACCCCCGAGGAAGAGAGCCACGGCTGGCTGCACACGTACCGCACCACGCGCCCGCTCCAGTTTCTCTACATTGACGGCATGAGCGGCGACAAGGGGAGCGACGGCGTCATCGATACGCAGGACTACCTGCTGCGCGCCGACACCAAGACCAAGACCAACGAAGAAGCACCCGCGGCTGAGCCCACTGTGCCGACCAGGCCTCCTGGCCCGCCCGGCGAGTTTGCCCGGGCCACGGACCTGTGCGAACTGTGCGCCGCGTGGGGTCTGCAGGGCGTGATTCGGACCGAGGGTGCCGGCACCGAGATTATCAAGTGCGACTTCTTTGACGGTCTGGAGGAGGTGCAGTCTCTGCGGCGGCCCAACGGTGGCGGCCGTGACTTTCCTGGCGGCCCTCCTGGTGGCGGTGGTGGCCCTCCTGGTGGTGGTGGCCCTGGTGGCGGCGACAGACCTGGTGGCGGCGGTCCCCCGGGAGGCGGTCCTCATGGTCCCCGCCCGGGCGGTCCCCACGGCTTCCCACACATGCCCCTGGGCCCCTTCAATGTCGAGAACGGCTTCCGCGACGTCGGCGGTCACCGCACCGTGCTCGACTACGCCTCCATGGTGTCGGCCTTTTTCTTCCCCGTCAACCTGACCAACCCCGACGCGGACCGGGCCGCCTTCCCGCGCCTCGTCAGCGCCTCCCGCACGGAGCTTGTCGCCATCAAAGCCTACCTCGCCGACGTCGTCGCGGCCCGCCGCAGCGTATCTCCTTCTTCTTCTTCCTACAGCTGGCGCGACGTGGCCGACCTGATTGTGCGCCGCTACCAGCCGCGGCTGGTGGCGCTGACCAACGCGACGACGACGGCCACTTTCGAGAGCCAGGTCCAGTCGGTGCTCAACGTACACACCGACTACGCCGTGGAGGACGCGGCGCAGCGCGGCCGCGAGGCCCGGGCGCGGTGCACGGCGTTCTACCTGCAGACCAAGACGCCGCTCGAGACGGCGACGGACGCGCTGCTGTATGCGGCCTTTGAGGCCGTCACCGGCCGGATCTGCAATGTGCTGTACGACGCCCTCGACGCCCTCGACGCCGTCGCCGGCGGCGGCACGAAGAACAAGAACGAGGCGGCCGTCGCGTCGGCGCGGCAGGCCATCAAGGAGCTGATTGCCTACCTGGACTGGAGCGTCTTTGAGAAGCCATAACTTTTGTTCTTACGTTCTGCAGTGTTTTTGATAGTGATTTACATATACTAATAATACATTGGGATGACTATGAAGATAATATAAAAACAAAAAATATAAACATTAAGATGATAAAGGTGGTATCAAAAACTACTAACTGGAATAATACCACGCGTCCAACATACTGCTGCCGTGGCTCGATCCGCCAGAGGATTGTCAGCTGACCTTCCACGCCGGCTGGTGCGGTGGTGGTGGTGGTGGTGGTGGTCGGTCGCCCGTCACCTCGCACGGCCACGCCATGTGGCGCATCCACTCGGCCGGCATGATGGTCCGGATGCCGCGCACCTCGCGCTGCGAGATGGTCTCCTTGCCGTCTTCGCCGCCCAGCCACCACACGCCGTTCCGGGACATCTGGTGCGCGGCTGCGAAAAAGTGCGCGAGGATCACCAGCGCGCGCGGCCGCCGCATGGCCACAAAGTCCATAAAGAGCGGCGGGATGACCATGGTGAAGCCCTGGATGCGGCGGCACAGCACGTGCGTCGGCTCGTTGTCCCGGATGGCCAGCTGCATGGAGCCCACGTAGCTCAGCGTCTTCTCGTACGCCTCGCGCGTGGACGCGTCGGACCAGTCGTCGCCCGACGGCAGGTCCTGGTCCAGCAGGCCCCGGAGCTGCACCTGGTCGCGGTTGCTGGCGTCAAAGTACGACTCGTCAAAGCCCATGCGCGGCTCCGAGTTGGCAATGGTCAGCATGACCGACTCGGACTCCTTGCCCTCGTTGACGATCGCCTCGACGCTGGTCCACACCACGGTGCCGGCGCCCTTGCCCAGGCGCATCCAGTCCATGGGCGGCGTGTACGTGTCGATGATGCGCTCGTCCAGCATGGCAAAGGCCTGCACCAGCATGATCAGCGACGCCAGGCACACGGCGTCGGCAATGTCCATGGTCAGCGACTCCACCATGCGCCGCTGCACGCGCATGGCCGCCACCAGGTAGGCCTGGCGCGCGTGGAACAGGTCGCGGTTGCCGGGCTCCTTGCGCAGCAGGTGCGTGGCCGAGTGCGCCATGACGGCATAGAGGATGTTGTCGTACTGCAGCGTCATGGGCGGGATGATCTTGGTCCACAGGTTAGTCCAGTCGTGCGACGGCGAGACAGGGAAGGGGATGCCCAGGTTGTAGATGTAGTTCTGGATCAGGCGGTGCTCCAGCATGCGCCGCTGTTTGGATTCCGGGAGCAGGCAGTCGTCCTCCAAGTCGGGCTCGACGACCGGGTTGAGGATCGACGACACGCTTGTGGCCGGGGCGCCCAGCGAGCCGGGGTCCGTGTTGCCCGACCACAGCTTGAGCATTTCCGAGAACCGCTCCGAGGATTCGCCCGGCGGGCTTGGGTGGTGGCTATTGTTGTTGTTGTTGTTGTTGTTGTTGCTGTTGTTGTTGTTGGCGCCGGCACTCGAGCTGGCGTCGCCGACATCTGTGCTTGCTGCCGAGAACGCGCCGGGCGACACTTGGTTGGTCGCCGCCGCCGCCGCCGATGGGGAGTGCCGCACTCGCTTTGGGAGGTGGTGTTGTGCATGTGGATGTGCGGCAGACGAGGATGGCCTAGCTGCTGAAGGTGATTTACGTGATGCTGTGTGGTTGTGGTTGTGGTTGTGGCCGTTCAGCGTCTCTGGCAAGGGCCAGGCACACGGCAAGTTGAGCCGCTGGCAGTTGCTACATACCGGCCGGACCTCGTCGCACTTGACTGTGTGTTAGCGGGAGAGCTGGGATGAGATGGGATAAGATTTAGATGAGATGCTGTGAGACGCGTGAAACCGCCGCGGTGGTCCGTGTCGGCCACCCACCCGCGAGGACTGTCGCACCAGCGCACAGAGCGACAGCGCTCGTCCCACCGCGACACACGCCCGAGGGAGAAAAAAAAAAAAACACCTGCCTTGACTCGCCGGGTCTTGCACTTTGTGCAGCCGTTGCGTGACTTGCGATGGCCGACCTTGGCCGCCGGCCGTGGGTTTGGTTTGACGTCCATTCGGGGGCTAGGCTGCGGGCCGGGACCGCCGGATGCAGATCGTTGTAGCAGGCTTCCTACCTGTCTCTGCCTGGTTCTGAGAGCGCGAGAGGATGCAGCCCAGTGGGATCTTCATGTTCTGCATGTGTATTGCGACAAAGGGAAAACGAACAGAGTGGCGGGGGGGGGGGGGGGGGCGCGGCCTCTAGTCTGATGTCCCAAGTCTTGGTTCTTCTTCAGCCTTCCTCGTAGTGTCAGATGCAAGTGTGGATATGGGTCCATAATAAATAGATTCCACTGCGTGTTGACATATCCCGATCTGCTGTGTGATTGGTCGAGGTGAAATCCACCTTTGATTGGTCGCACTGTGTGCGCACAGAGTCATGTCACTGCCATTTTGACCACTCGTACTCGTAAACTGATTGGCTGAGTGCTATCGCTGTTGTTTCTTTTCTATTGACTCTGGCTTCTCTCATTATGAGTACTCGTACTTTGTATTTTCCATGAGCCACGTGGCGTGATTTACAGTCATCCAAATTTATGAGTGTTTCGACACGTCGACAAGACCATCCACCATCAGCTGGAGTTGTCGTTGCTCTTCTGATGGATCCAGAATTACTCGTAATTGCCCCATAGCTGTGAAAGGATTGTGTTATCATGCCACTGTTGGACAGGTTTCTTGACATGTGACACAATCCGCCTTGGTAGCATGACCGCTTTGGTTTGTACGAGTACTCGTACGCGTAACATGGAACAAAGCTCTATGATAATATGCAATAGCCTGCTATGATAATGATATGTGCATACGTACAGTAACGCATTATTGATGGGCCATCTAGACAGAGTACCATTATTTTTACGAGTATAAACAACATTACGTCGTATAGACCGGACGACAAATAGCAACCCTTTCAAAGCTGCAGCTAACCTCAAATACTTGTTGTTATTCAATAGAGCTAATCCAATAATAATACAGAGTACTCACATAGAGATCATCTAGTCCAGTAATACTCGTACAAAGGTTGACCAAGCAGTTACATCAGATGCCCGGCAGTCCAAGAATAAATATAAAGTTGACATCCATTTATATCCGGTACTACGGAGTATAACCGTTGCCTGCAGATAGCCTCTTGGCATCGACCGTCAGACGGGGATAAAAAAACTCGCCCAGCCTTTGTCATCAGCGACCCTCTACAGCGGTGCCAAGACCGTAACATCGACCAGTCCGTCAAAGCTACGTCTTGGAGTGCCGACACTTGTTCGAGTGCCGACACTTGTTCGGCTTCCTCCCTGACACCCACATCAAGGCCATCAACCCGCAATCTCACTGGCAACGAAAGTGACGTCGAGTCGACTTTTGGTTCAGTCAATCAAAGACTCTGATTCGCGCTAATCCTGAAACAGTAAACAACGCAACTTACACGCTCGCACAGATGTATTGTAGTATCGCGGCTGATGCGGCCATCAAGTTTTCAAAAGCATGAGGTTCTGTGAACATTACGAGTACACCCACTGGTAGCAGCATCAGAATAACGACGACAATAGTGTCAGCTGACTTGCCAAGATAGGAAAATTGCTTTCACATGGTATCCGGGTAAGGAGACCAAACAGGAAGGAGCAGGCCCACCATTCCATCAAACAGAAGGTGCAGCCGCTATGATCTGACTGGTGAACTTGGACTGGACAAGAGGAAAGATTCAACGAACTCGGAGGACTCGTCAATAGCTATACTATATGCGTGCATCACCGAGTTCTATGAACTGCTGGCTGTATTATAATATTTTGTCACTCAGCTGTCCCCTATTCAAGGAAACGTGTTTTGAACACTGGTTGCAAATTGCTCCTTCCCTTGTCAGTTCCTTGCCAATGTCCTGCCATTTTAGTATCGCCTACTCTCCTTGACGTTCGTTCCTTCCTGCAGCCAAATGCTTGTGGTATGTGTGCTTTCCCCGTTATATCATGGTGCTGTTGGAAAGCCATGTCAGCTTCAGCTAGCCAGTTTTTGACATCCTCAATCTTCACGGCTTCGCCGTTCGCATCCTACTTGTTGGATATGTTATCCCATCCCTAATATATTATTATTATTCCTTGGTTACGAGAACGCTTCCGCTCTTTTTCTTGACTGCTAGACATCCTGTCCAGAAGCAGCTCATTTTTCCTTGCTCCTATGTAAGTGTAGCAGCTAGATCTCGGCATCTATATAGCCCATGTTCACCACATTGACTGATAGACCTCGTCTGCGCTACTTTCCCTCATTGCCTGCTGGAACATGGACGTGCAGCTCGTCCTTCTGGTATGGAACCCCATCCAGGCAACTGCCATCACCCTCATCACCAGCCTATTGCTCTACCTCTACATCATCAACCAACGCATGCGCGGAGTGCCGAACGTTATGAAACGTCTAAAGCAAAAGCCATGGACGGTCGAGAAGCTTCGTGAAGCATATGCTCGTCTGGAGGAAAACCCCATTACCGTCGAGAACACCAAAGACCGGCTGCCACCAAAGCTCAACCGTCGCTACATTATGACCGGAGGCAACGGTATATCTCCTTCCACCTCTCAAGAAAGTCTTTTGGACTCGTGCTAACTCCATGACTGCAGGTCTTGTTGGTGGCTATATAGTCCTTCAACTTCTTGCACGGGGCCAGTCCCCGGAGAGCATCCGCATCGTGGACTACCAGGCGATGCATCGCCACGACATGCTCGAGAGCTCAGCCCGCGACATCGACGTCGTCCACATTGACATCTCTTCGGTAGCCTCGACCGAAGCCGCTTTCAGCAAGCCGTGGCCTGCATCTGTCGCCAAGCTGCCGCTAACCGTTTTCCATACGGCTGCCATTATGTTGCCTTTGGACCAGTCTCAAAGCATATACACGTCTTTGGAGCGAGTCAACATCGACGGTACCCGACACGTACTGGCCGCCACGAGAAAGGCCGGCGCAGATGTCCTGATCTCCACGGGATCGGGCACCATCTCTGTGCGCAAGGTTGGGCTATGGATGGCGCCATGGCGGCTCTTTGGCTGGCCCAAGAACTTTGTACAGCACCTCAACGAGGCTGACTTCTTCCACCGCCTACGCCCCCGTTCCGAGTTCATCTCGGCCTTTTCTGCTTCCAAGGCGGCGGCCGAGCGCATTGTATGCGATGCCAACTGCGAACATCTCCGCACTGGCAGTATTCGGCCTTCCAATGGCATCTACGGCCACCCTACGGACAACACGATCGGCGCTCCTCTGAAGTGCGCAGTGTTCCCGTCGTGGTCGTGCACCAGTGTGAACTCGTTTGTGCATGGCATGAACTGTGCCTTGGCCCACCTGAATCTCGAGGCTGTACTTGCCGTCCCACGCTCATCGACGACACCGCAGGCGGGCCGCCCCTTTACCATAACGGACCCCAATGCTCCGATCCAGTTCAGAGACCTGTGGCTCGCGCTTGAGACGCTCAGCGTGACCAGCTTCAGGGTAGTTCCTATTATGCCTTTGCCCATGCTGATCGCATCCCGCATGGTCAAATTGTACAGGATGCTGCCTCAAGCTTTTCCCACTCTCAAAAGATACCTACCCAAGGTGACGGGCGACCCCGCATACTTGCAGCCTGCTGTGTCTACCATTATGCCACACTTGTACGCGACCAACGAGGAGGCAAGCAAGTCAGTCGCGGCGGGCGGCATCGGCTACTGCGGCGTGATCAACACCATGGACGGCGTGGTGCAGCAGGTCCTCGACTGGAACAATGAACATGTCGGTCAGCATCGGGGTGCGAGGGTCAAGTACAAGTGCAGTGTGTGTTTGGCAGAGGTTTTCAGTGATCGGGATGACGACCAAGGACAGAAGTTGCTCGATGATGAGCAAGGAAAGGGTTGCTGATTACCTTTGTATTGCCAAACACGGACAGGTCCTTGCCTAACTACCATGCTTGCGTATTGTCAGAAATGTTATGCATATCTGTACTAGAGTTATGTGAGCATCTCTCCGACTTTGATGATATATGCTGTGCCAATCTCAGCACTCGTAGCGCTCGTGGCACGCAATCCCATTAGAGAACACCATTGGCAAGGTTGCAATGAACACTGTACGACGTACTCGTACAGCGCCCATCCTTCTGTCATTATGCTGGCCGCAGCCTTGTGACAGCGGTCGAGACACCGGCAGGCTAAGCCTTGCATAGTCTGTGTGTGCATTGGACATCGGCGGAACCAAACTCTGCGCTCCAACAGTGCGTCTGATTGCCGCCGTGGGCAGTTTGTACCTCGTCTACTACCTGATACCACGTCAAACCACTTTGCATGTCAGTTATCGGGTTTCGGAGACAATGGCTGCTAGTGTGACGGGCCAACAGAAATGCGACCCTGGGGTCTCTCAGTGATCCAAAAGAAAAAAGAAAAAAGTAATCTATCAGATAAGTGTGATAGGATGCGACGGGCTGCTCCGTCCTGTACGAACACCAGAGACAGTGCGATATATTTCAAAAGTGCTCATTTCCAATACTCGTGGGCTGAACCTTTCTCCCAAGTCTACGAACACCTGCACTTGCTTGACTCAACAAGCGGCTCGATACTCGTAGATGGGCCGCAGTCATAAAGTCATAATAGGCAAGTCGCATTGCAACACAAACAAGCGTCCTGCAGATAAGAGACTTTTCTTTTCTTCTTGATGCCCGATGTGCTCCTCCTCCCCTCCCCTGCTGAAGCTCTTCAAGCGGGTGGGACGCAGCCGATGTGCCGGGGGGGGAGGGAGGGGGGGGGAGAAAGGGCGCGCGGGCCAAACCGTTTCGGAAGTAGTAAGGTGTGTCAACGTCCTTCCTTTCTTCCTTTTTTTTTCTTCCTTTTTTTTCTTACTTGCACCCACGATGATTCGTTGATGAGGGAAATAAAGAAAGCACTTGTGGTCGGCCCAACGCTAGCACGGCCAAGTAATAGTAACAACGGAGGACGGAGTAGCCCGTTGAGAACCAACGTGCAACTTTTTTCTTTTCTTCTTTTTTTCCTGCGTGGTGGCGTTGCACTACTGCAAAGGGTTTCTCCAAGGGGATGCTGCCTTCCGTCTCGATATTGGGGTGGCGTCTGTGAGGGCTGTTTTCTTTTTGCACAGAAAAGGTTGCGTGTGACTGTGATGACTTTTTTTGTTGGTCAGAAAATGTTGCGTCTGATTATGCGGTGCTCCCAGCGAGCCGTCTCGTCCCCCCTCCATTTGATCCGAGTTTTGTATCGTACTCTGACTGGTGGGATTACGCCACGCCTTGGCTATGGCCGCAGCGGCAAGTGGTCATCCTTTCTTTGCCTGGGCTGTCTCTACGAGTATTCTTTGTGTGTTCTGGTGTTCTGATGGTAGGTACCTATATCAGATGCTCGTATGCTGGGCGTACGCGTCAGCACGCACCTGTGCCGCCATGTGTGCGTGCATATATGGCACGGACCGTTGGCGAGAGCCGATGTCGAAGCGATGAAGCGAAAGGCTCCCGTGCGATAAGGACTTTGCACGAGGTTATGGTTTTTATTCTCGTACCTCTTGGGCCCTACGAGTAAATACTCGCACGCGGGCCTTTAGATGACGTTTGTACACAAAGTAGAGAAACGGGCAGCAAACAAGGCTAGAAAGAAACGAAATGAAACAGGCCAACTACCCAGTAGAGAAAAAAACAAGAAGAGAAGAGAAGGGGAAAAAAAAGAACAAGAAACGGCGCTCGTATCTGCACAATTTGTTTCTTGTCTGTTTCATGATGCACACGGACCAGACGCTTGCTCTTGTACTCGTACTCGTACTACGGAACAACATGTGTACGACGTACAGTCCTCGCAGGCAGATAAGATGTACAGTCACTCGTCCTACGACGCAGAGATGATGAAAAGAACAGCCCAATGGGGAATTAAAGATGCAGGAATAAGATGACAGGGGTGCTGATACTTTTCAAGTTCACGAATTCGGCCGGTCTCACATCATTTCCCGCTAGTGCGGAAGGGGGGGGGGGTTGTGACCAGATGATGAGCAAAAAGGGCAAGGCATATCGACTGGGAGAGGTGTTTTGGGGGCGCCTCTGTACGAATACTCCGTACGACGATGTTCGTAGGCATCGTGGGCAATCAAAACGGCAATGCCCAGGGCAAGCTTTCGCCAGAGTCAGGCGGTCAGTGAAAGTACTTACTTATATAATCCACTACCCTTGCAGACCGTTGCCCACGCACAGTGCAGCCCCCCTGTCGCTGGTGCAGAAGAAAAAGAAGAAAGCAAGGAAAAACCTGGCCGGGCGGATCAGCCCTTTTGACGATCGCTCTGAAGCTTTTCTCACGCTAAACGCCGACACAGTGCGTCCACTGTGCGTGTCCAATTCTACGAGTACTCGTACTCCGTACATGCAGAGCTACGAGTATTTGTATTATTATTAGCAACTGGTAAGACACTGATAGACGCCCACGGCGCCAAACCCTCCCCCCCCTTCTTCCCCCCCCCCGTTAGCTGGTCGGAGCCACACCGACGGCGGGCGGGTGACGTCGACTTGTGCAAGTTATTGTGGGTCACTTACCTCGTACGAACCTTTGCTGGGAAGGGGGTGGAAGGGGTACCCACGTACCGGTCACCTCGGCCGATGTGCCAGGGTAAAGAAAAGAGACTTTTTGATTGGGTTTCTTGGGTTTCTTGGGTTGCTTTTTCCTTGCTTGGGCGTCGACACCATCGTGGCAGCCATGTCGATAATGGGCGGCACCTAATGTACGATATGTGCTGGTTTATTGGATAGGGTTGAGTAATTTAAAGTACCGTGCTCCGTTTAAAAAAAAAAAAAAAAAAAAAAAAAAAAAAAAAAAAAAAAAGAACCAGACTACGGAGTAGGTTGAGAAAAGCGTAATCAAAAAAGAGTGGTGAATGAATATTTACACTGGAATAACCCAGCGCCCAGTTTCTGTCGCCGGAAGTCGTCCCGGTCAGTCTATTCAAGACTCGTATGCGTACGGAATACGGAATACGGAGCTTGCGTACGCGTGTGCAGTATGCAGAGTATTTTGGAGCCCGGCTGGCGTTGACCGCTTCCAAGTCGTCGTCGTCGGCGGCGGCCACGATGGTCATGAGCCCGACGGCGATGCGTCAATGATAAGGTCAGTCGGCGATGTTCCTCTTTCTCTGTCTCTCCGGCTCTCTCTGGCTGGCTGGTTGTCTGCCTGGTTGGTTGTCTGCCTTGTTGGTTGACTGCCTGCATCCGACACCGCCTGCCTCCGAGAGATAAGGACTACGACTACGAGTACTCGTACCACAGACGAAGAGGAGGGAAGAGACACACGGCTGCATGGTAGGTAGCATGACTGACACCCACCACTGCTCGTCCGTCTTTGTTACTCGTACATCGCCGTGCTTGTACTCGTACTCACAACGTATTCGGAGAGCATCCTTCTTCGTTCCCATATTGCTTTTGGCTCGGATCCACACCCCCCTTGGCACTCACCGGTGCTGCACGTTGCTGGCATGGCGACTGTGATGTCGGAACCGTTATCTCGCGTTCCCCGCGCGTCGCTCCGCGCTCGGGGGGGTTCTTTTCTTGGATTTGATATGGGTTTGATTTGGGTTTGATTTGGGTTGGACTTGGATTTGGACATGGCGATGCAACATGGATGTGGCCGTTTTCGTCGTATGGCCGGATCTCGCAGTCTGCTCCGTACTCTGTATGAGTACTCGTACGGAGACCTTGTATCGTAGGATATGAGAACTCGCACGCATACCAGTACTCCGTAGGCAAACAGGCCAACACAGCAGAACAGCTCACCACGACCAACCATGGACTACTATGGACTACTGTCGGCGAGCGGAGGATCATATCATTCTCCGTACACACTCGCCCGCCGTCGAACGCCTGGCAAGATCATGATGCAATGTGGTACGGAGCCCGCGGTCACCGCTAGATCCTCCCACCTCCACCCTCCACAGTATGAGTGCTACACCCTATCTCGCGATCCATCCATCCATCGGCAACGCTCGAATCACAGCGGCACACTCAAGCAACAGCGCCAGCACATACTTTTTTGGACTCCCACTCCGACACCCACTTGGTCCTGCACGCAGCTGGTCCAAAGGGCCTTCCCGTGCGCCTGCACGAGCCCGGCCTGCGGCATATACGAGTGCCTCACGATCGATCATCAGGTGTGAAGTTTCTTTTGTCATTTGATCTGATTTGTCTTTTTTCTTGTCTTTTCTTTTTTCTTGTCTTTTTTCTTGCCTTTTCCTTTGCTCTGCTCTGCTTACTTGTGATTTCTCCAACGCCTCGTCCTCGTATTCTCTCGTGACCATTTTTGCACATTGAGGTGCATTGGTCTCTTCTTGACTCATCTCGATCACAGTGTCTTCTTCCATGTTTTCATGTCTATTCTTCTATTTTCTTACTCTTCATTTTATTTCATTTTACTCTTTCTTACTCTTTTTACTCTTTTTCAACCTTTATTTTACTCGTAGATTTTATCGCATTTATTCCCTGCACAGCCGTTGTGGCCATCCATAGTACAGAATACTCGTAATCAGACATCTTCCATTTCTCTTCTTCCTCTGCCCTCTTTTTTTTCCTTGTCCTACCTTCTCCGCAGTGGCAACCAAACAGCAGCTGACAACAGGCCAACGTCTGTCCCGAACGAATTTAAAGCTTGCTGGACCCTGTTGGGGCGACCTGTTTCTCGTGCGCTCGCGTGCTAGCGAGTAGCGTGCAAAGCCCCAATTTTGGTGCTAGCGCGAGACTCTACGGAGCACGAGTAGCATTGGCCGCAGTAGCATGGCACACCACCACCAACCCAATCTACGAGTTACTCCGTGCTACTAGTACAGTACGACGTACTACGTATGTACGGAGTACTACAACGAGTACCACGCTGCTCGCAGCCGCTAGTGCATTTCTCTGTGCTACCACCTATTACGAGTACCCCCTCTCCCCTTTCTTGCTGTGTGTGCTCCTCTCTGCTCCTCCTCTCTGCTCTGTACTCCGTACTACTACGGAGCACTAACTACGAGTAGTCTTGAGGCCTGTCTGCCTGTTGTGCTCGTCCTTTTCGCTTCCACTTCAAAGTCTGCTTGGCTTCCCTTGCACTTTTCCTTTTAATCTTTTGGCATCAATCTCCTTGCTTTTGGGTTTTGGGGCTTTATATCCTTTCTCCTCTGCTCTCTCCTCTTCTCTCTCCTCTGCTTTCTCCTCTCCTCTGCTCTCTACTTTCTTTTCTTTTCTTTTCCATTCCTCTCCTCTTCTTCTTCTTTGCACTGGCGACACACTCGCACTGCATCATCATCGTCATCTTTTCTATTCATTCCTCTTCCTCTCTCCTCTCTTCTCTCCTCTCTTCTGATTGACGTCAACTCGGATCACCGCCTCGAACAAGAAATCCCCCTCTGCCCAACTCTTCTCTCTTCTTTGCCAGTCTTCTCGACCTCCCTGCCTCCTCCCACACCTCCCAACCACATCGCCATGGACGAAGACCATACTACGGCCGCTGCGGCCCACGACCAGACCAGCCAAGATATCTCCTCCTCCTCCTCCCTCCAAACGACGGCGCCCGCCATCGCCCGCACCGACTCGTCCTCGGCCTCGTCCGACGACAACAACAGAGCAGCACACAACAATGACGGCATCCTTGCGCCGACACCCACACGGCCACACCTGCACAGCCGCCCGAGCAACAGCACCATCATCGCCTCGGGCGACTCGCTCGAGGCATCACAAACAACACAAACAACAACAACAGCAATAGACGCCTTTGACCCCGACGACGTGCGCGCCATGAGCCCGCGGCGGACCAGCGAAGACCTCGAGCAGCTCGGCCGCCAGACGCGCGACGAAGTGAGAAAGTGAGTAGTAGTACCTCTCTTTTGTTCCGCCGACTACATCAAACATTGCTAACGCAACTCCCAGGCACGCCAAGATCCTGCAGGACTCGCTGCTCATGATCTTCCACCGCATCCAGGCCGTCAAGGAAGAGCACGACAAGCTCGACAACAACAACAAGTTCTTGCAAAAGTACATTGGCGATCTGATGACCACCAGCAAAATCACGTCGACCGGCGGCGGCCGCATCAAGAAGTAAACGGATCATTATCTTGACCATTGCTTCAACACCAAACCGGAAGATCATTTGCTCTTCGTCTTCGTCTTCCTATTTCTCTTTCCAATCCCAATACGCAGACGACACGGCCTGGTCCCGTGCGATCTTGCTGTCTTGTGCTCTGTTTGGCCTTTCCAACCTTTTACGATACACACATTCGGTTATTTTTTATTTTTTTTTATTTTTTTGAAGGAGTTTTTTTTTTTTTTGCATCCAGCTTTTGCGTTGGTTTTACGTTTATGTTTTTCTTTTTCTCGATTCCTGTTTTTATTGCACTTGGTCTTGTTCAGGGTTATTCTCTACCTCGCTCTGCTCTCTATTGCAAGGTGTTCTGTGGGATATGCGTGCGACTGCTTTCACAGCCAAAAATTATGTTTTTATTTTTATTTTCGACTACCACCTTTTATTCTCATGTGCTTGCAATATTTTGCGATATTCTGCTATTTTGCAATTTTTTTTTGCTTTGATTTTGTCGCTCGCAACACACTTGCCACCAACACCTTTCAGGCCATCTCAAACGACCAACACCGGCCACCTTTAATCTCACACGCCTTGGAGCAAAGCGGCTGCATCCAGACTCGCGCCAGCCTCCTCTTTGGCGCAGCTGTTTCGGGGTTCATGGTCTGGTCCTTTTTGTCTGGTTTTTTTATGAATAGGTTAGGCACTGGCCATTAGCACGGCCATGCTTTGGTTTGCGTTTGAGCCTCTACTTGCTTTTTTTGTCGTCTCACGACTTTTATGTTCTACTCCATATTTCTTCTTTTTTTTGCTTTTTCCCTTCTTCTAGTACTCCAGTTATTATCATTTTGATTGGCAAGCGATTCTCTCCCACAATTCCGTGTCTTTGATCTCATGTCCTGAATGGCCAGACAGCATAAAAGAACGAGTGGCATCGACCTGCATGATATGAAAAGTGAGATGACTGCAATGCAAAATGGCTGCATGAGCGGGGCACCGGCAAAGCAATAGAGAGAGAGGGTACTCGTATGCCGTTTCACTGGCTCGTCTCGTTTGTCTGTGTGTTGCACAATGAGGTCATCAGATGAGATGAGATGAGGTCATTGAGGGCATTAGAAGGTCATGAGAACAGGCGCGGGACATGGACAGCAAAGCGGCGAGGCAGAGTGCGAGTACTGGGACAAGGGGGCAGGGAAAGAGGCAAAAAAGAGGCAAAAAGAGGAAGAAAAGAGAAAAGAGAAAGAGAAAAAAAACTAGGAAAACCCAGAGGCTGAAGCAGGGATGGCGAACAGGGGACACCGCTGGAGGATGACAGCTACGAGTACGGAGTACGGAGTACCAAATACCCAGTACGCCATGGTTTTAGGCGCTACTTGCCGCTACGAGTACTCTGTACGGAGTACGTCGTAGAGGACAGCACCGGTTGGAGGGGGTTCTAGCGCCAAGGCCATGTCCATGATTTCTGTGGCACAGAAAGTTGCCAATGAACATGCTCCGTAGGGCGCAGTCGTCTCTGCTGAGAAATCAAAGTGTACGATACAGAGTACAGAGTGCAGAGTACGGAGAGTACGGGAGCACGGCTTGAGGGTCGTTCCTTGGCGGTCTTGCTTGTCTTTTTTGGCATTCTTGCTTTTTGCTGGGATCTGCTGGGAAGTTATGACGTCATTTGTCATTTCGTGTCGCCGCAAGCGGATTTCGTGCTCAACCCCCCCCCTGTCTGTCTACGAGTCCCAGCACATCTCAGGGTCTTAGCTGTCAAACCCCCAAGGCCTGCAATTTGGTGCACGTCGCCTCCCTCGGCATGCAACCCCAGGCTTGGGATTTTAAACCAAAAAAATGAGACACGTAGGAAACTCCAAAAGCAGGACACGACTCACGTCATGTAGCATCAAAGATGTACCCTGCAGGAGGCAAAAAAGGCCAGCACGTTTTTTTCTTCTTCTTTTCTTCTTTTTTCTTCTTTCTTCTTTTTGGGGGGGGTTTTGTTTGGTTACTGCTTATGTTAGGTGATCAGCTGTTTCTCATGTCGGACGGTTTAGCGCTAATGCGAGGGAACTCTAGTGTAATGTGCCGCTAGCAGGAGGTTTCCACAGTGCGTTAGACTGCTATCTTGTTACGATTACGAGTAGTCGTACAGCGTGTTCCAGTGGTGCATTTTGTACTCCGTAGTAGGTCCAAGGAGATTCTCATTGATATTCTAAGAAACAAAATATTATACGATTACAGGTACAAGAAACAGCAGAGAGGAGAAGTACGCCTTACACCACAAACAACAATCACACAACTATGCCAGCCCGACCTCGACCTTCTTGCCCTTGACGCTCTTCCACTCAATGCACACCGCGCCCAGGATGGTCATGGCCGACAGCGCCGTGCTGGCCAGAAACGTCTTGACCAGGGCCTGGCTGTAGGCCAGCGTGACGCCGGCGAGCTGGTCGGCCGAGATCGTCTGCTGGATGCTCGTGGCGCCCGTGCCCAGCACGACGCTGGGGTCGAGGCCGGGCACGTATGCGCGCACGTACGTGGCCAAATAGTTGGTGAAGATGTTCTGCGCCACCGACACAAACAGGGCGCCGCCGAGCGTCTGCACAAACACAATGACCGACGTGCCCATGGCCACGTCCTCCACGGCCAGCACCGTCTGCACCGCCATCAGCGGCTGCTGCATGCCCAGCCCGGCACCCGCGCCCGCCAGGACCTGGTAGCCGATCCAGCGCGCATGGCCCGTGGCGGGCGTGAAGGTCGAGATGAGCCCGTAGCCGATGGGCATGACGACGGCGCCCGCCACCATAAAGGGCGCGTAGTAGCCGAGGGCGGTGACGGCGGCACCCGCCACGATGGACACGAGCACGAGCGAGATGAGCATGGGCAGGTTCATGAGGCCCGAGCGCACGGCCGACGCGCCCTTGACGGCCTGGAACCAGATGGGCAGGTAGTAGATGGACGACAGGAACGCCGCGCCCATGGTAAAGCTGTACCAGGCGGCCGCCCACATGGACCGCTGGCGGATGATGCGCGGCGGCACCGTGGCGTTGTTGTCGTTGTGCTGCGCGTGCTGCACGGCCACAAACAGGCTGATCAGCACCGCAAACACGACGAGCAGCGCAATGATGCGGCCGCTGCCCCACGCATACGTCGTGCCGCCCCACTGCAGCGCGAGCAGCAGGCTGATGATGGCCGGCATGAACAGCAGCGAGCCGACGGGGTCGAACGGGCGTAGAGTTTCCCAGAGTGTTGTGCGGGGGGGTGGCGCTGTTGCTGCTGCGTCCTCTTCGACGGAGACGGTGGCCGGTTTTGTTTCTTTTTCCTTCTTCTTCTTCTTCTTCTTCTCGTCCACCAGCGTCTCGGACGCCTGCTGCACCGTCGCCACCGTCGCCGCAGGCTGGCCGCGCCGGCGGTCCGGGTCCTCAAAGATCACGCCAATGGTCACGAGCGCGACGGCGCCAATGGGCAGGTTGATCAGGAAACACCAGCGCCACGTGACCTTGTCCGTAAAGACGCCGCCCAGCAAGGGCCCCGCCACCGACGCAATGCCGTACATGGAGCCCACGAGCCCGCCGTACATGGGCCGCTTCGCCAGCGGCACCGAGTAGGCCAGGATGACCAGCGCGCCCGAGAAGAGCCCCGCCGAGCCCAGCCCGGCCACGGCGCGGCCCAGGATCAGCGCGACCGAGCTCTGCGCGACGCCGCACACGAGCGAGCCCAGCTCAAACAGCGCAATGGCGCCCAAAAACGTCCACTTGATGCTGAAGACGGTGTAGAACTTGCCAAACAGCAGCTGCAGCGCCGCCGTCGTCAGCATGTAGGCGCTGCCGTACCAGCCGACGTCGTCGAGGCTGTGGAAGTGGTCGGTGATCTTGGGGATGGCCGTGGCAATGATGGAGTTGTCCAGCGCCATGAGGAACACGGCCAGGCACAGCGCCAGGATGATGAGGCCGAGGCGCGCGCCCGTGGGGTACGCGGCGCCATCCTCGCGCGTGGTCGTGGAGGCGGCCGGCTTTTGTGTTGTCTCTTTTGCGCTCGAGTGGTTGCTGTTGCTGGGTGCCAGCGTGGGCGACGGCGCGCGCGAGTCGGCCGTCGACTGGGCAGTTGGCTCTGGCATGTCAGCTGGGCGATATGGCCGATGGAGTAAGACGAGCTGTCTTGTATATAATTTGAGCTGTCGACAGATGAAGTCGACGAGATTGCTGGAAGCCAGATGAAAAGAAAGACGGACACAACAGAAACACAAAAGTAAGCAAACAAGACGACAGCAACATATAACCCATTCGACGTCACATTGTAAAGACATGAGCCCAATACACCCCGGAGCAAACCGGGCTATATGCACTGCTTACATGCCCCTTTGGAGCAGCTGCCGACTGGTTTTGAATATATTGATTGATCCTGCTGCCCAATTGGAGACTTTTCGGGCATATTGGTGTCGGGGAAACGCGTTTTGATTCCCTCCGGGGTACTACTAGTGTCTGAGGATGAATGAGCTGTGGGCTGTCAGAGAACAAAAGTGCGTCCGGAAGAGGTCCTCCGAGCCCAAGCTATCAAAGAAGAAGCAGTTAAAATGTCAAGCTTTCCTCCAAGATACTCGTAGAGGCTGCAGCCGCGTGGCTGACGGTGGAATCAATAATGAAAAGCTTTTGAATTAAGTTGAGGAGAGATGCCGGGCTTACTTTAAGTAGGAAATACATGAGTCAAAAGACCAAGGCAATAGTCACAGCGAAAGACGGCACGACAAAGGCGGCCCAATAGCTGCCCTGGCTCAACAGGTGACCACTCGATCATATCTCATCTGACACACGCGGATACTATTAGGCCGATCGCTGTCAGCAGTCTTATGCATGGCCGGCATCTCTGGTTAATTACCCCGACTGCTTTTATCGATCACTCTCGTCATCTATCATTTTTCTGAGATACACTTGCAACTGAGATGTCGTTGCTCGTGTTCGTGTTCTGGCCAGCGCAACGGTGCTTCTCCACAAACACCCGCATTTCGTATTCGTGTTGGCAGCGGACTGGCACGGAAGATCACAGCCGTTATTCAGTTGCACTTTGCATATTTGCAGGTCATTCTCACAGACATTCTCAAGAGGCCAAAGCTATCAAAAAAAGAAATCAAAATCAAAGCAAAGAGTCTGGAGATCATCACATCGCCCCAAAGTCAAGGCACATATTTGTTGAGTATAAAAATTATTTGCTAACTAAACTATCTATTATGCTTATATTCCCAGTATCCCAATAAAAATCATAGCAATCATCAAATATGCAAAAAGCGCGCAGCAATGTCGCGTGTCGTCCTTCACTGTACTATCCATTGTCGTGAAAGAAGAGCCCCAATAAATATTATCCAAGTCGTTTGTAAGGAGTGTCGTTGTTTAGTTGATGTCGTAAATGCGCCGTAGTAGTTTTGTCGTTTGTCGTTTTGTGATGTCGTTTTGTTGTTGATTCGTTGTCAAGTGCGCCGTATTAAAGGAGTGTATCGAAGAAAAAAGAAAATCAAATCAAATCAAACTAAGCATGCTCGCCCTGCTTCTCAACATCGGCAGAGACCGTGCTGTTGACAAGGTAAAAGTCCTGCAGGTAGGCCTGGCCGGTGACGGTGACGTTGGCCAGGTCCGAGCCCTGCACGGCGCCGCCCTCGAGCGCGGCCTTGTAGACGGTGACGTTCTGCATCAGCGAGTCGACGACGTCGGAGTCGGTGACGGAGCCGCCCGTCAGGCGCACGCCCTTGAGGATGGACTTGTCCTGGACGGTCGAGTCGACAATGACCGAGTCGGTGATGTTGGCGTGGATGATGGTGACGCCCACCAGCAGGCAGTCGGCGACGGCCGTGCTCTGGACCGTCTGGCCGACAATGACGCAGGCGGTCGACGTGAAGCAGGCGCAGGCCGTGGTGGTGGTGGGCGTGGCGGTGGTGAAGGTGGTGGTCACGGGAGCAGTGGTCACGGGAGCGGTGGTGGCCGGCGCGGTGGTCACGGGAACAGTGGGCACAGGGACAGTGGCCGTGGCCGTGCGCACGGTGGTGGTGTAGGTGGTGCCGCCGGTGGTGACGGCCCAGGTGGTGCACTCGTGGCAGGGCGCCGTCAGCGTGGTGGTGAAGGTCTGGGTGTAGGTGGTGCCGCCCGACGCGTAGGTGGTGGTGGAGCAGCTGGTGGTCGTGATGCTGATGGTCGCCTGGATGGTGGTGGTGGTGTCGACGGGGGTGGTGGTGGTGACGGGGGTGGTGGCGGGCAGAGTGGCCGTGGTCGTCACAATCACAGGCGTGGAGAAGCTGGTGACAAACGTCTTGGTGGTGGTGTAGTTGCCGGTGGTGAGGGTGGTCGTGCACAGCGACGTGGTCAGCGTGATGGTGTCCGTGACCGTGGTCGGGACAGCCGTGGCCGGCGTCGTCGTGACCCAGGTCTTGGTGGTGGTGTAGTTGCCCGTGGTGTAGGTCGACGTGCAGGTGGAGGTCGTCAGCGTGATGGTGTCCGTGGTGACGGTCGAGACAGCCGGCGCCGGCGTGGTGGTGGTGACGGCGGTGGTGGTAGCAGTGCAGCCGTGGCAGGGGATGGTGACCTCGGTGGTGACAGTCGAGACGTAGGTGCGCGTCGTGGTCAGGTTGCCAGTGACATAGGTAGCCGTGGTCGTGCACAGCGAAGTGGTCTCCGTGACAATGTCCGTGGTGATGGTGGTCGCCGTCACAACAGGGGGCACCGAGGTAGTGGTGGCCGTGCAGCCGTGGCAGGGCACCGTGATGTCAGTCGTAACCGTAGAGACGTAGGTCTGCGTGGTCGTGGAGTTGCCCGAGACAACGGTGGCCGTGGTCGTGCACAACGACGTGGTCTGCGTGACAATGTCGGTGGTGACCGTGGAGGCAGTCACGACGGGGGGCACCGAGGTGGCGGTCGTGGTGGCCGTGCAGCCGTGGCAGGGGACAGTCACGTCCGTGGTGACGGTCGTGACATAGGTCTGCGTGGTGGTCGAGTTGCCCGAGACGAACGTGGCCGTGGTCGTGCAGAGCGAGGTGGTGCGGGTGACAATGTCCGTGGTGACGGTGGAGGCAGTCACGACGGGAGGGACCACGGTGGTGGTGGTGGCAGGGGAGCTGGTCCACGGAGCAGTTCCCCAGGATGACGGGCTGCTGCCGACAGAAGTGGAAGATGCAGGGGTAGAGGAGGAGGAGGAGGAGGAGGAGGAGGAGGGGGAGGAGGAGGAGGAGGGGGAGGAAGAAGAAGCAGAAGAGATGGGAGCAGACGAGGAAATCGAGACGACAGGAATGGAGGAAGAGGAGGAGGAGGAGAAAGAAGAGGAAGAACCCCAGTAGACGGGAATCGAGGAAGAAGAAGAAGACACCAGAGTCGAGGACGGGACAGTGTATGTCGAGGAAGACTCGGACAGCGACGAGGCCGTGGTAGAGGCAGGCGTCGAGTAGGGCGTCGACTCGATCGAGGTCTCGGACCAGGTCGACGAGGCCGCCGTGGTGGTGTTGCCGTAGCGTCTGACCTTGTCAAAGGCGATGACGGGGCTGGCAGAGACGGAGCTCAAGGCCGAGCCGAGAGCGATGACAGCAGACCAACGCATTGTGAGGGTGGAAAAGCGAGTGTCTTTTTAGCGAGTGTCTTTTAAGCGAGTGTCTTTTGAGCGAGTGTCTTTCAAAGCGATTGTCTTTGAAAAGGAAGAGAAGAGGAGAAGGAGATGGGAAGAGGAGGAGGAGGATGATGAGGATGATGAGATGAGATAACAGACAACCAAGCAGAGTGCTCGATGCTTCTTATATACTTGCGAGACCCAACATGTCGAGAGCGTGAGATATTTCAAAAATAGAATAAACCGAAAAATAGCAATAAAAAAATAAAATGGCTATGATCCGATGCAAATTCAAGAGGCTAGAAGCAAGGAGTCGTACGGAGGAGCATGTGTAAGTGGGATGGTGGAGCCGGCGGACAGAACATCACTGACGTCAAAATACTTCCTAGCAGTTAGGGCTGTTTCCCTTGCATCGCGGAGCAGACACGAGACCGTGAATACGGGATACCCACCGAACAAGATCGTGCATGTACGGAGGTGGAGGTTGCCGCCCAACCACCTGTTGTTGGTGGTTGATTTTAGTTATTTGATTTCTTTTGATTTCTTATGGGTTTCTTTCGGGTTTCCTTGATTATTTTTGATTATCTTTGATTATCTCTTCTTTCCTCTGCTTTCTTTTTCTTCCTACTTTGACACTGACATACGGGGCACTTCCGGGGCTCCGGACACGTCCGGGCTGGTCTCAGACATCTGCCAGGGCACCAGACGGAAAAAAGAAAGCATAGGGGAGCTGGCCGGTCGACGGCTGGAGACAAACGGAACAACAGGCAAAATTCAAAAAGGCCCGTGAACTATCGAACTATCGTCTCGGCGTAGCCAAGCTGCATCACATAAATCCGCTATGAATACCAGCCTCTCCATACTCGCTAGTCGGGCTGGCAATACGAGACAGAAAAGACAGCAGGCCGGGCGAGAACAGACCACTCACCGTCTTTTTTTTCTACTTGGCTCGTCGATGGTGTTGTTTCTATTTTTACGGCCTCTTTATTTTTTGAGTTTAAGCTCATCCTAGCTTCACACTACCTACCATCCCACTAACTGACGTAAGAGGAGACCGTACGGGGCACGAGTACGAGGTAGGTGGAAGAGAAAATAATGAGAAAAAAAAAAGTGAGAAAAGTAAATAGAGGGGCAGGATGGCCCGACAGAAAGCGGGTGGCAGGGCAATACGAGGCAGCAGCTGCAGCAGGAGACGGAGACGACACCTCAGCAGCCAAAGTGGAGAGGCTCGTATACAGTGCAGTGGTATGGTATTCTTAGTCCACCCAAAGTACGAATAGTGTCTCTGGCGATAGCTGGTTTGTTATTGTCGGTGAGCATTACGTGACAGCGGGCGATATACGAGCGTCGGAGCAGTTGGCCAGAGTAGCGTGTAGGAAGATGAATAAGGACTTGTAGTGAGAGTGGCAGTGATGGTGCCAACAGTGATCAGTGACAGTCAGTGACAGCTAGTGACATTGCCAGTGAGCATCGAGATCATATTTTGTTTACGGGAAGGACACGAGGACACAAAATAGCCGTGATAGATAGATACGACAGGTCGTGGTGCTGTCCCGTGATGGCTCGACTGATGAGTACTGTCGATGCGTGATTTCAAGCCCAGTTTGAATAAAATAAAATAAAAAAAGAAAGAAAGAAAAAAACCTCAAAAAAATCCATCCGGCCACCGCATTTGCTGGATTGCCATCTGTCGATACGAGGACGCTACTGCACGCCGCTTTCTTGGTTTCTGTGCAGTATTTTATTTTTATCCTGGCCGTGGGTTAGGTGACAAGAGACAGGCGATTCTTTTACAGGATCTGGAGGTGGCTGGGCCTGTTTTCTTCCAGCGTACACCCGCCTAGAGCCGCAACGGCTGCCATTTTACAGCACTCGTACAACGCAGCCACAAAAAGCAACACAACACAGCACAACCAGGCCAACTGGCGTGAATGCAACCCACCTTGGCAGCACTCACCGGCCAAGAAAAATAGCACACCACATCGACACCTCGTATTCTGGCTCTCCGCCAATTCTTCTAGTCCTGTTGGTACGAGTAGTCCGCCGGCGTGCATGAACCTGCAGTTACGAGACTTTTCTTTTCTTTTCTTTCTCTTTTCTTTCTATTCTCTTTTTCTATTTCCGACGGCCGTGCCAACGGAAATCGGTCGACGCCGAGCCGTATTGGGGGGAGTGGGGGAGCAGAAAAGAAAAGAAAAGAAAAGAAAACACAGCTGAGGATCGACGGGGCTGTTGGCAGGGAGAAGGTTTTATTTCTCGGTTGGGTCTACGGCGTATGCACGGAAGGGGACGGAGGCTGAAAGTAGGTGGGCATCTCGTAATTGCGGAGGACCTTTTTTTTTTCTCTCTTTTTTTTCTTATTCTTTTTGATTTTTGATTTCTGATTTTCTTTTTTTGGCAGACTTCCCTTCTTTTCTATTCGATCCTGTTTCCTATCCTGTCTGTCCATCATATTATGGCTATTAACATACTCGTACTCGTGCGGCACAGTCACATTGACCTTTGGCCCTCCATCCTACACCGTATCTGTTTACTCCTCTCGTATCAGCTATCCACTGTATTTATTCACCAGTATTCACCAGCCTCGTCGTTCTTTGCGCTATGGCAATCAACTTTGTGGCGGCTGTCAATACGACGCTGACCAGCCTCGCCAGTTGTTTTCTTTTTCTCGGTTTCATCTTTTCGAGCAGGCTAGTTTGAACGTCCCAGATATTCAAGAGACTGGAAAGACGGGAGGGAAAATGATGAAGTGAAAGAGACTGAATTTTTTAAATTTGAGTTTGCGTTTTGAATTTTAGTTTTGAATTCCAACTTGTGCACTTATAAAAACCAAAAAAAAAAAAAAAAAAAAAAAAAAAAACGAATCAACCCCCAGGACGCATCAACCTGAAAGGCAATGATCAACAAAAAGACTGATCTACCAGACCCTGTACAAAACGTGATGATCAACCAGACCGGTGTTCACGCAATCCGCTGACGTCAAAATAAGGTTGCAAGTCAACTCCCTGGAATGGATCGCCATCAACCAGACAAATCACTGTAGCAGGGATCGTCGTGTTGCACCGGAATGCTGCACAACGTGGTGTCTACTCTGTACTCGTAGATTGCATGCCAGAGTTTACTGCTGTCCGCCAGAGAAGAATGTTTTCTATATATAGTGTAAAAGAAGTAAAAGTAAAGAACCATGACTCCGACCCTCGTATGCAACAAAAAGAGAAGGAATAGAAAGAATATATGAGATGAAAAAAAAAAGAATAAAAAAAATAAAATTACAAACATTTTACCTAGAATTCCTGGACCACCAATAAACGCAATTCCCAAAGAAACAGAAATAAAAACAAGAAAAACACAAGAAAAACACAAGAAAAACACAAGAAAAAAAAAAAAAAAAACTGCCGCCTCGCTTTTTATGTACAGCAGAGACCGTTACCGCTTGCGCGTGTCTTTGCCGCGCCGCCGCTTGCTCTTCTTGCGGTCCTTGGGCAGCTCCAGCGCCGTGCCCTGGAGCATGGCGCCCATCCACTCCAGCATAAAGTCGTCAATCGTGCGCATCGGTGCGCCCCAGGCGTTTTTGTCGGACGAGGCCGGAGTTGTGCTGGTTGCGGCCCCGGCTGCAGCTTCAGCTCCGGCTCCGGCCCCGGACCCGGACCCGGCCTCCAACAGATTGTCGTCGCCGCCGGGCGTTCCGTGCTGAACACTCGACACGCCAGATGCCGTAGCCGTAGCAGTGGTGCCTGCCGCCGCCGCCGCCGCTGCCACCCCCGCCGGCTTCTCCGAAAAGTCGGCGTCGTCCTGCAGAATCTCCTTCTCCGCCAGCCGCGCCGCCGCCACGTCCTCGCGGTCCTCCGCCTGCTCCAGCACCCGGCCCGCCGTCCGCGGATCGCCCGCCGTCTCCACGCCCCCCAGCACCCGCTCCATCGCCGCGCTCGCCACCGCGTCCGACTCCCGATACCCGTCCGTCTCCTCCTCCGGCTGCTGCTCCGCCTCCGTCAGCACATCTTTGACGGACATCTTATTGAAATAGTCCGTCGTAAACTCGCCCTCCTGGATCACCACATCGTCCAGCATCTGCTTCTGCGACGCCTTGCGCAAGATGTTGGCCTCGATCGTGTGCTCGCTCACCAGCCGGTAGATGTGCACGTCGCGCGTCTGCCCGATGCGGTGGCACCGGTCCTGGCACTGCTTGTCCATGGCCGGGTTCCAGTCCTGGTCGTAAAAGATGACCGTGTCCGCGCCCGTCAGGTTGATGCCCAGCCCGCCCGACCGCGTCGACAGGATAAAGCACAGGATGCGCTGGTCGTGGTTGAACCGGTCCGTCAGGATCTGCCGCTGCTCAATCTTGGTCGCGCCGTCCAGCCGCAGGTACTTGTGCCCGTGGATGTTCAAGAACTGCTCCAGAATGTCCAGCACCTTGGTCATCTGCGTAAAGATCAGCGCCCGGTGCCCGCCCGCCTGCAGCCGCCGCAGCAGCCGGTCCAGCGCCTGCAGCTTGCCGCAGTCGTACTGCAGCAGCCGCCGGTCCGGGAACTGGATCGTCAGCCGCATCCGCGCCTCGTGCCACGGGTCGCGCGGCGGCTGCCGCTCCATAAACGGCAGCCGCTTCACCGGCGCCGACAGCCGCAGGTCCCACTCCGTAAACGCCTCCACGCCCCGCCGCCCCAGCAGCACCGCGTTCATGTCGCGCGTCACCACCGCCGGCGTCACGCACGCAAACTTGCTGATCGTCGTCTCGCACCCCGCCGACCGCCGCCCCAGCGGCTGCACCAGGTTGTGCAGCAGGAACGAGTCGTTCTCGAACCACGCCATCATCTGCGCCGGCACCCGCGGCCGCGCCGCAAACGGCCGCGCCTGCGTCCCCAGCGTCAGCATGTCCAGCAGGCCCTTGCCGTACACCGCCCGCCGCTGCCGCCGCAGCGCGTTCAGGTACGCCGTGTGCTGCAGCTCCTCGAACCGCCGCCACCGCATGCCCTTTTCCAGGTGCGCCAGGCTCGACTGCACCGTGCAAAGCGCGTCCAGCTGCTCCTCCGGGAACGCCTGCGCCAGCCGCGCCCGCTGCGCCTCCCGCAGCTCCGCCAGCACGCGGTTCGTCGCCAGCTGGCTGATCCGCGCCGCCACCCCGGCCGACAGGCTCAGCTCGTGCGCCGTCGGCACCAGGTTGAGCACCTGCAGGTTGACGCGGCTGTGCTCGTACGCCGCCGCGTCAGTGGCTCGTCCACCCCCACCCCCCCCCAACAAAAGCCACCGCTGCATCAGCCGCTCGTGCGCCGTCTCGTACGCCGCCGGCACCGACCGCTGCATGCGGAACGACGTCATGATCGGCCGGTCCACAAACAGGTCCGGGTGGTTGCACACCTTGCGCAGCTGCATCAGGCAGTTGATGATGGACAGGTAGTTGCCCGACGACAGCGTCGCGCGCGTGTCGCTGCGCGCCAGGAACCCGTCGTACAGCTCGCGCTGCCGCTTCGACAGCCGGCACAGCTCCACGTGCTCGTACTTGGCCGGCATCTGCTTCTCCACGTCCGCCTTGAGCCGCCGCAGCAGGTACGGCCGCAGCACCTTGTGCAGCTTCGCAATGATCGCCCGCGCCTCCTCGTCCATCTCCTCGCGCCCGCTCTCCAGGATCTGCGACTCGGGCTTGTGGAACCAGTCGTGGAACTCGGACAGGTCCGCGAACCCGCCCATGCCGTTCTCCGGCGGCATCAGGAAGAAGAGCAGCGACCACAGCTCCGTCAGGTTGTTCTGCAGCGGCGTCCCCGTCAGCAGCAGCCGCGCATGCGTGTTGAACCCCAGCAGCGACTGCCACCGCTGCGACTTGAAGTTCTTGATGTTGTGCGCCTCGTCCAGGATCATGTAGTGCCACCGCCGCCGCTTGAACACCTGCTGGTCCTGCACCACAATCTGGTACGATGTGATGCACACGTTCCAGATGTCGTCGTTGGTCCACCCCACCCGCTTGCGCTTGCGCTCCTCCTGCGAGCCGTAGTACGTCAGGATCTTGAACGCCGGGCACCACTTTTTGAACTCCATCTCCCAGTTCAGAATCACGCTCGTCGGCACAATCACCAGGTGCGGGCCCCACACTTCGTGGTGGCACGCCAGGTGCGCCAGCAGCGCAATCGTCTGGATCGTCTTGCCCAGGCCCATCTCGTCCGCCAGGATGCCATTGGTCCGGTTCGCGTACAGCCCGGCCAGCCAGTCGAGGCCGTAGTGCTGGTAGGCGCGAAGCGTGCCGCGCAGGAGAAAAGGGATCTCAGTCTTGGGCGTCGCCGCTGTGGTTGTTGCTGTGGCTGCTGTCGCAACGGTCGGTGCAGGAGACACGGATCGGCTGGCGCTAGTCTCTTTGGCAGCCACCAGCAGATCACTGCTGTCGGCGTGGTCACCATGGCCACCATTCTCGCCACTGGCACCATTTTCGCCAACATCGCCAGATCCTGTCATGGGCGTGTCCGGTTCAGACGGCTTCGTGTCAAGTGTGTGCGGCGATTGGCTCTGGCCTGGACTGGCACCGGCGGTGAGAGCGTCCGTCTCGGGTGTGGCCGCGGGCGTAGTGGCTGCGGCGACATCGACGCTCGGCGCTTCGGCAGAGTCAGGCACAACCTCCTCCGCTGCGGCTTCGGGGACCTCCTCTATTAACGGAGGCATGTCGACCATAGCGACATCATCGTCGTCGTCGTCGTTGTTGATTTCGCCTTCGAGCGCGTATCCGTTGGTGTGGGCAGCCGCATCATCATGCGTGCCGTGGTGGCCGTTGGTCAGAGCAGCAACAGGTTCTTCTCCGAGGCCGGGCTCGGTCTTGAGCTTTTTCAGCTCGGCCTTGCCAAAGAGCATGCCCAGCAGGCCGCTGGCTTGCTCACTGTCGTCCTCGTCCGAGGTAGCATCGTCGCCGTCCGACCCGTCGGCATCGTCGCTGTCGTCGTCTTCGTCTTCGTCGCTGTCCATGGCAGACGATCCAAGATCGTCGTCCATGTCCACAGACTCATCGCTTGTGTCGTCGTCGTCGTCGACGACGTCGTCGGCCTTGTATTTATGATTCGATTCAGATGCAGATGCGTCGGGCGCGGCTTCGGTAGACAGGGCTGGAAGATTGGCGTATTTCTGGCGCAGCTGGTCCTGGGTCAGCGCCTCGTCCGGCTCGTTTGCGTTGGCGTCTTCTTCTTCCTTTGTCGGCTCGTCGTCTTCGTCTTCCGAAGACGACATGTTGCTTTCGTCGTCATCGTCATCGTCATCGTCTTCGTCTTCGTCTTCGTCTTCGTCTTCGTCTTCGTCGTCGTCGTCATCGGCATCAGCGTCGCCATCGTCGGCAATCACGTCGCCGGTCTCGAGCACTGACTCGAGGTCATCCAGCTCGTCGTCGTCGTCCATGTCGTCGTCCGACGGTGCTTCCGAGTCTTGCTGCGCGCGTCGGGCCTGTAGTTTCTGCTCGCTCCGGGCCACCGCCTCTTGCAGCGCCGCCTTGACGCGCCGCTGTTCTTCCGCCTCCCACTCGCGCAGGCGCCTCCGGTTGATCTCCTGCCGCACATTCTCCCAGGTGCCCGCCATGGCGCGCACCACGGCGCGGTACCGGGACACCCACAGGTCGCGGGCCTCGGCCTCGAGCTGCTCGGCCGACTTGGGCTGCCGCCGGATCCATTCGTCGCGGCAGGCCTCGGCGAGCCGCTTGGCCGACGCGCGGTGGCGCTGCTGCTCCATTCCCAGCAGCCGGCGGAAGTTCGCCACGGCCTTGACCATGTGGTCGTTGTGCGCCCACTGCCGCGGCGGCTCCTCGGCGGCCTCGGGCTGGAAGGCTGCGCACCGCGGCGCCGTGAGCAGCCCGCCCTCTTCCGTCTCTTTTTCAATGCGCATGAGCACGGCAGCCTCGCGCGCGGCCATCTCGTCTGTCATGCGCGGCTCGTCCTCGGACGCAAGCAGGCCGCCCTCCTCGACGGGCACCGTCTCAGCCATGGCAAAGTATTCGGGCAGCGAGGGGGCGAGCTTGGGCCTGAGCTTGATCTGGTCCGGGTGCACAACGGGGATCGTGAGCGTCCTTGTTCGTAGCCGTATTCGGGGTGTGGTGCGTGTCGGCGCCTCCTGGCGCGCGGCCGAGGCGGCGTCTCGTGCTGGGCGCGCATTTCGGCTAGAGCGTGATGGTTGTGAGCGTGTGCCGGCGGTGGCCGCGGCGGCACCTTGGGGGTGTTTCTTGGGGGGTGAGGAGGTTGTCGAGCTTCTTCGGTGTGCGCGGATGGAGGAGGAGGTCGAGACTCGGGGTTCGGTGGTGGTGGCCGCAGCAGCAGCAGCAGCAGAACGTCGGGGTGGCTGCTGGCGCGAAGACGACCGTTGTGGTGGTTGTGCACGCAATGTCGTAGACGGGCGGCGCACGGAGATCGAGGGCGATGGTGAGGAGATATCTGCGTGGCCGTTGATGGCGGTGGCGGAGGGCGGGCTGGTCTGGCCGTTGATGGCGCGCCGGGTGATGCGCTTGTCGCCCGACTGGAGCTCAATGGGCACGGCGTTGATGCGGCCCGACTTGCGGCGGCCGCCCTCGTTGAAGGACGACGGCCCGTCGGCGCCAATGGTCTTCCACGGCGGCGAGATGGTCTTGGGCTTGCGGCCGCCGGGCGAGGGATGGGGCGGGGGGGTGGCGGCGCGTGTGCGTTGGCGCTTGGCCGGGCGTTCGTCATCGCCGTTGCCGTTGCCGTTCAGGTTGTTGTTGCCGGCATGGTCCCGCAGGCCATTGGGCGTCTTGGCCTGCTGCTTCTGATCTTTGTTGGCACTATCACCGCCGCCATCGTCGTCGTCAAAAATTGGCTCGCGCCGCGTGACGGCCGTGATGGATGACAAGGGCCCGAGCTCGCCCAACAGCGCCTCCTCGTCCCCCGACGCCAATGAGCTGAGGTCGTCGAGTGAGCTGTCGTCGCCGCTGTTTGGGTCGACCGCGTCGGCGTGCAGGGAAGCAGGAGATGTCGCTGTTGGGCCTGGCGACGCGGTCCCGTTCATCGTCTGGATGGGGACAAAGACGGGGTGAGGGGCCGCGATCTCGGCAGAATGGGCATCGGGCTGGCCAAAAATGGGGTCGCTGGATAGCTATGATGCCATTAATGCTTGATGCAAAGTTTGAATGGTGCCGCGACGTTGTGTCGATGGTGGTGCGCAAAAGTCGTGAGGAATCGTCGGTTGCCTGCCAAAAAAAAAATCCGTGGAGCTTTTGCCCGTCTTTTGGTGGCCGGTTTGCTTGGTCTCTGGTTTTCGGTGGGCTCCCTGCAGCAGAAGGAGCAGTTGTCTTTTTTTCAACACGCTACGGAGTATGCAGCGCCCACCTGCCTTGCCTGCCCCCCCTGTCGCCCCTTGGCTCAGAACGCGTTTTGCTCACTCGGTCTGGGAGGGGCGAGCTCTTGCTGCCTGACATGTCGGGCATATGCTGACTAAGTGGTCATTACATAATCATATATTGGCGGGCGTGCACGGACCATCCACTCGGGCCAAACACTGGAGAGGAATAACCGATGACCATTGGAAGAAAGGTTGAAGGCAAACAACCTCACGGCCTCTGTGCTCCAGCAAGCTCCCTCTCATTGTCACCAAACTCGATATACCGGACTACAAGGTGCGTTCCTTTGCTCGAAGATGCCATCTGTGGCGTGTCACTCCTCTGGTTACCGTGCATCCCGACGCCCCCGGCTTTCCGGCCTCCCCCGCCGTTCTCTCCCCGACGACCTTTAAACGCCCTTCAACTCCCGGCCACGCCCATACTAACTCTCCTCTCCCCTAGATGCTGTCTCGTAGCATTCTCCGGACGTCGCCGCGCCAGGTGGCCCTTGCGGCCACGCGCCGGCTGACGCCTGTCACGCAGCAGCGCACATTCCTGCCCGAGCAGCTCAACAGCGACGCCGTCATCGAAGCGCGGTTCCCCAAGCCGCCCATGCTGACCGACGCCGAAGACCCGCTGCAGAACGGCGGCTTCGTGCAGCCGCCGCCGGTCAAGCGGCAGTTCCGCGACCCGCACGGCGACTGGTGGGACAAGCAGGAGCGCCGCAACTACAACGAGCCCGTCCACGAAGACTACGACCAGCTGGGCATGTTCACGCCGCACGAGTACACATGGACGACGACCGGCCCCGGCCTGGCCCAAATCGGCGCCTTCGTCGCCACGGTCCTGGCCGTCGCGTTCACGGTCAAGAAGACATACCCGGACCGGCCGGCGGTGCCGCGCGAGTTTGAGGGCGGCCTGGAGCGGGAGCTGGGCGGCCCCGGCGCGGTGCGGGCTTGGAGCTCCGAGGACGGCGAGGCCGCGTTGGCTGCGGCGTCCGACGAGGCATAGACGGGGGGAGGAGGGGGGGAGTGACGACGCGAGTTGAGTCGAGCCTAGGGGGGACCATCGACACAGCGATTACCAGTTTGGTTGTATATATCTGGCATAGATACGGAAGACGAACATTGACATTTTCAGCTGAGGTGGTGCATTGCGGGTATCGACAAGGCAGCAGTGTCTCCTTTTCAGTGCCGTTGGTGCAGGTTGTGGTATCTCTTTAGAGCGCAACCATCTGGTTTACTCGTACATGGGAGTGAAGTGATGGACACGGATGAGTCAGCAACCTGTCTGAAAACGGCTTTTGAGAGCTGCGTATGAAAGCCGTTTTGCGGACTGCCTCTGTCCATTTCCTGGTCTGCTGTCTTGTCATGAGTATGGTGGCAGTTTACACCAGTTGACAGTTAACTGGCTGAGACAGCACCTCTGGTCGTATGCCTTGTGCAGAATACTGTGTTGGTTGTATTGTACAAGAGGGCTGCGTAGCAACCTGAATTATTCAAATTGGGCTACGGAAGACTTGATCAAATCATAAATATACTCCGTATATTCAAATACCTAAGGATATTTCAAAGGATTACATCAAAAATAGGGTGCAATAAATCAGAATAAGAGATGCCAGAATAGTGAACAAAATGATATCAATAATCCGCAAAAATAAATTGTAAAATAAAAAATAAAAACCAACCAAAAATCAATCAAAAATCAAAAATCAAAATAACAAATAACAAAAGAAGCCAAGCAAAAACAATAAACAGCAAAAAGTTGGGGACTGTCCGTGGATCGAACACGGGACCTCTCGCAATGGTTTGTTGTATTGCTACAACAACTCAGGGTGTGCCCTAAGCGAGAATCATACCACTAGACCAACAGTCCGTTGAATGCCGATGCTGTATCGTGATGGAATGTTGGCTGGCGTAGGAGGGTAGAAATAGTCATAGGGCTGGGCATTGCCTTTTGTCGAGACGTTAAGCATGTGTACGGAGTAATTATTGTTTCCACGGGCGAGCCGCTTTGATTATTGATTATTTGGGTGACGGGATCCTACTGATATGAAGACAGGAGAGCTTTATCTTTCGGAAGAAAGGCGAAGAGGCAGAAAAACATAAACTCTTAATCTCATCGTTCAGCCGCCTCAAGACTGGCTAGAGCAGCCCATACATTATTCATACAGAGTACTCGTACCTGTACTCCGTACAATAACAACTTGGAAGGATCAGTCTAGGCGGGGCTTGGTGGAAGGACACAAGGCTGCTGCATAATTACATAGGGGCGATGCTACCTGCTGCCCAATATTGCTGTCACGCAGGCTGAGTCCTGTATGACCGCGCTGGTAACCGAATCGGGACATTGATGGTGTATTCCCTTCGACTTACTATCCGGACTGAACACCAGAAATCAAACTCATAGAAGCAAAGAGCAAGCACTGATAGACAATGACAGAAAGTGCCCTGGATTCAGAACTGTGAGATACATAGGATACTACAGAGATTCAGATGGGAGTCCAAACAAATAAGGCGATAGTCCTCGGCCGGAAAAAGAAAAGAAAACAACTGAGATTGAAAGGAAGAAATTTAAGCATATTGAGGCCCACTGACAGGGGTGAATTCCTTCCTTTGTCTAGCGGCGCTTCTCGGCGAATGAGCATCGCAGTCTGCTGTAAATGGCATATCCATCGAGCTGTATTCCCATGATACTGATACTGATACTCGGTACTCCGTACACCCCGTACACTTTGACATTGGTCGATAGACCACCAGTAGCAACCCGAAGGATCAGGGGGCTCTTCTTTGGGGGGCATAGCGTGGTGCTAGGCAGATTTGAGTATCTCTCCGTGTTACATGAACGGCAGATGAACGAGTACTTATATACGGCGTATGGCCTCTTTGATTTTCACTCGTTGCTCTTTTCTGTTTTTGATTTTTCCCTCATCAGTGTCTGCTGTTACTGTCTGTCGTTTTTGACTGCCGTTGTTGTCTGCTGTTGTTGTCTTCCGTTCGTTCACTACACTCTCTTCTTACTCCATACCCTCTCACTCGCTTATCACCATCACGAAAACACAGCCCTCACCATGGCCGATCATGCGCTGTCTCACCAGGATGCTATCGGCCCAGCTACACCATCTGCCAGCTCGGCCGCGGCTGTACCGCCTCCGGCTGCACCAAACGATAGCCTCAACACACCCTCCCACCCCCAAAACAGCGCGAGCCCCGCCTTGGCTGACCCAGAGGCCAAGACACTCGCGCAGCGCCTGGATGCCGGCGAGGAGCTCTGGCGGTGGAAGGTCGGCCTGCGCGTGGCGCTGATCGTCGTGGACATTATGGCCATCGGCGCCGCCATCAGCATCACCGTCATGAACGCGCAGGGCAGGTTTAGTCTACCGGACGCCGACAGTGTCCCGTACACCCTGGTGCCCGTCGTCCTCTCGGCCATCTGGAGCCTGCTTTGGCTCCTCGTGCTGGTCCTGCGCAAGCCGCAACGCGCCGTGCACCCGGGCCTGCCCGTCGCCTTCGACCTCCTGCTGTGGCTCGCCTTGATCCTGACAGCTCTTGCCACGGCCTGGGCCGCCGTGCAAGCAAAATACTATGGCGATTCTTTCGGCAACGGCGAGATCGACGACCCCAGTACATACCCATATGGCTACCGGGGCATGTACACCCTGCAGCCCAACGGCACCTGGGTGTACAAGATCACCTACCTGAACCCGTACAGCGCGCCGACGGTGCAGCCCTGGGCCCTCGTGACGACGCCTGTCTCGGTGGATGCCACAACGACGACGCTCGCAACAGCAACGACGGCCACGTCTACGCCGACGGTGCTGGGGAGGAACCGCGCGAGGTATCCGGCTCCGACAGAGGCCCCGTCGCCCACGACAGCGAGTTCCCCCCGGGTATCGTCCCTGTACAGCGGCGGTGACGACGACTATGACGACGACGACGACGGTAACGACGAAGGCGATGGCTACTACAGCTACGCCGGCGACGACTCCTTCCCCTACGGCGCCGACCCGTCCACATCATACATCAACTGGTACGCAGACTCCACCTACAGCCCCGTCGACTACGATCCGCCATCGTCGACGACGCGGCTGTCATCGGCCGCCACCATCACCATCACCGACGCCAACCTGATCGTCGCCACCACGGTCCGCTACAGCAGCAGCCCCACGCTCACGTCGTTTGGCGTTCTTCTCTATACCACAGACACCCAGACCTACACCGCCATCGTGTCGCGCACGTGCGAGTCCTCTTTCGCCTCGTGCCGCCAGCAGGACGCCTTTGTCAACAAGATGTGGGCCGCGCGCAACCGCCACTACGCCATCGACGTCTTTCTGGTCGTGCTGCAGGGCCTCGCCGTCCTCCTGCACTTTGTCCTCTTCGTCTGGGCCTGCGTCGACACCAACCGCTACAACCGCAAGCGCCACACCAACAACCAACTGGCCCTCAACTTGCTCGAGGACCTGCGCAGCGGCGGCTACGTTCTCGTGCCTACCGCCGCCGCCGCCGCCGCCGCTGCCGACACCGACACCATGGCCGCGCAGCCACGGGCCTTTTCCGTGCCGATGGTGTCTCCAGGGGTGCCCGAAAAGGCGTCAGCAGTGACCACAACACGGCACAGCTGATTTTTTTTCTTGCATCTGCTTCTCTCTTTCTCTTTATTTGGTTTCTCTCTGTAACTAGCGTATCGTCATCGGGACCGTAATATAGACAACAAAAAAAATCAATCACTGTTCCTTTTTTGCCATAACTACTCCACTGAACTCACCGACGGCTGCCGCGACCGTGCCACAACGCTGCCGCCTCTGCTGCCGCCGCCTCCCACCTTGACCTTCTCGCCGCAGGCCCGCGCCGACATCACGGCCATCAGGTCCTCCCAGTCCAACCCTTGCGGCGTCGCCTTGCGCCGCAGCAGGTGCCGGTGCCACCGCGGGTGCGCCTTTTGCAGCCCCCCAAGGGCCGCCCACACGAGGAACTCGTCGCCCGGGTCGGCGCGCACGCGCACGAGGCCGCGCCGCGTGTCGGTCAGCAGCCGCTGGTACGCGGCCAGGCTGTCGCACTGCAGCCGGTCCGCAGCGCACAGCTGCTGCACGAGGCCGGCCGTGTAGCCCGAGGCGGCCGCGAGGCGCACAATGTGGTCGGTGGCGGCGTCAAAGTGGTAGCGCGGCCGCTTGACCCGCGGCTTGTAGAGGGCGGCGGTCGTGGCCGCCACGAAGCGGGTGTCGATGATCCGGGCGGGCGAGGGGCAGCTGCTGGGGGCAGCGCTGCTGCGCCCGTCCTCCTCCTGCTCTCCCTCTTCTTCATCGTCTCCTCCTTCCACGTAACTCCGGATGCTCTCTCTTGCTCTCCTCCACTTGCGGTTCACCACCCGCCCGTCGTGGTCGTTGTCGTTGTTGTCGACAAAATGTTCCCGCTTGCGCTTGCTCGACTCGAAGCTCGTTGTCGCCGCCGCCGCCGCCCCCGCCTTGCCCGCCTGCAGGACCGGCGCCGCCGACGCCACGATGATGGCCTTGGCCAGCTTGCGCCGCTCATCCTACTGAGCAAAGGCAGCCGACGGGGGGCCGTCCGTCGCCTGGTTCTGGTGGGGCTTGCGCTCCGTGTCGTCGTCCGAGTCCGTCTGCAGGAACCCCAGCACGCCGTGGTAGGCGAGGTGGGCGCGCAGGCTCGCCTCCCACGCATCAAACGAGTCGAGGCCGCGCAGGACGGTGATGGGCGGCGGCGGCGGCGGCGGCGGCTTCAGGACGGCGGGCGCGTCGGCCGACTCCTCGGACTTGACCGACACTGCGTCCGACGAGGCCACGTCCGAGGCCGAGTCGTGGACGAAAATCGGTTCAGGCAGCGTGAACAGCAGACGGACATCGTCGAGGCTATCATTAGTGAGGAGTTTATTGAAAATATGTAGAACGAAACTCACTCGTCCACCTCGTCGGCGTCGGCCATGCCGCGAAGAGGTGAGCTGTACTCGTACTTTCTGTCCATGACTTTTGCATATGGAATATGGATAACAGAAGAAGAGAAAAAGGATGGTCAAGGTATTGAAGACTCAAGGTAACACAGCAGTGGGTGCTCTTCTTGCTTCACTGTTGCTCCCCCATGGCCCACGCGGATTGGTCGTGATCATCGTCCAATCCGCCGCCAGCTTTCAACAAGTTCCAATTGGTGAGATGGCCGAGTTGGTTATGGCGTAGGATTAAGGTTCCTATGGAGCAATCCGCGTGGGTTCAAGTCCCACTCTCATCATTCCTTTTTTTTTTTTTTTTTTTGCTTTTTTGCTCTTCTCATTTTTTGTCCATTTTTTCATCTCATTTTTTTCCATGTCCCTTCGTATCAAAATAATCCCATCTTACTTTTTTGCATCTCCTGCCTGGAAACACCAGATATCGTTTCTCTTTCCTCCAGTGTCACTGATTACTAAACCTCCCATCGCAGTCGCATCATCATGTGATTCAACAAGTCCAATGGTGAGATGGCCGAGTTGGTTATGGCGTAGGATTAAGGTTCCTATGGAGCAATCCGCGTGGGTTCAAGTCCCACTCTCATCATCATTCCTTGTTTTTTTGTCTTTTTTTGCTACTCGTACTGCTTAGTACGGAGTATTATTTTGATCATCTTGGTGCTCCTCATGAAGTTGATCACTAAACTGTTCATCATGGTCGTGCCTTCCATAGAGATCAAAGCGAAGGTGCTGTTTGGGCAGGTTGGTGGTGACCTTTTGCTGCATCTCATCTCGTGATAGTTTTGATGATTTGCCAACATCAAACTACAAACTTCCTACCATACGCATTCAATCACTGTAGCAAGAAAAAATGTCGAAGAACTTATTCAAATGATATGGAAATAATAACCAAAACTTAAAAAAAACATAAACAAATTGAATCCCACGCGTTTCATTTCATCCCTTGGCCCTGCTGGCTGCCGCCCGTTTTTGTTTTGCCGCATCCCACGACCTAAGCCTTGGTTATCCGGCACACCAGGTCGGAGCCGTCCACAGAGTCGCCCTCGCGCACCACCAGGTCCGCAACAGCACCGCTATGGGGCGCCGAGATGACCATCTCCATCTTCATGGCGCTCAGCACGGCCAGCGGGTCGCCCTTCTTGACCTCGGTGCCCTCCTTGACGCGCACCTCGACCAGCACACCGGCCATGGGCGCGCCCACCTGGCTCGAGTCCGACGGGTCGGCCTTGGGCCGGCTGACGTTCTCGACCGACGCCTTGACGTCGTCGATCGTGGCCTGGCGCACCTCGCCGTTCATCTCGTAAAACACCTCGCGCTGGCCCGTGTTCTCCGACAGCGGGCCAATGGCCAGCAGCTTCAGGATCAGCACCTTGCCCTTCTCCAGCTCCACGTGGAACTCCTCGCCAATGTTGGGCTTGGACAAGAAGTACTTGGTCGGCAGCACCGACAGGTCGCCGTACTTGGCCACAAACTTCTTGTAGTCCTCAAACACCTTGGGGTACATGATGTACGACGCCACGTCCGTCTCCGTGATGCCGGGGTACTTGGCGTTGAGCTCCTTGCGCACCTTGGCGAAATCCACCGGCTCCAGGAACAGGCCAGGACGCTTGTCCAGCTTGCGGCGGCCGCGCAGCGCGTTGGTCCGCAGCGGCTCGGGGAACCCGCCGTACGGCTGGCCCATGAGGCCCTCAAAGAACTCGAGCACCGAGCCGGGGAAGTCCAGCTCCGACGCACGCGCCTTGACGTCCTCGGGGCTGAGCTTGTTGGACACCATGAACTGCGCCAGGTCGCCCACCACCTTGGACGTCGGCGTGACCTTGACAATGTCGCCCAGCAGCTCGTTGGCGTGCTCGTACGCCTTCTTGGTCTCGGCCCACTGCGAGCCCAGGCCCAGCTGCGACGCCTGGAACATCATGTTGGTCAGCTGGCCGCCGGGGATCTCGTGCTCGTACACCTCGGGGTCGGGGCCCGTCAGGTGCGCCTCAAACGGCGAGTACAGCAGGCGCAGCTGCGCCCAGTACGTGTCCAGCGCCCGCACGTGCTGCACGTTGAGGCCCGACTCCAGCTCGGTGCCCTCGAGCGACGCCAGGATGGCGTTGATGCTGGGCTGCGACGTCATGCCCGACAGGCTGTCCGTGGCCGCATCGACCGCGTCGGCACCGGCCTCGGCGCACGCCACCATGGACGACACGCCCGTGCCGGCCGAGTCGTGGGTGTGCACGTGGATGGGCAGGTCGGGGTAGGCCTTGCGGATGGCGCCAATCAGCAGACGCGCGGCCTGGGGCTTGAGCACACCGGCCATGTCCTTGATGCCCAGCACGTGGATGTTGAGCTTGACGAGCCGGTCGACGAGGTCCAGGTAGTACGGCAGGTTGTACTTCTTCTTGGGGTTGAGCATGTCGCCGCTGATGCACACGGTGCCCTCGACCACGCCGCCGGCTTTGTGGACGGCGTTGATGCCGACCTCGAGCTGGTCAATGTCGTTGAGCGCGTCAAAGACACGGAAAATGTCGACGCCGTTCTTCTTGGCCTGCTCGACAAAGTGGTCGATGGCGTTGTCGGGCAGCGACGAGTAGGCCACGCCGTTGGCGCCGCGCAGCAGCATCTGGAAGGGGATGTTGGGGATCAGCTTGCGCATCTTGCGCAGGCGGTCCCACGGGTCCTCGTACAGGAAGCGCATGGCCACGTCAAAGGTGGCGCCGCCCCAGCACTCCAGACTGTACACGTTGGACAGCGCATGGCTCGTCTCCTTGGCAATGTTGAGCAGGTCGACGGTGCGCACGCGCGTGGCCAGCAGCGACTGGTGGGCGTCGCGCCAGGTCGTGTCCATGATCAGGCAGCCCTTGTAGTCGCGCACGGCCTTGGCAAAGGCGGCGGGGCCCTTTTCCTGGATGATCTTGCGCCAGCCCTTGGTGCAGGGCTGCGACACATCGAGCGGCTTGCCGGCATCGTCCAGCAGAACCGGGTGGATAATGTCCGTCTTGAGTTTCGGCTCGCCGACCTGGCCCTTGATGCTGCTGCCGTTGACGGCGACGTCGCCGAGGTACTGCAGCAGCTTCTGGGCACGGTTCTGGCTGCTGACGAGGTCGAACAGGTCGGGCGTGTCATCGATAAAGGTGGTCCAGCAGGAGCCCTCGATGAAGATGGGGTGCGTCAGGAGCGACACGATAAAGGGGATGTTGGTCTTGACACCGCGGATGCGGAACTCGACCAGCGACCGGAGGACCTTGCGGCGCGCAATCTCGTACGTGGAGCCGTGTGCCGTAAGCTTGGTGAGCAAGCTGTCGAAGAAGGCTGTTTGGAGGTAAGTTAGCAGGTGGTGTGGTGTGTAAGTGAGAAAACGTGGGCCATGACGGGGGAACTCACGCGTAATGACGGCACCGGCAAAACCGTTGCCACCGTCGAGACGGACACCGTTGCCGCCAGCTGAGCGGTACACCTCAATCTTGCCGGTGTCGGGCTGGAAGCCCTTGGAGGGATCCTCGGTGGTGATGCGGCACTGGATGGCAAAGCCGCGCGTGGAGATGCGGTCCTGGGTGAGGCCGAGCTGCTGCAGCGAGGCGCCGGCGGCAATCTGGATCTGGGCGGCGACAATGTCGATGCCGGTGATCTCCTCGGTGATGGTGTGCTCGACCTGGATGCGGGGGTTGATCTCGATAAAGTAGTAGCGGTTCTGCTGGTCGACGAGGAACTCGGCGGTGCCGGCGTTGCGGTAGTTGACGGACTTGGCGAGCTTGACGGCGTCGGCGAGCAGGGCGTCGCGCGTGGCCGTGGGCAGGTCCTTGGCGGGGGCAATCTCGACGACCTTTTGGTGGCGGCGCTGGACGGAGCAGTCGCGCTCGTAGAGGTGGACAATGTTGCCGTGGTTGTCACCAAGCAGCTGGACCTCAATGTGCTTGGGCTTGTCGAGGAAGCGCTCGACAAAGACGGTGCCGTTGCCAAAGGCGCTCTTGGCCTCGGAGGTGGCGCGGTCAAAGGACTCCTTGAGCTCCGAGGGCTCACGCACGACACGCATGCCGCGGCCACCACCGCCAAAGGCGGCCTTGATGATGACGGGGAAGCCGTATTCGTCGGTGAACTGCTTGACCTCCTCGTAGGTGGCAACGGCGCCGGGGGTGCCGGGGACGACGGGGACGTTGGCGGCAATGGCGAGGGCGCGGGCCGAGACCTTGTCGCCGAGGGCGTCAATGACATCGGGGCTGGGGCCAACAAAGATGAGGCCGGCCTTTTCGACTTTGCGGGCAAAGTCGGCGTTCTCGGACAGGAAGCCGTAGCCGGGGTGGATCATCTGGGCACCGTGCTCAACGGCGATCTTGATGATCTCGTCGCCGGCCAGGTAGGCGCCGACGGGGGTGTACTGGCCGCGCTTGCCAATGACGTAAGCCTCATCGGCCTCTGGACGGGTTAGTACTGTGCTATGATGCATATGTGTGTGGGAGAGAGGGGAGAGGGGAGGGGGGGGCTGGCGTACTCTGTCTGTGCATGCTCAGGCGATCCTCGTAACTGGGCAGTCAGTATGGTTCACCGGGAGGGATTGCGGCCCGGTGGTGGGATATATCGTTACCTGAAGACGGCAATGGTGTGGAGGGACAGCTCGTGAGCCTGTGAGGGGGGTCAGCATGGTGTTGTCTACAGGAGGGTAGAGGGTTGGGTAGAGGGTTGGGTAGAAGGACTTACGGTTCTGAAGATCTGTACGCGCCAGTGTTAGTATTCACAAAGTATCACAGGCATTGCAGTGGCCGAGAGGAATGACATACACGAATGGCTGCACTGTCAGCATGGTCTCTCTTCTAAATCAGACGCATAAATCGGACGCAAGGAGACTGCAACTCACGGATCTCGCCACGGTTGGCAACGAGGATCTTGCGCAGCTGCATGATGCTCGAGTTGGCGCGGATGCGCTGGATGGTCTTGGCCTCGGCCGGGGCATCGTCGTCAAAGACCTCCTCATACTTGGAGGTGGGCTTGACGGCGCCACCGGGGATGGGAGTAGCCATTGCGAATGCGGTGTTGCGGTGTTGTGCTGTTGTGCTGTTGCGGGTTGGCGGCGGTCGTGGAGGGGAAAGAGGCCGGGCTGGCGGGGAGCCGATATGACGCAGCTGCTCCGGGCTCAGCGCGTCTAACAAGCTCTCTCAGGCGGGGGGGGGGTGGCAGACGAGGGTAGAGGAGTCTGGAAGAGGGATTGATGCCGGGGAATGGGGATGCGAGGAGAGGAAGAGGAGGAGGAGTCAGAGAAAGAGGGAAGAAAAAGAGGAAGAGAGAGAAGGAGGACAGAAAGAAAGACGAGAGGTGGAAAAGGGAAGGAAAAAAGGAAAAAGTCCAGAAGGAGGAAGGAGGGGAAGCTAGAGAGGGAAGCAGCGAGACAGCACCAGGGGAGGGAGGTACACCCAGAACAGTAAGCGTCCTGATAAGCTTGAAGCTGGAGGGGACTAATAGGAGGATGGATAAGAAGAGTTGGAATAACACTCCGTATGTTTGAATATGATGAAAAAGGACGATCGATTGAGAAATGGCATTAATGCAAAAAAGTACAAAATATCAGAAGGGACGGGAATACTCTACAGAATACAAAATACGATAGAACAGAAATTCACTTGTCAACGACAGCCACTGCCAGTCACTTTTGGACAGCCATGGCCAGTCACTTTTGGTGCGAGTGAGCAGAATACTCAAAAAGAGTCATTGGCACGACGCTCAATTTAGTTTGTCATTTAGTTTTGTATGTATTATTTACCGTATTGATGCGGCTAGGGACTCGTCACAAGGACCGCAACAGGCATGGCAGATGGCAGCAATGGAGAGAGAGCAAAAAAAGTGTAAATAGTCATGTGGTGATGCGTGAATATTTTGAGTAAAAAAAAGAAGAAAAAAATACAAACCGGTGACTAGTCGACATGAACGACGCGGGATTTTTGTCGTCTGTACGGAGTAAAGTGGCTGGCTTTTAGCATTAAGTTGTTTACGGGTCTATTTATTGACATCAATCAATTTTACAATCAAGGGTTTGATTCCGTCTTTTCAATTCGCTCCTTATCCTCTCCCGCAATACTCCCAGACCGGCATATGACAGCGCTGGCAAGATGCAGCTGTCAAGGCCGAGGCTAGGATAAGATACGTCGTAGCCAGATATCAGCATGCTGGCATGGATAAAAACACACAGGGTGCATATGAAATAGACAAAGTCCCATTGCGACACGCTTTGCACACGCTTCTGCTCCAGCACCCGGCGGGGTGGATCGGTGCCGGCAAAGGCTTGTGAGAGGCAAACGGAGTATTACAGCGAGGACGGAGTACGTTTGGCCAATTCCCACGCCTTCAGTCCGTAGGCAGTATGTACCCCACGGTTGTCGGCTGCAAATAAGACCGCAGGCACGAGTTGTGGCTGGACTAGCTGGGTTTGCGTGGGAAGCAATGAGCGAGTGGTTGGAGGGGTACTCGTAGTCTTTGTCGCAGAATATACGGAGTACAAGGGTACGAGCACCTGCAAGTGCTACGGAGTACCATTGGTGGGGTTGACCAGCACGGAGGACTGGAGGACGGAAGGAGCACCAGCCAACCACCGTGGGGGATATTCGGCTGTGTAATAATGCCAAGAGAGTATGAGTGCCCCAAAACGCGCCCTGTGTCGGCCGCTGCCAAGCGCGTGGTGACCAACCATGCTGCTGTAGCCCAGTGCCAGCCGAGGATATCAACGGCCTAGGCGGCCTAGGCGAGCGGCCCCGACAGATGCGCATACGAGAAGGATGCGACTGCTCGGCACAAAGGAAGACGAGGTGCCCCTCTTTGTCTACGAGTACGTCAAACTCCGTACTCCGTACTCCGTATAAACTCGTATTGTCTCTTGTCTCATCTTGTCTTTCTCTTGTCTTGTTCCTTCACGGGCATCTCGTTTCTCCTGCCTCATGACTCTCGGTCTTCCAGGCTTGGCTTCTCGTGAGGCGACCATGCCAAGATGCCGTACAAGCTTAGATGTGGCACGAGGCGAGCAAATGTCCGTGAACGACTCAGACGTGGTGGGTAAGAATGAGACAATAAAAAGTATCAAACGGCAGATGGTATCACAAGAATAAACTTGTATTAGCCAGACTAGCCTCTTTGGGCCGGCGCAAATCATACGAGCACGTTTTGCACTGTGCACTGACAGGGCTCGAGTGCCGCGCAAAACAGCTAGGTCCGACCTCGGCTGGGGAAGGAAATAAAAGTTGAGAATACCATGACGGCTGGCAGATTTTCGCATTCTCAAGAATGGCATTTTGTCAGAATGCGCCATTTGCTGCCGTGTCGCACTGCTCCCCGTTATGAGTAACATCAAAATTTTCACTTGCTCCATTTTCATTTTGCCTCTTTTCTTGTGACTCGGCCTTGTACGAGTACTATAACTAGTGTTGGTCTGTTATTATCCGTGACCTGTTTATTCGCAAATGTGTCGTTGACATACGAGTATGAACACAGATGACGAAAAAACAGCATCTCGTCACATGGACAACATCATGTTCTCGACAGAATTTGCACGTTCATAGCGTGCCACCAGGACTTGCCTCCTTGTCCTCTTTCTCGTACCGCTGCCTATGGCTTATTCTCGCCGTGTATTCCATATTGTTTGCTTGCTTGCTGCTTACACCTGAATCACTCCGCATACACATGCCATAACAAGCATCTACTTTATTAAGAACTCCGGCTGCAGCTTCTCAAAAGGCCATGATGCATGAACGAAACCATTTCCACCACGCCAAGCCGTTCTGCACCTCAGCAACAGGGCCATCTCGGCCATCTCACATCCTTCCCGCGGCTTGGCTTTGGCTGTGCACCGCAGCAGCATGGACGCAATCTGGAGGAAAGATTGCCCTATCAACAACGAGCAACGATCCGGCTGAATGCGAGTACTTGTACAGTGTCCCATTTTGGTATATCACGGGTCGCTTGTACTTGCTGCCGGCAATACTCGTACATGATTAACCCGGGGTTGCAATGGGCAGCATAACCCGATCACGTACTCGTATCGTATACTCGTGCAAAGCCCTCGCGGATAGATGCTGCATATGGGCGTACGGATGTGCAATATGCCGACGATGCCTGCACTGTAAGAGGCAGTCGCAGGCGTGCTCATGTAGGACTTTTCCAGGGAATATTAGCAGAAAAAAAAAAGAGTTCATCGCAAAGAACAGCTGCACGCGTCATACGACAGACATGTTACGAATCATGATACTGGGCCAAACCCCAAACAAACGCCCGCCATCTTTTCCATCTCTCTTTTCCCATCTCGGTTTCCATCCCTCTCTCTTTCCCTCCCTCGCTCACCCCCCTCTTCCCCGCATACCTTCCCCGGGTCTGGGCCGTTTCCACTTGCCAAATCCAGTGATCCCGAGATCCGGGGCCCGAGGCCGCGAGACGCACGAGCACCAGGTGCTATCCATAGGAGAGAATTCGCTATCAATAGCCATACTCGGGACCACGGGACCCCTCGGGAAGTTAATAACACCCACAATGACACGGTATTGATCTTGTTAACCTACGGACAACGAGTAGCTGCAGCTATGTCTGAGCCGCCAGGAAAGTCTCCTAGATGCATGCATCGTTGTTCGGTCAAGGCTGCTCGGTGATTGCTCGGAAGGCTGGACACCGCTGCCTATGGACGAAAGGAAGCGCCCAGTCTTGTGAACGATGATACGTCCATGCATTATATAATCTGCTGCCGGATAACTACTATGAATCGCAGGTGTCTGTCAACGGAATATTAGCCATGATCTGTGTATTGTGCTGCATACCAGTAAGCAGCTGGAGGCAGTAGCGACAGCGTTGTTATGCATGTCAGATGAGTGGCACATAGTGTACACTTTTAGTTTTTTTTGTGAGTTGTCAAATCCGACAATGATTATATATACCGACATACTACAATGCCTCATTCATAGCTTGGGCAGCGTTCTATCTACGGTGCTTTGTTACTTTTGGTCCCGAGACCAAATTGATCTCCAGAGGGCAGAAGAAGGACAATACCGCATCAACTTGCCGGATGGGTAAAACACAAACCGGCAAGACTCAATCACAGAAGCACACCTTATCCCCTTGGCACGGCCGCGTGGACCTGGCGATATATACACGACCACAGCCCCGTCTTGGCACTCGGACTTTGCACTACCACAGCTCCTTCTTGGCTTCATCGCCATGTCCGTTGTCTTTGCCCCCCTCTTGGCATGCCGTTGTGCGACTGACTGCACAATCCAAGTTAGCTGGAGAGCGTTCCCATACAGGATACAGATGCCGACAACAGGCGTGCCAACCGGCGTGGTTCATCACTTCAACCCAAAGAGCCTCATTACTTATTCAAACATGGTCATTCAAGGTATGCTTGCTTGCTTGCTAATATATGTACAGATTTATATTCGTTGACCTGCCTCATGACTCTTCTTCATTCGGACGTCTCCTCATTCGGGCGTCGACGGAGCAAAAAAACTACTCAGCGTTCGGCCAGCCAATTTTTCCAGACTGAACCCGCTGGCATGTTTTCTGCCACTTGTCGTCGCATCCGTTTGAAACTTTGCATATCGCGACATGCATACACACACCCACTGGTTTACCTCCTTACATCTCCCAACACTCTCTACTTCTTGACGGCGGCCTCGACCTTGGCCTCGGCAGCCTTGGCCTGGGCCTTGACGGCCTCCAGGGCGCCCGTAACGCTCGAGTTGGCCTTTTCCAGGGCCTCCTTGCCGCCCCAGTGGTGGTAGTTCATATACCGGTAGCCCTGCGTCAGCTGCGATGCCTCGTTGACAAAGTGGCACAGGAAGAGGAGGTAGTTCTTGGGCTGCACCGCCATCGAGTAGCGCATAAACGTCGCCGAGTAGATGACCAGCGCAAACGTCATGGTGCCCGAGATCCTACACTGTTAGCCCAAAGCAAAGCACGAGACCGAGAAAAGAGAGGAGGGAGACGCACAGATCAGGGCTCTTCTGGGTATCCATGACGGCAGCCATGGGGATACCAAAGTTGGAGACGGGGCCCCAAAAGTCTGAAAAAAAAGGGAAAAGCATTAGCAAGGTCGTGGGCCAGAAGGGTTTGGTCGCATTTCCCCTCCCACTTATGACTTCTCCGCAGCCGCATCCGGGTCCGTTGCCGTTGTCGTTGGCATTAAGCTTTGAAAGCTGCGCCGGTCTCCTGGTGTCTTGCCACCACTCGGTGCGCCATCTCTCATATCATGCAGACCGATGACATATCTTAACAGGATGCGGCTCTCTTTTCCCTTCCTTCGCCCCCCCCCACACACAACAGCACGGACAGGGTCGGGATGCGTCATCCCGAGCCCGAGCCCGACATCGCTTTCGGGCCCTTGGTTGCCCATTCGAGCCCTGCGCGGCCCGCTGGGTGGTACCGTGCCCTCCATTCGGGGGCGGGGGGGTAGCGAGACAGAGAACGGCATGCCCGGTTTGTCGAGAGGCGAAAAGAGGGAAAGGAGCCCGGCGGACGGAGGAGTCATAATCGGAGAGGAAAAGGCGAAAAAGCAAGAGCAAAAAAAAACAAAAAAACATACGCGTGGAGCACACATAGTCGGACACCGGGTTCGACCGGATCTTGGCGTTGATCGCCTTCACAAGTGCTGCCATCTTGACGGAGGGAGGGGGGAGTTGTGGTGGTGGCGTGGGTGAGAGTGACTTCTGTTGGCGAGTCTTGGGGGTGGGAGATGAGGGACGACGATAGGATCGGACGTTGGAACAGGTGAGGGATCCCGTCTCGAAAATGGGCCTTGTCCGGAGGGACCTCCTCTGAAAACCCGCGGAGCCAAGATTTGGTAGGGATAAGGGGGGTTATCTTGTCAGATAGGCCAATAGGGTGGCAGGAAATGGCTGTAAATTGGAGACAGACCACCTGTAGGGGCCAGCTCTGCTCGCTGTATCTTTCCTACGGGGGCGGGAATTCCAGGGAATGTTACGCCGAATGGAGAGAGCGATATTTTGGTCGTAGGACAGTCTCGGACCTGCTCCCCGAGACAGGCACGACTTTATAGGGGTCACGTGCTTCTTGATCTTAGCTAGAGCTCAACAACAGCGTCGCGAGAGAGACACGCAGGCATGGCTTTTGTATCATTTTGCAATCCCCTATTCAAATATACTCGAAAGAACGGCTGTCCCCCCCTTTTGTCATAAACTAAACGCCGAAACGGAACATGGAATATCTCAAAAGTAAAAAAAATCAAAATCGTGGCGATGGAACAGCTGAAACAAATGCAGCAAAGCTATATCAGATCATGGACGCAGGACAACAAGTCAGCACGCGCACCCAGCAACTATTACCGCCGTGGGGGAGCGCTGAAGCCAGGAGGGGCACCGCCTTGGAAGCCCGGGGGGGCGTTGCCCTGGAAGCCGGGCGGCGGCGCAAAGCCGGGAGCGCCAGGGAAGCCGGCGGGCGGGAAGGCAGCGCCACCAGGGAAGCCAGGAGGAGCTGTACAGTCAGCACATATTAAAAGACACGCTAGGAGATTAGACTGGGAGATACGCACCAACACCGCGGCCAAAGCCGGGCGCACCTGGGAAGCCAGGAGGGAAAGGCTGACCACCAACACCAGCAGCAGGACCCTACACAGTTAGCAACTTGCACACTTTTCTGTACACAAAGAGACAAGACGTACAGCAAGAGAAATAGGAGCCGGAGCACCACGGCCGGCGGGCCGTGCAACACCAGGACCGGCCGTCAGACCGGACGCGACACCAGCAATGCCCGCTGTAGGGGCCTTGCCCAGGCGCTCGCTGGGGTCGGCGGGCGGCGGCGACTCGACGGACAGCGACACAATGTGGGCGCCGCGCACAATGGCGAGACCGAGCGTGCGCTTCTCTTCGCGCTCAATGGTCGTGGCCGTGGTGGCCGTCGAGCCGGGCGCGGCGGGCTTGGTCTCCTTGCGGCGCGTGCGGCGGAACTCCTCCGTGTCGGCGAGGACAAGGTTCATGTGCTTGTCAAACGCAAGCATCTGGCCGGTCATCTGACGCCCGTCGTTGAGAGTGACACGCATCCGGTAGTTGATCTAGGGAATGTTAGTTGCGACGCGTGATATTGGGCGGCGGCGTAAGGCGCGGGGGGGGGGGGGGGGCGGTTGTGGCGGGGGACGAGAAAGGAAAGGGAACGTACGTAACCGGCCTGCAGTGAGAGGAACGTCTGTTAGTAAACACACACTACACATGGAAGCTGGAGAAGAGATACTCACCATCTTGCCTTGCTTGTTGGTCGCCATCGTAGCAGCTTCTTCACCTCTGTTTTTTTTTAAGAGATGGGAGGGGGATTGCAAAAATTCAGCCAAAGCTTCCTCTGAATGGGGTTCTTCAAAGCAGTCTTGTGAGGACAGCTTCGGCGCAGTGTGTCTTTTCAAAGAAGGAGCTTCTAAAAAAAGAGTAACCGCTGGGTTTTCTAGAGGGAAGTGGGCAGGTGGTCGAGAGAGGGAGCAGAGGAAGGGAGAGCTATGTCGCATAATGGCGGGAGGCTCTCGATGCCAATCAACACGGTCGGCCGCCGCCTAAAGTTTCTGCCGGGCGGTCAGCATGGACCCCGTTTTGCTTATGTAAAAGATCAAGCTCGACTTGATTAGTCATCAACTAAGCTGCTTTCGGGCCACGTGACGTATCATCACATAGGGTTTTACACTCTCCACTCTGGAACATTGGACCAATACCTTCTTGACCACCCACACAATTTTTTATTTTAGCGCATTCCCAACTTTTTTTTCTGTACCAATCCACTTTCCCTCGCTACTCGTACTTTGTCGTGACGGCTGTCCCTCCCCGTTCTTTTCGTCTTCCATTCCCATCATCGACAACCCATCACCACACACACCCTCAATAACACCCCGAGGACACCGCCAAAATGGTACGCTCTCACTGCCCGGCGATGTCGATGTCGGCGTCGATGTCGACGTCAAAAACCTGCTGCAACATGCAATTGCTAACCGCCTCCTGCAGACTGACAAGGCCGCCAACCCCATGCGGGAGCTCCGCATCCAGAAGCTCGTTCTGAACATCTCCGTCGGCGAGTCTGGTGACAGACTGACCCGTGCCGCCAAGGTGCTGGAGCAGCTGTCTGGTCAGACCCCCGTCTACTCCAAGGCCCGCTACACCGTCCGCACCTTTGGTATCCGCCGTAACGAGAAGATCTCCGTCCACGTCACCATCCGCGGCCCCAAGGCCGAGGAGATCCTGGAGCGTGGCCTCAAGGTCAAGGAGTACGAGCTGCGCAAGCGCAACTTTTCCGAGACGGGCAACTTTGGCTTCGGTATCAGCGAGCACATTGACCTCGGCATCAAGTACGACCCCGGCATCGGCATTTACGGCATGGACTTTTACTGCTGCATGACCCGCCCCGGTGAGCGCGTCTCGCGCCGTCGCCGCGCCAAGGCCAGCGTCGGCTCCAGCCACAAGATCAACCGCGAGGAGTCGATGCGCTGGTTCAAGCAGCGCTTCGACGGCATCATCCGGTAAACTGTTTATATCTCCTACCAGCCATTCAACAAATAAAAACTATGGTGTGTGTGTTTTAAACAGCACGGATGAGACCTCGAGTCGAAAGAGAAACAAGCACAAAAAAAAGACGACAAAAAATGGGACATGAAACAAAACGGTTTGGGTTCGGCAATACCACCACGGAGCAACAAAGGGATCACACTTTTTATTTATTGTTTTTGCACACTATTTTCCTTTTTCTTTTTTCTTCCGCTCTTGAATTGATATACGCTACAAGCATATCCAATCGAGCAACGGCCTCAGAGACCGACCGGCGCCCTGCCGGCTTTCCCATTCCCCTATGGTGTTCTTATGACGTGATGTTTATTATGCTTTTATTTTTTTGGATTTATTACGGTGCCGCCGCCGCCACTTGGATCACCACCTTGCCAAAGTGCTGCCCGCTGTAGAGATACTGCAGCGCCGCAGGGCTCTCGTCAAAGGAAAACACGCGGTGCACCACCGGCCGGATCTGGTGCTTCTCGTAGAACTGCAGCATCTGCTCGAACTGGTCGCGCGGCCCGTTCAAAATGCCCCGTAGCGTCATGTTGCGCCGCAAGGCCAGCACCGACACCGCCAGATCGTCTTCTTCACCACCCTCTGTAGCCGTCTTGGTCGTCTTCCCCCCCAGGTAGCCGATGCAGTTGATCACGCCGCCAAAGGCCACCGCGTCAAAGGACTGCCGCAGCGTGGCGGCGCCGCCGTTCTCGAGAATAAAGTCGGCGCCGTGGCCCTCGGTCGCCGCCATGACGGCCTCGGCCCACCGCGGCGTCGTCTTGTAGTTGATCAGGTGGTCGGCGCCCAGCTGCGCGCGCGCTGTCGCCAGCTTGGCGTCCGACGACGACGTCACAATGACCGTGGCCCCGGCCGCCTTGGCAATCTGCACGCCCGAGATGCTGACGCCGCCCGTGCCCTGGGCGAGGACAACCTTGCCGTGCAGGCCTTTTTCTTTGTCAGGACTGTCAGCCCCCCGCAGCGACATCCACGCCGTGACCGCCGCAATCGGCAGACAGCAGGCCTCGGCGTCGCTGAGGTACGCCGGCGCCGGCAGCAGGCCGATGCTCGGAAGCAGGCAGTGCGTCTGCAGCACGCCGTCCAGCGGCAGGCCCAGGCCGGCCGCCATGTACTCCGGGCGCATGTGGCCCGTGCGCTGCAGGTGGTTGAAGACGGACACGACGCGGTCGCCCACGTGGAAGCCGCCGACCTCGAGGTCGTCGCCGACGGCCACGACGGTGCCGCACATGTCGGAGCAGGGCACGAGCGGCGCGGGGCCGCCGACGGCGATGGCGCGGTGGTGGCTGTACAGGCCCATGCAGACTGATGGTTAGTTTTCTTTCTTCCTTTCTTAGAAAAAATAAAAAATAAAAAAGTACCTTCAGTGTCGCGGTAGTTGAGGGACACCGTGTGAATCTTGACGAGGACGTGGTCCTTGGGGAGGGGTACTGCGGGCATCGGCGCCGTTGTGCGCTCAAGGCGGTCCAGGCCGTCCTGGCGTGTCTTCCATTGCTGAATCTCCATTTGGTCTTTTGTCTGGTCTTTTGATTGTCTTAAGAGAGGATATGAGAGAAAGGTACAGCCGGATAGACGTCCTATATAAACACGGCTGTCTGCGATAGCGCACAACTCCGATGGCCGTTATCTGCGGAGCAAGGCCGGGGCCGATATATATTTACATTAGTCACTCAACACTGCAATGGTGCACTTTCATGAAAATGTCTGCAAACTTTTTGGGTATTATATACAACCTGATTATCGTGTCCCGGGTACCACGCAGAGCAAGGACGCAAGCTGCCTCGCTTCCCCCGCATAGGCTTATTAATCGGGATGGACCGAAATGCACGCTGCAAGGAGGCCTGGCTTGCAAAACCAAACAAACAAAAAAGCAAACAATAAATACACAAAGAAAAGGAAACAGTGTTAGCAATGCTGGTCGCTTGATCCTCCTCGGTATATCGCTTTTGGGGTGGGGGTGCCTTTCTGGCTTTTTCGAGCACATCGGGCATCGGATGCTTCTCGCCATCCTGGGTATTAGTTCTCAACTCATCCTCCGACAAAACAAAAGATAAAAAAAAGATAAAAAGAACGTGTGAAATAGGAGTCGTTGTTCAAGCCTTGGACTCCTCCGTGGCGGCAGCAGCATCCGCGGCCGGCTCGGCAGCGGCCTCAGCTGACGCTTCCGCAGCTGGCTCCGCGGCCGGCTCAGCGGCAGGTTCGGCAGCAGCAGCAGGGGCAGCCTCCGTAGCAGCAGGCGCGGCGGCGGCAGTCAGTTCAGGCTGCTTGCCCTGCTCGGCGCCGAGCGAGCCAGCCTTGCCACCGTACTCCGAGGGCAGCTTCTGGCCCAGGTTGGTGACACCGCTGCCCGCAAGCTCCTTGGCCAGGCTGGTTCCGTTCGACATGGGGTGGAACTTCTTAATGGTCTTGGCCGCGACGAACACCTTCATAAATGTGTAGACGAAGCCCATGATAAGCGGCACGTTGACAAAGAACTTCTCCTTCAGCAGCTCAGGGTAGTTCTGGGCAAACAGAACAATGGTCTGCTGGCTCGACGCCTTGACCTGGGCCGACCGGCGCAGGAAGCTGACCGACTTGTAATCATGAACCTGGGTGATCTTGTAGGGATCGTACTCGGCGGTGATGGGCTTGGTGGCCGTGGCCAGCGACAGGTCCTGCAGAGCAATCTCCATCAGGGCCACGCGCCAGTTGAGGAACTCGTCGCGGTCGCCAAACGTCGCGGCAATGTCCTTAGTCTTGCCGTAGATGTTCCAGGTAAACACCTCCTTGGTCTCGGGCTCGTCGGGGTTGTACGCGGACGCGTCTGCGGCGTTGTAGTAGGTCGTGACAAAGCCCAGGCCCTCGAACTTCTCGCGGTTGTGCTGCTTCTGGACCAGCTCGAGGGGCTTGGTCTCGGCACGCCACGTCAGCGTCTTCAGCAGCTGGTCCTTGGCCTTGTCCAGGTTGCCGTCGTTGGCATTGAGGTACTTCTGGAAGATGATCTGGCTGGGGACGTCGGTCTCGGGGTCGGCCAGGGTGACGCCCCAGATCTCGGGGTGGCCGTGCTCCTTGGCAGCAGCGTACAGCGCCTGGATAGGGGTGACCTTGGGCTCCTCCTGGGGGGCAGCAGGCGTCTCGGAGGCAGCAGCGTCGGCGGAAGCCTCAGCGGGCGTCGCAGCGGGAGACTCAGTACTAACGGCTGTCTCGTCACCGGAGGGGGAAGCGACGGCAGCAGCAGCAGAAGCAGCAGCAGGGGCGGCGGCGGCGGGCGCAGCCTCCACCGCGGGAGTCTCGACAGGCTGGCTACTCATGATGGGCAAGTTTGTGCTGTGTTGGAGACAAGGAGAAATCGACGGCGATGAACGAGAAGATAATAGGATGTAGGGAAGAGAGGTGGGAGAAAGGAAGAGAAGAAGAATGAGCGAGCAGTGAAGAAGGAAGGAGGAGAGGAGAAAGAGAACGAAGAGAAGAAGGAAAGAGAGCTGATAAAGGTAAAAGGGGATGGAGTAAAAAAATGGGAAGGAACAACACAACCAGGGCTGGGATAATAATAGGAGGGCAGCAAAAGGGGAAAGAGCGAAAGAGCTGACGACAGGAGGGCCTGGCTAGGCAAGATCCAGTTGGCTCAACTCGACACGACAAGGAAGGAGCAAACGGGCGAGTGTCACAGGCAGTTGCTACCGATGCGCTTGCTGCTGCACCAAGCGTTGGCCAAGCAGCATGTGCTTTTTTTGGTCCTTTTTATTTTTTAATTGGTATTAATCGATTAATTCCACCATCAAAGTTAACAAGAAAAGTAAATAATGTTCCACCAGAAGCTCCGATCGTCTCCTCCTCCTCATGCACGGCGCCCGCCAGTAAATCCTCCTAGATCCAAAAGCGACCCTGGCGCGGTTGTCAATTTTACTTTTGATATCTTGGGAGGGGGGCCCAGGGGAAAGAAATGTTGGAGCCGTTCCTTGGGACAGCAATTCGATGAGCCAAACGGTGATTTTACTAGAAGCTAGCGGAAGTTCTCAGAAAGGGTCCAGACCCGCTAAAACAATACAAGTGGGGGCGAATCAAGCGGCAGTTTGTGCCCGGTGGCCCGTGCATGCCCCAAAACGAACGGCCAGGGGTAATGATAGGGCGATAAACCTGCAGGAGAGCAATCGGGAGAGCTGTGAGCACTTCCGTCCTTCCTCCCTTCCCAGATGCCATCGTGCAAAAATACGAGTACGGGCGCTTGGCCATCGTCTACCGTACTCGTAGATGCAGATGCAGGATGCTATTGCGGAATGCAGACAGCATATTTCTACTTGGTGGTGAATACTCCGTAGGTACGGGGTGCTGTGTTTGATCGAACGATCGAATGATGTGTCGATAGTAATAGAATTATTGATTGCAATTTCAGACTTCATTTGGAAGTTTCTGATTCAGTTGTCAAGGGTGAATAGTCAGAGATTGAGAGGTCAAGGATACGATGGCTGTACGGAGTACTCGTAGGTAATGAGTTAATACATGGCGCCGGGCATCAGGTCATGGGCACCCACGTCCAGAAGGCTTTGGTTTTAGCCCGTCGTTGTGGTGACAGGAGAGATACAAGTACGGAGTACGAGTACAGGGAAGAGCCGACAGGGCTTTGGCAGGTTACGATGTCTTGATGTCACGGTGTCTTTGACGGCATTTTACGAGTGATCCTCCTTTAAATCAACCATGCTTGCCAGCCAATCATGATGGCCAGTACAGCTGGGCCTCAGTGGCTGTCACCAAGAGTTCATGACCGGTGTGCGATAGCTCTATCCACCTCTTCAGCCACTCGCCTCGTTAAACACCAGGCTGGGCACAATGTTGCATCAAGGTGACTCTGGATAGGCTCGTATCCCGCACAGTAATTTCTATGGGAGCGTTTATGGAGCACGAGTCTCATTACGGAGGTCGTGGCTATACGGAGTACGAGTATGCAAGTAGCCGTTTAAAGAGCACTCGATGGGTATATATCACCTTTTCCTCTTCAGTTGCTTCCTTTTGAGTATCAGAGTGTCGATGCGCTTGGTATTGTGACTAGTACGGTCCATAGGTTGTTTTAATGAAACTCCTGCATTTCCAGAGAGTCTTGAAGCATACTTCCGGGGGGTCTTTAAACTGGCGTCACTGAGTGTTCTCAGCAAATACGGTCAGACATCCTAATTTAGTACTACACTTGGAATTCAAGCTTGCCTAATCTTGCGCTGCTGCTTCTGTCGCGACTTTGCGGTGCAGAAGTCATTGACACCAGACAACAAGCAAAATGCGTCGAGAGTAACCTCATCAATAGCCAGTAGATACAGCGAGTCACGCCTGCGTCTAACGGCGACTTAAGACACCATCTAGGCATTATCAAAGCTTGGATGGATGCAAGTACAAGGACTCGCATTAATTCAACAAGGTACGGAGTAGTCACCCTGACTGGCAGAGCGCGTTGTCGAATTGAGGACCATCAGTCTATGGCCTGGAGAACGAGCGTAACGGCCAGACCTGCAATACGAGGACTGTCTAGTCACATGGCCATGATGGGTGATGGACGCTCTATTCTTTCTTCATTGCAACGATATACGTCGTAGATATATCAGACTCCATTACTACTATCATCGCCTAGTCCGTGAAACTAGTGTGGTGGTCTCATCAGGCTGCCGACATGACACAATCCGTGCTGCAGAATGGCGCCGTCCCGTGGACATGTCGTGTCGATGGTGAGCGTCAGAGTTTGGGATATGATTTGAACAATCAAACAGTACGATGATGCATGAAATTCAAAAGCAGGGCCGGCAAGTCGGAGCTTTACCGGTGTTCTCGACATATTCATATATATTGATATTTTATAAACTATGATCTACCAGCCAAGTAAACTGTCCACTCTGTCTTCGTTTCGCTATTTTTGTAAGAAGCCCATCTTCACCAATGCTATCTGGTGCTAGACACGGTCCATCTACACATTGATCGACACAGCAGCTGTACTCCGTATGCCGTACGACGTACTTACAAGACTGCCCCGCTTTTGTACTCACAGCGCAGCTCTCAGGTTGGCCGAGCCAACTGGCGTCATCCAGACCATGGATTTGTCCATGCCCGCTTGTCGACTCATGACATCCAGGCTGGCCTATCCCGAAGAGGAGTCGGGTAGAGGAGGGCCCGTAGAATCGTTTTCCCAAGCTCTGGGAGGAGATACCGGAGACAACGCCATGACAAAGACGCGCGGCTATTGGCTGATGGAACGGCTTCGGAGGCCGGGGTTTCGAGGATCTGCCGTGGCCAGGCGGGATTATGCCCGAACCGTCGTGATAGCGGTCTTGCGTTTGTAAGCAGGCGGGGACGCACCGATCGGAAACGGATAGAGCATTCAACAAGCTATTATTATACGACCATCGACAAGTACGCGCAGCCAATCCAAGGCGAGAGAGAACATGCAAAGCTCTTGGTTTCTGATGCGGAGCAACTCGATGGCGATGCCGTCATCGTGCTGCAGCTATGAGAGCTTGTAAGCAGTCCGTCGTGATTGGATCAACCAACGTCTGTCCCTTGTCTCAGCCTATGGCGATCCAGCAGACGAGGTAACGGTCTCGATGACCATCTTCTGGTGTTCTATTGCGAATCTGGTATCGTGCTCGTTGTCCCTCTTGCTTTGTAAAGACTGCTTCGTGATCAAAGGACTGCCAGATGGAATGGATCAATATATAAAGCAAGAGTCCGCCGTCTCCAAGAGATGACAAGACGATCCCCATCCATCCCAAAAAGCATTTCTCTGGACACTACAAGTCCTTTCATTTTCATAGTTCATAACCTGCACCCTACCATCCAAATCACCATGGCTCCCTCTGCTATTGACCCGTCCATCGTGGACGTGGCCCAGCCCCGCAAGGACACCCTCGGCCTGCCCAAGACGGCCGAGCTGCGCCTGACCAAGGCCGGCATCGACCTGTCCAACGGCTACCCCTACCGCCCTCTGCGGCCTCTCTTCCTCGACGACGTCTACAAGATCCGCGGCCAGGACCGCCCCTACGAGGACGCCGGCGCGCGCGCCGACAAGTCCAAGAGCAGCCTGCTGTCGGCGGCCACCAAGGTCACCGACCTCACGGCCTACATTGGCACGGAGATCGAGGGCCTGCAGCTCAAGGACCTCACCGATCAGCAGCGCGACGAGCTGGCGCTGCTCGTGGCCGAGCGCAGCGTCGTCTTCTTCCGCAACCAGGACCTGTCGCCGCAGCAGCAGCTGGCCCTGGGCAAGCACTTTGGCGAGGTCGAGGTGCACCCCCAGGTGCCCCAGGTGCCCGGCCTACCCGGCGTCACCGTCATGTGGCCCGACCTGCAGGCCACGGAGCGCACGACGACCAACTTCCGCAACCCCGGTGGCGCGTCGCGCTGGCACACGGACCTCGTGCACGAGCACCAGCCGGCCGGCATCACGCACCTGCACAACGACACGGTGCCGCCCATCGGCGGCGACACGCTGTGGGCCAGCGGCTACGCGGCCTACGAGAAGCTGTCGCCAGCGTTCCGCCAGATCATCGACGGGCGCCAGGCCGTGTACCGCTCGGCGCACCCGTACCTGGACCGCGCGCACCCCGAGGCGGGCCCGCAGTACGTCGAGCGCACGCACCCGCTGGTGCGCGTGCACCCGGCCACGGGCTGGAAGGCGCTGTGGGTCAACCGGGCCATGACGCACCGCATTGTCGGGCTGGACAAGGCCGAGAGCGACGTGCTGCTCAACTACCTGTTTGACGTGTACGAGAAGAACGTCGACATCCAGGTGCGCTTCAAGTGGACGCCCAACACGAGCGCCATCTGGGACAACCGCATCACCATCCACAACGCCAGCTGGGACTACGGCGGCCGCCACCCGCGCCACGGCACGCGCGTCACGTCGCTGGCCGAGAAGCCCTTTTTCAAGGCCGACGCCCCGACGCGCCGCGAGGCTCTCGGCCAGCTGGACCCGTCCGAGAAGGAGGAGCTGGCTGTGGAGAAGAAGCTGGAGGGTCTGTCGGTTTAGGATGTACTATAGTTTATCTTGACGCTCAACAGTTGAATACGAGCAAGCAATTTCTATATGATTTTTGTTGATTTTTGTTGATTTTTGTTTATAATAATTACTTTTCCCTACCGTAACAGCTCGTAATAGATGCACAGGATCGTGTACGAGTAATATGTGTAGATATTACCGTGGCGATGCGCTATCCACATTCGGCGAGCTCAGATAAGAACCTTATCGTTATCTTATCTCTCGATGTGAGGGGACACAGCTTTTGCTGCAGCGCGTCAGTGAGGGGCGCAGCCATAATCGATCGAATCTCACCTTGAGTCATCGGGTATCCAAAACGGTACAAAGGAGGACCACCACGAGCCACACGGCGCATACTGCAATCTCCCAGAGTCACCTAGGACAGGCGCTGATAAGAAAACCCCTGACGAAACAGGCGAAACAGGCGGTCAGGCTGATAAACCTCTTCTGCATCCATCAACGCTACAAAACAGAAAACAGCAAACATTACGACATCACGATCACGACAACATCACGACCACGACGCAAAACACGATATCATAGGATCCACTGATAACACCCCCCCCCAAAAAAAAACGCCCATCGCAACCATGTCTGATCTCGTGGAGAGCACGGCCAAGCTGCAGCTTGACGAGGAGACCGGCGAGATGGTCTCCAAGGGCGAGCTGAAGAAGCGCCTCAAGAAGCGCGAAAAGGCCGCTGCTACGGCCAAGGCGCGCGAGGCCAAGGCAGCGGCTGCCCCGGCGGCGGGTGCTGCTGCACCCAAGGCCAAAGCAGACAAGGCGGCTGCGCCCGCCGCCGCCGCCGCCGAGGAACCCGCCATCGACCCGCAGAACATGTTCAAGGTCGGCTTCCTCGAGGAGGTGTTCAAGATCCGGCCCATGAAGCCGGTGCGCACGCGGTTCCCGCCCGAGCCCAACGGCTTCCTGCACATTGGGCACGCCAAGGCCATTGCGGTCAACTTTGGGTTTGCCAAGTACCACGGCGGCACGTGCAACCTGCGCTACGACGACACCAACCCCGAGTCGGAGGAGCAGGTGTACTTTGACGCCATCCTGGAGATGATCGAGTGGCTGGGCTTCCACCCCAGCAGCATCACGTACTCGTCGGACAACTTTGACAAGCTGTACGCGCACGCCGAGCAGCTGATTGGGCTGGGCAAGGCGTACGTGTGCATGTGCAGCGACGCCGAGATCAAGGACCAGCGCGGCGGCGGCGAGGGCCGGCCGCGGTACCGGTGCAAGCACGCGGAGCAGACGGTCGAGTACAACCTGGCCGAGTTCCGGGCGATGCGTGATGGGAAGTACAAGCCGCAGGAGGCGTTTTTGCGGATGAAGCAGGGTGAGTTTTTTTTCTTTTCTTCCTTTTTTCTTTTTCCTCTCTCCATATCACCAATGAGTATGCTAACAAGTCCAGAGTATGTATAGGACCCCGGACAGACATGGACCCCACGGACATTGGAATCGGACTAACGCCCGCAGCATCACCGACGGCAACCCTCAGATGTGGGATCTGGCAGCATACCGTGTGCTCGAGGTAGGTTGCTGGCCCGACTCACCATGTGGTACGCAAACTGACCTGGCAGAAACCACACTTCCGCACCGGCGACAAGTGGAAGATCTACCCGACGTACGACTTTACACACTGCCTGTGTGATTCCTTTGAGGGTATTGTACGTTTACTTTCTGCCAGCCACTGAGCCAGCCACTGAGCCAGCCAATGCTAACCAGCAGACACACTCGCTCTGCACAACCGAGTTCGTCCTGAGCAGAGTCAGCTACGAGTGGCTCAACAAGTCTCTGGGCGTCTACGAGCCCATGCAGCGGTAGGTTCTTGTCCAAGGTCCAGTGTGTCGGATGTAGCTAACCCCCCAGCGAATACGGCCGTCTGTCGATTGCCGGCACGGTGCTGTCCAAGCGCAAGATCCTCAAGCTGGTCGAGACGGGCATTGTGCGCGGCTGGAACGACCCGCGCCTGTACACGCTGATCGGCATCAAGCGGCGCGGCGTGCCGCCCGGCGCCATCCTGGAGTTTGTCAACGAGCTGGGCGTGACGACGGCCAACACGGTGATTGACATCCGGCGCTTCGAGTTTGCCATCCGCAAGTACCTGGAGCGCACGGTGCCGCGGCTGATGCTGGTGCTGGACCCGGTGCGCGTGGTGATCGAGGACGCCGACGCCGACATTGCCGCCGACGGCACGCCGCTGGCGGTGCCCTTCAACCCCAAGGACGCGTCGGTGGGCTCGCACGAGGTCAAGTTTGCGCGCACCATCTACATTGACCGCAGCGACTTCCGCGAGGAGGCGGACAAGAACTTTTTCCGGCTGGCACCGGGCAAGTCGGTGGGCCTGCTCAACGCGCCGTTCCCGATCCGGGCGGTGTCGTTCAGCAAGGACGCGGCCACGGGCAAGGTGACGGAGATCCGGGCGGTGCCGGACCGCGAGGGCAAGAAGCAGAAGACGTACATCCAGTGGGTGCCGCCGGTGGAGCTGGGGTCGCGGCGGGCCGAGGTGCGGGTGTACAACGCGCTGTTCAAGTCGGACAACCCCAACGACGCGGCAGGCGGGTTCCTCAACGACATCAACCCGGACAGCGAGGTGGTGTACGCGGACGCGCTGGTGGAGTCGGGCTTTGACGAGGTCAAGCGACGCGCGCCGTGGCCCGAGGCGGCCGGCGAGAGCGCGCTGGGCAAGGGCGGCCCGGAGAGCGTGCGGTTCCAGGGCATCCGGGTGGCGTACTTTGCCGAGGACTCGGACTCGACGGCGGACAAGATTGTGCTGAACCGGATTGTGGCGCTGAAGGAGGATGGAGGTAAGAAGTAGGGGGGGTGTTTTGGGGCCAAGCGTAGGCAGGATATGGCAAGGCAGGGAAGGACAGGCAGGGCAAGGAGTTACTAGTCATCTAGCAATAGACTGAAGAGCACTTTTGATTTCATCACGAGCTGTTGCTGATGTTCCTTTATATTTTATCAAATCAAGTCGAGGTCTAGTCTATGTCATATTAATCATTAATCATCAGTCCTGCTCCCCCTGCCCCCCCCCTTCTCCAGCAGCTCTTCTGCATGCCCCAGCAGCTGCTGCACCGTCGCGGCATCCGCCACGTCCACGTCGGCCTCGGCCAGCCCGAGCCGCTGCGCAAACGCCACCGCCCACTTGTTGGCAAACGACGCCGCCGACAGGTCCCACGACAGCGGCACGTTGCCGCCAAAGCGCAGCCGCGCCTCGTCGGCCACGCAGCTGACGCCCTTTTCGGCAATGCCGCACGGCACAAAGCGCTCCCAGGGGTTGTTGGTGGCCGACGCGGCGCTGTTGACGGCCGGCGCGCGCGTGACGGGCGTGTCGAGGTTGACGGCGACGCCGAGCGCGCTGATGTTGCGGCGCAGGTGCACGCCAAGCGCGGCAATCTTGCGCTCCTCTGTTGGCGGGTTGGCTGGGTCGACTCGCCCCCCGACCGCCGCGGGCCGCGGCGACTGGATCCAGAGCCCCGGCTCGTCGGTCGTGTACGCGTCCAGCCCGAACCGCCGCTTCAGCACGTCCTGCGTCGTCGTCTCCAGCAGCCGGCTGTAGGCGCGCACCATCAGCGGGTTGTTGTTGGCGGCGCCGTAGTTCTGGAACTGGGGCGTCTTGAGGTCGAGGACGGGCCAGAGGACGGCCTGGCCGGGCCCGTGGTACGTTGTCAACCCGCCGCGCATCGACTCCTCAATGGCGGGCGTGTACGTGTGCGTGTGCGTGTTATTCTCTGTGGTCATCTCAAGCGGCGCCTGCAGGCGGCGGCGGTCGGCGTCGTTCAGCTGCGCGAGCGACTGCCGGCGGCCCAGCGTGTACGTCGGCCGCGGCGTGAAGGCGATGACGGTGGGCGGCGGCGGCTGGACAAACTGGGACAGCAGCGTGTTGGGGCTGCTGGCTTTGGCGTGCAGGAACTGGCGGCGGAGCAGCTCCTGGACAGCCGCGGCCAGGCGGTAGGCCGGGTGGGCCGGCAGCTGTACCAGACGGAGGCGCATTTCGGGTGGTGGTGCAGTAGTAGAAGAGACTACTCCGGAATATGGTTCGTAGATGTGCCGCGACGCGGCTTGGCTGGATTTAGCGTACAGTGCGGGGTATACGCACTGTACCGTATTCACCACTGATCTCTATTTTATTTTTATTATAAAATATTCTCTACCCTACAGACTAAACTCGAGCCGGTTCCCGGCATAGTCGCGCACAAAGAAGCGGCTCGGGTACTCGACGCCCTTGGCGCCCGACGGCTCCTCGCCCGGCTCGTCGCAGGCGCGCGGCGCACCGCTGCTGCCGGTGGCCGAGTAGTGCGCCCAGATGCGCTGCTGCAGCGTGCGCAGGGCCGCGGGCGACGCCACCTTGAAGCACGGGTGGCGCGACGACGTGGTGGCGTCGCCGGCAAAGTCAAAGTCGCGGCCGAAAGCAATGTGGACTTGCTGCTGAGACGAGTCAGACACGTTGAACCAGGCGAGGGTGCCGCGCTGGCGTTCGGGGACGGGCACGGAGACGAAGCCCAGCGTGTCGGCGTAGAAGGCGTGCGCGGCGTCGAGGGTGTCGCGGGGGACGACGAGGTTGACGTGATGGATGCCGGTGATGAGGGACATGGTGGGGGGGGGGGGATAAGGAAAAAGATGAGGCTGAAGATGAGGGTGAGAGGGGAATGAGAAGAGAGGGAGGACAGGAGGACAGGAGGACAGGAGGACAGGAGTGAGAGTGAGAGACGGTTCAGTGCTCGAGTAGAGAGAACACTCGCAAGAAGTATGACGGAAATAATAGCAGCAAAGAAAAAAAGAAAATCAAAAAAATACAGACGCAGTGACATCCAAAGATAACGATGGCGTCGAAAGTCGTCATGGGCCGGAGTTGCCCAATTGGGAGCTCCAGGTACTCGCAATTGCCTACAGTGTTCTGAACGCGGTAATTATCACCGGCTATGCTGTGCACTATCCCCGGATCAGTGTAACGGCTTGCCATGTGAATGCAAATGGCTACGCGGTAAGCTGTCAGTTGGGCATTTTGTCCGGCTGCGTCTAACGGTCATTGGCGTGTCGCAGGAAGGCTGTAATATGATGCAGGTAGTGAAAATAGAACGAAAACAATGAAATACTCGTAATGTAAATCGAATCAAAAATAATCAAATCAAAATAATCAAATCAAAATAATCAAATCAAAATAATCAAATCTAATAAATCAACCCCAAACAGAGAATAAATGAACAACAAAATCAACGACTCTGTTCATTCCAAAAATAAGTTTTCCACTCCTGCGTTTCATGTCTGGCGGCTATCCAGACAATAACCGCTGCTGGCGGGTCTTTGTTTGGACCAGGACGAAGCGCAAAGAACCGCTGGACGAGAGCGTCTTGACACAGGACGCATCGCATCAAGAGAGCAAGAAACAAAGGGCAGCTGGTGGCCAACAGTGGGATGGATAAACAAAAAGGATATTCGATGTGGGCAGGTCAGCAATATGAGCGCTTGGAGGGAGCTGATATAAAGACGAGAGCATCTCTGAACAGAAGAGAAAATGAAGACACCATCGTCATCAGTTTTGGTTCTCAGTTTCTCGTCGTTTTTTCCTTCTTTCCTATACACACTCGCTTCTTCATATTGCTGGTCAATTTGAATTGTCTCTACGACGTTTACTTTTTCTTTTGATTTTCTTTTTGATCTTCTTTTTGAATTACACCCCCCTTGAATCACACCCCCCAAAATGCTCGCCAAAAAAGACTTCCGCCTGGTCTTCACCGGCCTCATCACCGTCGCCGTCATCGTCTTCTACATCCTCATTTTCGTCGGCTGCAACTCCACCTCGCCCGGCCTGCCCGGCCTCTACGTCGTCAAGCTCGCCAACAACCACACCAAGGCCGAGGTCCATATCGGCCTCTTCAGCCTCTGTGCCGGCATCGAGAACAAGACCACAGCCACCGGCAGCAGCGGCTTGACCTGCGCCGGCACCTTTTCGTCCGTCGTCTCCGACGCCAACACGACCAACGGCACCATGGCCGCCGCCGCCAAGTACTACCTGCCGGGCACCACGACCGTCGCCGCCACGGACCTTCAGCCGCTGCTCGCCCTCGCCGACAGCATCCAGAGCAGCAGCACCGGCCCGGGCGGCGTGCTCGCCATCATCTACGTGCCCCTGCTGCTGAGCGCCCTGTGCTTTGCCGCGGCCGGCGGCAGTCTCGTGGCCTTTCTCATTTTCTCGCGCGCCGCGGCCGCCAAGAGCATGGACGACGACGGCGGCGCCGCCAGCGAGAAGGCGTTTCTGCTCGAGCGCAAGGCCTGGAGCAGCGCCGTCGTCCTGACCACGGGCGCCGTCATGGCCGCCGTGGCCGCCGCCATTGCCACGACGGTGGCCGTGCGCGCGCTCCTCTTTGCCGGCACCGACCTGCCCGGGTCCACCACGCTGTCCTCGTCGGCCACGGCCGTCGACGTCTCTGGCGGCACGTCCGTCCAGGTCCTGGAGTGGCTGATTGTGGCCTTTGTCATTCTCTGGCACCCCATCCTGGAGCCCGTCTGGCGGAAGGTGTTTTAACGACTGTCAGCGTACGAAATTTTGTTTTATAGCGTTGGCTAACAGTACAATGTATTAATCTTTTTCTTCGTTTATTTTTCTTTTTTTTTTTTTACAAATAATACCTTGTCTTTCTTTCATTTCTTTCAGAAATCTCGCTCTTTGTTCTTGATCTAGGGGTTATATATCAATCTAACTCTTACCTTTTCATCACACACTGACTACTAATTCAGGTAGCATTCACAGCTTTCAGTGTCCCAAACTCCAAATTTCAGTAGACAAACCTCCGTAACACATCGCCATCATGATGTCCCTCACGCCCAAACAATCCCGTGTAAGTCGCCGGGCACTGTCCTATACAACAGCCACGTACCGTGCTGTTCCTCTCCCAGCACTATCATGGTACCGTGGTCGAGTTGGTAGCGGCGTGTCGCGTAATAACAAGGCGCTGTAACAAAAAAAATCAGCAGGTTCTCGGTTCAATTACGGTTCGAGTCCCGGCGGGTTTTTTTGCTTGACGTTTTTTTTACCCTTTTTAACATTTTATCTTTCAACCTTTCAATTCTATACTTTTACTCGCAAACTCCCAAGATGTTTTATTTTATTTTTATTTCAATTCTATCGACTCATTTGATGTCGTTTCGAACAACGACCCTGTCAAGCTTAGTCAGCATATCTTATCGATATCTTATCAGACCCAAAATTTTTGGACGGCAGAAAAAAAGCTGCATCCAAGGACTAGGAAAAAATAGCACCCAAAGCCAATTCCTCAACAGCCTCTGTTGACGGTCGCGTGCTCTTTTCTCCCACCCACCCTTCCATACGGCCAGTACGCCGACTCTGTGTATATAATATTTGCTCTCACACACGAAACCCACTCCCAGGGTCTGGCAAACACAGAGATTCACGAGCTGCGCCAAAACATCACGACTTCAAAAAAGACACCAACAAAACCTTTCCCTCCCACCAAACCGGCCACGATGGCACCGCCACAGACGGCTGGACGCATCACCAAGGCCAAGCGCGGCAAGAAGCCGCCTGGCCAGATGCACAACAAGAACCACCGCTGGCAGTCGTTTAGCAGCAAGATCGCGCAGCTGCACTCCCTCGACCCCCTCCACAAGGTGCGCCGCCACGACCTCGATGCCGCCGCCGACAGCGACCTCTCGGCCACCACGTCGTACCTGCGCAACGGCATCGAGCGATGGACCGACCTCAATCTGTCGCGCATCTTCACGGCCTTCCGCCGCACGGTCACGCCGCTGTGCGACAGCCTGGCCCAGATCCTGCATTTCGAGGACCGCATCATGGACGAGCTGGCGGCGGCCATCCGCGAGGCCCAGACCGAGGACGACGGCCGCGAGGCCCTCGAGCCGCTGCTCGACCTGCTGACCGCGTTTGCGCACGACCTGGGCAGCCGCTTTGTGGCGCGGGGCTACGACGCGCGCGCGTTTGCGCTGCTCGTCGACGTCGCGCGCCACAACAGCGGCGCCGGCATTGCGCGCTCGCACCACCAGCAGAACCACACCCTGGACGCCGCCGTCATCGAGTGGACGTTTGCGTGCTTGGCGTTTTTGTTCAAGTACCTGTCGCGGCTGCTCGTGCCGGACCTGCGGCCCACCTACGACATTCTGGCGCCGCTTCTCGGCCGGCCTCCGGTTCCGGTGGCGGAGAAGACGACGACGACGACGACGACGACGACGACGACCACAGATACATCCGACGCAGTGGCCTCAAATCCATCAACATCAGACGCTCACACTTCTACTCTTCCCCCCCCCCCTCCCCCCCCCAAGTCACCCACACACCGCGTGCCCGGCCACATTGCGAGATTCACCGCCGAGGCCCTCAGCTTCCTCGTGCGCATGACGGCCAACGCGTCGCGCCGCAACACGGCCCTGCCACTGATCGTCAACCACATCCGCGACGACCTGCTGCGCGCAACCGAGGCCGCCAACAGCAACAACACATCCACGGCCACAAATAAAAAGGGCAACACCGCACAGCTCTACACGCAGGGCATCATGACGCTCTTTGCCGAGGCCAACAAGGGCCCCAGCGAGACCCTGCGGCTGTCGGCGGCCGAGCTGTTTATCGGCATCGTCAGCGCCATTCCAGATGATGAGTTGTCGCGCGAGGGTGGTAGCGTCGGCAAGGCTACGGTGTGGAGTGACGTCTGCTGCGGCGTGCTGACCAGCCTCGTCCACCACAGCACGCCCGAGGCGCTCAAGCCGATCACCGAGGCCATCCTGGCCGACGCGGCGCCCGTCGTCAAGCGCGTCGTCGCCGCCGCCAAGGCCAAGAAGGAGCCCACGGCGGCTACGGGCCCCTGGCGGCTGTCCATCTACGTGCGGTTCCTGGCCATCCTGGCGGGTGTGCGCGGCGGCTACAAGATCAAGGACTGGTCGACGATTGTGCCGGGGCTGGCGCAGATCCTCGAGGCCATGACGACGGCGCCCGAGTCGTCGTGGCCCTCGTCGGCGGCAGTCCCGGCGAAGAAGGAGCAGGACTACGATGCAATCTTCGAAGACGAGCCGAGTCCGTCCGACACGGCGTCACCCATCTGGCAGCACGTCGTCGTTAACGTGGCCGTCGTCTGGAACCACGCGCCGCTGTCCGAGGTGCGCGCGCACATGGCGTCGCTCACCAAGTCGCTGAGCGAGCGCGACCCGCTGGCACGCTGGTTCGTTCCGTTTTGCGCGTACGCCGCCGAGCTCAACGCGGCCAAGTTCCAGGCCACGCTGCAGGGGCCCTTCCAGGCGTACATCAACGCGCACTGGTCCCACGACGGCAACGAGGACGTGCTGTGCGCCGTGCTACCAGGCATGATCAACGACGCGGGCGCCTACGCCAGCAGCGGCAGCCACGGCAGCTCATCAGGCCACGACCGGCTGCGGCTGCCGCAGTCGTGGCAGGACAGCATCGTGCGCAAGTTTGAGCAGCTCGAGGCCACGCCGTTCCCCGAGCGCGGCGTCTACGGCAAGGACCCGGCCACGTGGCGCGACCACTGCCTGCCCAAGTACGCGGCGCTGCTGACGGTGCTGGACGCCACCGTCGTGCACCCGTCGACGCCGGCGCGCATCGCCGAGCTGCTGCTGCGCAAGCTCAAGCTGGCGCTGCGGCCGACGTCGCTGCAGCTGGCCAACAACGACGAGACGACGTTTATCGTCACGCAGGGGTTCCGCGCGTACCTGCGCATGACCAAGGCCCTGGCCGGCAAGCCCGACCCCGGTCTGCGGCCGCTGCTGCGCGCTGCGGCGCCGCGGTTTGCGCGGCGCACGGGGTTCCTGGAGGCGCTGCTGCAGTACGAGCAGCTTGTTCCAGAAGAGCTGACCTCTGCGAAGGAGGTGGAGGACGAGCCAAAGAAAATGGGCGAGGAAGCCGACGACGCCGACGACGAGGAGGACCCCCTGGTCAAGGCCCTCGTCGAGAACCTGTCGGCGCCCAGCCACCAGCTGCGGCTCGTGTCGCTCCAGATCCTGCAGCACCTCGGCGACAGAACCAGCAGCAACAACAACAAAAAGAAAGGCTCGACCGACCTCGACAGCTTCGCCGACCACGCGTCGGCGCTGTCCATCATGATCCAGACCGAGGACATTGGCTTTGCGCCGCACAACGTGCGCAACATTGCCGCGCACCTGCGCAAGCTGGCCCAGGTCTACGCGCACGTGACGCCGGGCGCCTGGCTGGCGTCGGCCATCCCGGCCTTCTTGTTCGGTATGCTGTCGGTGCCCCTGGCGCCCGTGTGGGACGACGCCATCAAGGCCATGAAGCAGATTGCCGAGACCAGTAAAGCCGGCGAGGAGGCCGTGGCCGAGCTGGCGTTTGACTGGGTGGAGGTGTCGTCGTCGACGGGCTCGGCGTCGCGGCAGGCGGCGTTTGATACCTCGGCTCGCTCTGGCCGCGGCGGCGGCAGCAACAACAACAAAGACACGGGCATCCCCCGTCGCCGGCTGCCGCCGACGGACTTTGAGTGCTTCCGGCTCGACAAGCTGATTGACCTGTCCAAGCAGACGCAGGCCGTGGCGGTCGACCCGTCGGCGGCGATGCTGGAGACGTTCCAGACGAAGCAGGAGGCGGTGCCGGCGTATGCGGGCTTTGAGAGGGGCAAGGCGCTCAAGGTGCTGGCGGCGATGCCGGGCATGGCGGAGAAGCGGTCGCGGAAGTTGGTGCCGCACCTGCTGTCGTGGACGGAGGACCGGGGGCCTCGCGTGGAGGAGATGATAGGGGGGGAGGAAGAGGAAGAGGAGGAGGAGGAGGAGAGGGAAGAGGATGAAGAAGAGGAAGAGGAGGAGGAAGAGGAGGAAGATGACGGCGCTGAAAAAGCAGAAGACGACATTATGGAGGATGCTGCCGAGGACGCTGCCGAGGACGCCGCCGAGGAAGACGAGGACGTCGAGGACATTGACGCCGCCGACGCCTACGAACTCGGCGGCTGGTCGTTCCCCGACAAAAAAGCGCTCATCGTGGTCTTCTCGCTCTTCACCAACGCGCAGGTGCTGTACCAGAGCGACAAGGCGTACGAGGCGCTGCTCAAGCTGCTGGCCAACGGCGACATTGAGATCCAGCGGCTGGCGCTCAAGGCCATCCTGGCGTGGCGGCACCCGGTGGTGGCCAAGTACAAGGACCAGCTGCAGGCGCTGCTGGACGAGACCAAGTTCAAGAACGAGCTGACGCTGCTGATGCAGTCGGACGACAGCGAGTCGGGCAACAGCCAGGGCATCCAGGCGGCGCACCGGGCCGCGCTCATGCCGGTGCTGCTGCGGCTGCTGTACGGCCGGTCCATTGCCAAGAAGGGCGCGGCCAGCGGCCGCCAGGGCCTGCAGGCGACGCGGCTGTTTGTCATCCGCAACCTGGACGTCGACGGTATCGGCGGCTTTATCAATGTGGCGCTGGGCAGCCTGCAGAGCGTGCGCGTGGTGGACGCGGCGGGCCGGCTGCACGAGTCGCTGTTCCCGGGCGTCGGCGGCGGCGGCGTCGGCGGCGCGTCATCGTTTGGCGACGACGAGGCGCTGCTGCCGGCGCGCAAGCAGGTCGGCGTGCTCAACATGCTGGACCCGATCATCAACGAGCTGGGCACCAACGTCAGCCCGTACTTGGACGTGCTGCTCAACACGACGCTGTACTGCCTGATCTGCGCGTGCCGCGGGCTGCGCGGTGCGGGCGGGGAGGAAGTCGAGCTGGAGGAAGGGACCAAAATTGCCGGCGCGTCGCTGCTGCGCAAGGCCAAGACGGCGGCGCTGCGGTGCCTGTGCTCGCTGTTCCGCAACGCGCCGGCCGACTACGACTGGACGCCGTACCGAGGCGCGATTGTGGGCGAGGTGATCAGCCCGGTCATTGAGCGGCTGCCGCAGGAGACGACGCAGGGCGTGTCGTGGACGTGGAAGCTGCTGGCGACGTGGGCGCAGCTGCCGCCGTGTGTGCTGTTCCTGGCGGCGGACGCGCGGATCGTGCCCAAGATGCTGGAGAGCCTGGCGACCAAGGCCAAGGACGTGGTCAAGATCTTTGCGCTGGGCATTGTGAACCAGCTGGTGCAGATGGTGCAGCCGGCGACGGCGGTTGATGACGATGCGGCGGCGGCGGCGGCGGCGGCAGTCAGTATCGACATGGAAGTGGATGGACTGCGCGCGCTCAAGGCAGCGGCCCCGGCGTCGGCCGCCACCATGTCCGTCCCCCCCGCGCTGCAGGCGCAGATCCGCGCGCAGCTGCTGGACCCCAACATGGACACGGCGCTGCTGCGGCTGGGCGCGGTGCTGCGGTCGACGACGGCCGAGGGCGGCGGCGAGATCAGCCGGCACCTGCTGGAGGTGTGTGTCAGCACGGTGGTGGCACTGGCGCCGCTGGTGACGGCCACGACGCACGTGCGCAGTCTCGTGGACATTGCCACGTGGCTGCTGAATCAGCCGTCGCGGCGCGTCAGCCCGCGCGTCAAGGGCGGGCTGCTGCTGCTGCTGGAGCGCTTCATCCGACTGGACAGCGACAGCAGCGCGTCGGCCGGCGCGCGCGTGGTCGACCAGGCGCTGCAGGACAAGGTGTACACGACGATTGCGTCGCTGTTTTCGTTTTTCAAGGACCGCGACAACCGCCAGACGCTGTGCCGCGTGCTGGCCGTCTTTGCCGATATTCAGGACGACGATGATGATGAGAAAAAGGCGAAAAAAGCACAGCTGCGCGTGGCAGCCGACCTCTGCTTCGACCTCAACGCGTACGGCCAGGGCGTGCTGGACGACGTCGACTACGAGCGGCGGCTGGCGGCGTTTGGGCGCATTGCGCGGCCCGCGGCGTCGGCGCCGGCGCTCACGGCCCAGCAGTGGCTGCCGCTGCTGCACAACATCTTGTTCTACATCCGCGTCGACGACGAGTACGGTATGTTGGCGACCAACGCGGCCGACGCGCTGTGCAAGCTGATTGCCGTGGCCAGCGACAAGACGACGCACCTGCCGGTGGCTTGCGGGGAGGGTGATCAGAACGCCAAGAGTCTTGTCAGTTACTTGTCGACCCTGGTGCTGCCGGCCATGTACGCGGGCGCGCGCGACCCGTCGGAGATTGTGCGGCGCGAGATTGCGCGCGTGTTCTGCTTCCTGATCGGCTCGCTGCGCGCGTGGCCGCCGGTGGCCGACCTGTCGCCGGTGGTGCCCGCGGCCGCGGAGGAAGCTGACAAGGAGGCCGAGGTGGACATGGATGCCACCGACATTGCGGAGGACGACCGCGACGTCAACCGCGCGTTCTTTGCCAACATCTTTGCTGGCACGACCGACAAGCAGATCCAGGCCATGCAGGTGCTCGAGGGCATCAACGCGCGCACGCCGCTGGGCAGCAAGAACGTCAGCCAGTTCTTCATCCCGCTGCTGGAGCATTTCATTTTTGGCCGCGAGGAGGGCGCCGACGACCGCGGCCTGGGCGCGCAGGCCACCAACACGATTGCGCAGCTGACGTCGTCGCTGGAGTGGAACCAGTATCGCGCGATGCTGCGGCGGTTCATTTCGTTTATCGAGTCGAAGCCGGAGCTGCAGAAGCAGATTGTGCGGCTGCTGGACAAGGTGGTGGATATTGTGGCGGCGGCGGGGGCTCTCGAGGAGGACGATGAAGAGAGCAAGACCGACAAGACCGACAAGACCGACAAGACCGACAAGACCGACAAAACACCCGCAACCCGCCTGGCGGCTACCCTCCCCGAACCCGCCAAGCTCGCCGACGAAATCCTCGGCGGCCTCACCCCCCCCCTCTTCGACCACCTGCACGACAAGGACGAGGAGACGGTCAGCGCGCGCGTGCCGGCGGCCATCATCCTGGTCAAGCTGCTCAACCTGCTGCCGGCGGCGACGCGCGACCCCAAGCTGGCCGGCGTGCTGACGGACGTGTGCCACATCCTGCGCAGCAAGTCGTGGGACGCGCGCGAAATGGCCCGCACGACGCTGGCGCGCATCGCCATCATCCTGGGCCCCAGCTGCTTCGGCTTTGTGCTCAAGGAGCTGCGCGGGGCGCTGACGCGCGGGTACCAGCTGCACGTGCTGTCGTACACGCTGCACACGCTGCTGATGGCAGTGATCCCGGTGTTTGCGCAGGGCGACCTGGACGACAGCGTGGCGGCCATGATGGCGGTGATCATGGACGACGTGTTTGGCGCCGTGGGCGAGGAGAAGGACGCCGACGGCTACGTGACGCAGATGAAGGAGGTGAAGAAGAGCAAGAGCCAGGACTCGCTGGAGCTGGTGGCCAAGAACGCGTCGGTGGCGCGCCTGGGCGAGCTGGTGCAGCCGCTGCACCTGCTGATGCTGGAGCGCATCACCAAGAGCATCTCGGTCAAGATCGACACGCTGCTGGCGCGCATCGCCGCGGGGCTGGCGCAGAACCCGGCCGTGGCCGACACGCGCGACGTGCTGGTGTTTTGCTACGAGATCATCCAGGACGTGTACAAGAGCCGCACGTCGGCGCAGACGCAGGAGGAGGCCAAGGTTGATCCGCGCGTCAAGAAATTCCTGTTCCAAAAGACGGTCCGCAACAACGCCGGCCAGCGGAAAGCCGGCAAGTTCACGTACAAGCTGATCCAGTTCGCGCTGGACGTGCTGCGCGCCGTGCTGCGCAAGTACGACGGCCTGCGCACGGCCGCCAACGTGGCCGGCTTCGTGCCCATCCTCGGCGACGCCGTGCTGGCCGGCGAGGACGACGTCAAGATCGCCGCCTACAAGCTGCTGGTCGTGCTGGTCAAGGTGACCTTCCCCGACATGCGCGAGTTCTCGGGCCTGTACCAGGTGGCCACCAAGGAGGCCGTCAAGGAGATCAGCCACGCGTCGTCGACCGCCGGCGACCTGGCCCAGGCCGCGCTCAAGCTGGTGTCCGTGGTGCTGCGCAGCCGCCACGACGACGTGCCCGTGCGCGCGGCCGCCGTCGACGTGCTGCTGACCAAGCTGAAGGACGACCTGACCAATCCGCTGCTGCGGCACGTGACCTTCAATTTCGTGCGCGCCGTGCTCGACCGCCGCGTCGAGTCGGCCACGGTCTACGACACGCTCGACTACATTGGCACCGTCATGATCACCAACGACGACCAGGACACGCGCGACCTGGCGCGCCGCGCCTTCTTCCAGTTCCTGCGCGAGTACCCGCAGCAGCGCAAGCGCTGGGAGCGCCAGCTGGCCTTTATTGTGGCCAACTTCCAGTACGCGCGCGAGGGCGGCCGCCTGCAGGCCATGGAGATTGTGTACATGCTGCTGCTCAAGGCGACGGCGGCGCTGGACACGCCCTCGGCCGCCGCCGCCGACCCCTTTGTGCAGGACATTGTGGGCGCCAGCTTCCTGCCGCTCGTCATGGTGCTGGCCAACGACGACAGCGCCAAGTGCCGCCGCGTGGCCGCCGCCCAGCTGACGGCCATGCTGGGCCTGGCCAAGCGCGACTACGTCAACGAGTTTTTGCGCATGTTCCGCACGTGGCTGGCCGCCGAGCCGCGCGAGGACCTGGGCTCGCTGAAGATGGGGCTGGAGCTGTTTGGTGTGTATTTTGCCTCGTTTAGCGGGGCGCAGAGCGGCGAGAACGAGGGGAGCGTGCCCGTGACGGCCCTGCCCTCGCCCGTCCTGACCAACACCAACATCGACGACGCGCAGGCCGTCATCGACCGCGTCACGGCCCTGCTGAGCAGCGACAAGATCCGCCGCGGCGCCGTCTACGGCAAGCTGGTGACCACGGCGCTCGAGACCGTCCACACGCTCGTCGCCGATTTTCCCGTGCTGGCCCTCGACCGCGCGCGCGCCGGCGACCTGTGGCAGGGCATCGAACAGTGCCTGTGGCACGGCACGCACTCGGTGCGCATGGCGGCCATGCGGCTGGTCGGGCTGCACCTGGCCGACGTGTCCAAGGCGAGCCGGGGGGGTGCTTCTTCTGCTGCGGCTGCTGCTGGCGAAGTGGAGGCCTACCGCGGCTCGTACGGCCTGGAGCTGGGCCACGGCGATGTGGCGCGGCTGGTGCGCGGCTGCCTGAGTGTCATTGGCGGCAACCGCGGCGAGGACGTCGATCCGGTCGAGGCCGAAGAGGCGGCCAAGATGCTGCTGCACCTGGGGCAGTACCTGCTTCCCGAGCCGGAGGAGGAGGAGGGTGAGGGTGAGGAGGAGTCAGAAGACGAGGAAGACGACGAGGAAGAAGATGAGCACGACGAAGAGGAAGAGAAAGACGACGACGATGAGGGCGAGGTCGTCTTTGACGACGAGGACACCACCACCACCACCACCACCACCCCCAAGAAACCCATGGACCGCCGCTACGTGCTGCTCCGCCTCGCCCGCATTGTGCGCCGCGAGACGCCGCCGCGCGTGTCGTCGCTCGTGCCCAAGGCCGCCGCCATGGCCGTGCTGGAGGCGTTTTGTCGGCCGCCGCCTCGCAAAAATTCATCAGCGTCAGCGTCATCGTCTGCCCCCCACGCCTTTGCCACCCTGTCGCCCGTCGCCGTGCGCGCCATCCTGCGACCCTTGCGCAACCTCACCGACACCACCATCGCCGCGCCCGTGTCCGCCGACCCGCAGTTTGCGCCGCGCTACGACGACCTCAAGCTGCGCGCCACCGCCCTCATGGACGTCCTGCAGACGCGCCTCGGCAACGCCGCCTACACGCAGGCGCTGCTGGCCGTGGGCGCCGCGTCGCGCGACCGCCGCCAGCAGCGCGCCACCAAGCGCAAGATCGAGGCCGTCGTCCAGCCCGAGAAGCACGACCGCGACAAGCGCAAGAAGCTGGACAAGAAGAAGGAGCGCCGCAAGGTGCGCGGCCAGGAGCACAAGTCGGCGCGCTGGGGGATCCAGGGGTGAGGCTTATGTCAGCCGGCACTTTGCTGAGGCGCACTTATTATCTGCATTTACCGGCGTTGGGACATTTAAAAGGACATATTAGGATTTTGTTTTCTTGTTTTCTTGTATAGACATTCTGCATGTAGCACTCTGCATTTAGCATTCGTTAATATATATCAATCATTCTATCATAGATCACGTCCCATGATACGCCGTAACCTCTCCATGATCCAAGAGATGAGATTGGGTATTCCGTAACGCCATAATCAAACGCCCTCTATGCTGTTTGCTGTTTTGCTGTGCCCAATGCTGTCCGTTTGCCTTTATATATCCCCTTCCCCCCCGCTATGGCTTGCCCGCCGTCTGGAACGTCGACCCCGGTGCCGCCGCCCGCTCCGCCTCGCTGGCCTCGCTGGCCTCCTTCTTCTTCTTGGCCACCACCACGCCCTCGTCGTCCAGCCGCGCCTGCCGCTTGCTCGACGACCCGTCCTCCCAAAACTCCAGGTCGCCGTCCTCCCCCAGCGTCCCCTTCTTGATCAGCTGGCCCTGCTCGCGCAAAATGTCCTCAATCGTCCGCGCCTGCCCGGGCTTCGTGCCAAAGATGCCCAGGTGGTCGCTGATAATGTGCCGGTTGCGGCAACCGGGGCACGTGATCAGCACCGACCCGTGGTGGTACCCTTGCTTGGACACGGCGTGCGCCGAGCGCGTGCCGCAGGGCTTGCAGGTGAACGTGAGCTCGTATTGCGGCGGCGGTGATGTGTCGCGGGGTGTTGTCTTCTCGCCGGCGGCAGTTTGTTGCGGCGCGCTAACACCCGTCTCGTCGGTTGAGCGCGCAGCGGTTGTGGACGAAAAGAACTGTCTTGGCTGAGCGGCAGTCGACTTCTGGGCCAGACCCGAAAACGGCGATGCTGTCGGGAAAAACGCCGCCGATCTGGCCAGTGGCGAGCAGCCCGCCGTCTGGACGGACACGGGCGAGCACCGCAGCGCCCGCGCGGCTGTGGCTGTGCGCGTCGCAACGGGCTGCTTGGCGAGCAGCGTCCAAGCTTGTTTTGACGCCATTGTGTATTGGGTGGTGATATCGTGGAGAGTAACTGCTCGTCGTGTTCGATGAGGTCGTGAAGTCGTGTAAAAGAGAAACGGCCGCACCTTCCAAATCCGTCCCCCGTATCGATAACGACTTTGACATCGAACCTTCGAGGACGCCGGGGTGGGTCTCTCTTTTTTCTTTTGCCCATCGGGGGCGGGTCCGACCTGGCGGGCAGCCATTGGCCCAGGTCTCGTGCTCTCAGGGGTCTCGGCTGCACACACTTTTGCTCCGCTAGCGGGGTTGTGAACTGCTGTGGCTGCAGTAGGCAAGGACGAGTGCACGGAAGGAGCGATACTTCGGCACTACAAGTAATGTTGTGAATACCAAATGCAAAAGAAATCTTACATAATACGACTCTGTCCGACGCCGCGACTTCTAGCTCTTGTCTATCACGATCATCAGCCTGCCAGCGTGCCGCCACGAACCCACGACCACGAACAAACGTGCCGCCCTGCTCTCGATGGACCCGTTGGTCTCACCGGCATAGCTCCTGCATCCCGAGCATCACGACCTTTCGACGGCCTTTTGACGGCCTTTTGACGACCACCTCGACAGCCACCTCGACAGCCACCTCGACGACCCGACAGCCACCCTGACAGCCACGTGCGACCCAGACGACACGAGAATCAACTCACGTCCACCAACGACACGCGGCTTTATGCTGCTCCCCGATCATCACAGCCTTGCTCCAGCCTAGCCACCGTCCTGTCCAACCGACCCTGGCCACAACCATCATGTACAAGGGCAAGATCCGTGCCCCCCGACGAGTATGTCTTACCTCTCCTGTTTTGACGGTCTACGCTTCCCCTACTCACATCTAGGTCGGCGGTGTTGCACGGGCGTCGGCCTCAACGGACGACTTCACCCAAAACTGGAACCTCCTCCGCGATGCCTTTAGCGCCATCCACAACCAAAACGCCAGCCAGCTGTCCTTTGAGGAGCTGTACCGCGCCGCCTACAAGGTCGTGCTGATCAAGCGCGGCGCCGACCTCTACGCGCATGTCGTGGCCTTTGAGCGCCAGCACTTTGCCGACCAGGTCATCCCCACCATCTGGCACCTGGTCACGCGCCAGCTCGTGTCCGTCACCCTGCACAGCATCGCCAACACCAACACCACCACACACAGCCGCCGCGAGATGGGCGAGCGCCTGCTGCGCGGCATCAAGGAGGCCTGGGAGCGCCACAACACCGCCATGAACATGGTCGCCGACGTGCTTATGTACATGGACCGCGGCTATGCCCAGGACTGCAACCGGCCCTTTATCTACGCCGCCACCATTGGCCTGTTCCGCGACCACATTCTGCGCGCCCCATTACCACATACCATTTACAGCGAGGCCGATAGGTATGCCAGCTCGCTGGCCGAGGGCGCTTTGTCAGCCGAGGGTGCTGCTGCGGTTGCTATTGCTAATGCTAATGCCAATGCCAATGCCACCACGACCACAACCGCCGGCGGCCAGCCCACCATCTACACCATCCTGTCCGCCGTCATCCTGGACCAGATCGACATGGACCGCAACGGCGAGATCGTCGACCGGCCCTTGCTGCGCAACTGCGTGGCCATGCTGGAGTCGCTCTACCAGACCGACGAGGAGCAGGAGGAGGACAAGCTGTACTTTACCCTGTTTGAGCCGCAGTTCCTGGCCGCCACGCAGGCCTTTTACCGCGCCGAGTGCGAGCGGCTGCTGCGCGGCGGCGACGCGCTCGCGTGGCTGAACCGCGCCAACAGCCGGCTACGAGAAGAGCGCGACCGGTGCGGGCACACCGTGTCGCAGGAAACCATGGCCAAGGTGCAGCGCGTCGTGGAGCAGGAGCTGGTGGCCGCACACCTCAAGGAGTTCCTGGACATGGAGGGGTCGGGCCTGCAGCGCATGATCGACCAGGACAGCGACGCGGACCTGCGCACGCTGTACGACCTGGTCTACAAGATCCCCGACAGCCTGGCCGTGCTGCTGGAAGCCATCCAGCAGCGCATCATTGAGCTGGGCGGCGAGATCGACAAGACGCTGCGCGAGACGGATTTCTCGGTGGCCGCGGCCACGTCGACGGCGTCGGCCACAAAACCGCTGTCGGCCAAGACCGCGGGCAAAGCACCCGAGACGGCGGCGGCAGCAACAGCAGCAGCCGACGCTTCCGGCGACACTGCCGCCGCAGCAGGGCCCACCACCAAGGCTGCTGGGACCATGACCGCCGCGGCGCAGCAGACGGCCGCGGCCATCAAATGGGTCAGCGACATCCTGGACCTCAAGGACAAGTTCCTGCGGATGCTGCGCGACTGCTTCCGCAACGACAAGGGCATCGAGAAGAGCATCAACGTGAGCTTCACGGAGCTGTTCAAGCTGTGCGCGCGCAGCGCCGAGTACGTGTCGCTGTTCATCGACGACAACTTCAAGCGCGGGCTGCGCGGCAAGAGCGATGCCGAGGTGGACGCGGCGCTGGACCGCGCGACGGTGCTGGTGCAGCACGTGACGGAGAAGGACCTGCTGCAGCGGTACTACCAGAAGCACCTGGCGCGGCGGCTGCTGCACAACAAGAGCGAGAACCCGGAGGCCGAGAAGAGCATGATTTCGCGGATGCAGGGGAATTTGGGGCGTGCGTTCACGACCAAGTTCGAGGGCATGTTCAAGGACATGGCGACGTCGGAGGAGCTGACGCGCGACTACAGCCGCTATGTGCACGAGACTCTGGGCGGCGGGCAGGACGACGATTATGGTGATGGCGGCGGCGGCGGCGGCGGCGGCGACCGCTACAGCACAGGGCGCATCGACCTGAGCGTGCACGTGCTGACGAGCAACAACTGGCCGCCCGAGGTCATGGGACGCACGGCGCAGTCGGACGAGGGCGATGGTGGTGGTGGTGGCAACAACGGCGGCGGAAACGGCAGTAGCGGCAGAAGTGGCGGCGGCACCGGCACCGGCACCGGCAAGGGCTCACTCACGCCGGCGGTGCAGTGCATCTATCCACCCGAAATTGTGCGGCTGCAAAAGAGCTTCCTCGAGTTCTACCTGCGCGACCGGCGCGGACGCGTGCTGTCGTGGGTGGCGTCGGCGGGCAGTGCCGACCTGCGGTGCGTGTTCCCGCGCGTGGCCGGCCACGACAAGGGCCCGCTGAGCCGCGAGCGGCGCTACGAGCTCAACGTGTCGACGCACGGCATGGTGGTGCTGCTGCTGTTCAACGACGTGGCCGCCGACGAGCGCCTGTCGTTTGACGAGATCCAGGGCCGCACGGGCATCCCCAGCGCCGACCTGATCAAGGCGCTGGCGTCGCTGTCCATCCCGCCCAAGTGCCGCGTGCTGGTCAAGGAGCCGCTGTCCAAGACGATCAAGCCGGGCGACCGCTTCGGCTTCAACGCGCACTTTACCAGCAAGGCGCTCAAGATCAAGATGCCCGTGGTCAACTCGGTCAGCAAGCTCGAGGGCGACGACGAGCGCCGCGCCACCGAGGAGAAGAACAACCAGACGCGGTCGCACACCATTGACGCCGCCGTCGTGCGCATCATGAAGCAGCGGCGCGAGCTGACGCACACGGGGCTGGTGACCGAGGTCGTGGCCCAGCTGGCGTCGCGGTTCAAGCCCGAGGTGGCCATGGTGAAGCGGCGGATTGAAGACCTGCTGTCGCGCGAGTATCTGGAGCGGATCGAGGACCGCGAGCCGGCGGCGTACCGATATGTTGCATAGGGCGTTTGAGGGCGGGACGGGCGTGCATCGATATATATCCCATCCACATGACATAGTGCTGAGCGAATACATGATTCTGAGCATGTTTGGTGATGTATGTGGTGATGGGTGGTTTGAATTAGGGGATGCATAGCGGAAAGTGCCTGGAGCGTGTGCTACAACCCACTGTAAACTACTGGACAGCCCTGTAAAGCCCTGAACCATTTTTGGAACGGGAGCATCACGTGGTGTAACTTTATATCTGATTGGCCACTCGTGTAAGTGAGGCCCACTTGTCACACGTGGCCGTTCTCAAGCTACAAGATACAAAGTACGGAATACAAAAACTAAAAAACATCCACCCCCCGCCGCGACTGGTGCGTAATGTCGTCCTCGCTCGTGTACACCGTGCACGTCGTGGACGCGCTCTGGCACGGCGCCGTGCGCCCCAGGTTCTTGGCCACCGGCCCCGTCGGCCCGGCCGTGTAGTGGCACTCGCTGGCGATGCAGTACTGGCCCGAGCGCGTCAGGCTGTACTTGTCGTCGCCCCAGACGCCCGTCCAGCGCAGCCACGACGCGTCGTCTGTTGTGGCGCCGCCGCCCGGTGAGAAGGTTTCCGTTGTGTTATCAAACCAGTAGCCACGGTAGTTTTGCACAAAGTCCCAGGCGAACCCGGCGTTGGTCTTGTCGGTCACGATGCTGCCGGCAATGGTGTACTCCTCGGCGCCGGCCTTGACGTAGTTGGCGTGGCCGCCGAGGCCGACAAAGGCGAGGGGGCGGCCGGCGGCGGTGGTGTTGACGGCGCTGTACGTGTAGGCGGAGCCGGCGCCGTGCTGGGAGTAGTAGACGTGGGTGGGTTTTCCATTGACGAAGCGGATCTTTTTTTTAGTATTTCTATCAGGTATAGAGTCGTGGAGCAGACCTACCATTGTATGTTCCCAGTCGCCGACGTGGTCGTCAAACTGGATGCCGAGGACACTATTCTGTCAGTTGGGGGAAAGACATAAAAAGAGACAAAAAAGAGAAACTCACGCCCCCCCGTGGTTGTACGAGTAAAACGTAAAGTAAAACACATCCACCCAGGTCGCGTTCTTCTGCACGGCAATGATCGTGCCCGGCGCCGCGCTGTAGCCGGCCGCGTCGGGCTTGCCGTACGCGGACAGCTGCCACGCCGGGCTGTCGTCGACATTGTCCTTGGACGTCAGGTAGGCCGACGCATTGACGGTGGCGAGGTTGGCCAAGTTTGCCGACCCCGCCGTCGCAAAGCCCGCAATGGGCGCAAAGTCGATCTCGGGAATCACGTTTTGCAGGTGCGTGGCAATGTCCGACGGCCACCAGGACTCGCTGCTGTGCAGGTAGTAGATGGGCGCATAGGTCAGGGCGTAGTCGGGCAGCGGCGTGGCGGCGGCGGTGGCGGCGGTGGCGCTCTTCCTGCGGAGGGACGCCGGCGAGGGACGATGGCTGGCCGGTGGTGAAAAGGGGGTGGCAGCGGCGACAGCAGCAGCCGCAGCCGCCAGCAGGCCGGCGAGTTTGATCATTGCCATGGTGGGGGGGATTAAACTTGAAATTCAAAAATTCAAAAATCAAATATCCCTACTACTCCTACATTTCTTCATACTGCAGATAGAAGAGCAGACATGATGGTATTTATACAGGCCTGGTCCGAGCACTGCTGAATCCCGTCTCCTGACAGAAAAGAAAAAAAAAAACACTTTTATGACAGAACAGGGAACCTACATCGGCGCAAGTACGTCTGCACGCGGTCCATCAGCGACTTACACTGGTGGAGCAGGCCGTGGCCAGCAAAGGGGGCTAGTCTCGTACGGAGTAGCTTCGTACAAATACTCGCAGCCGTTTGGGCAGGGGGAACATGCCGATCGGGAGTCCATGCAGCGCCGCCAGTGTTCCTGAAGAAAAGGGCGGTGGAGGAGTTGGTGGAGGTTGAAAGCCTCAGCTCGCGAGACGGCATAGTCTGCAGCAGAGCTAAGCATACTTGGCAAGGCTTTGTGGGCATGGTCCTCGTGGACGGGCAAGCCGGGCTTGAGATGGGGGCATTGGAAAAAAGTGGGAGAAAAAAAAAGACGAGAAAAGACAAGAAAAGACGAAGAAAAGAAAATAACGAAGAAGAAGAAAAAAGAAAAAAAGAAAAGAACAAGCCCCTTACGTAGGTAGTGAGCACAGGCTGCCCAAAGTCCGCTGCATCGCTTCCAACTGGGCAGGCGACGCCCGATATCACGCCAGCTAAATATCCGTGCATCCTGCAGTACGGAGTATTACGTCGTAGGATGCAAAGGATCAGTCCAGCATCGCCATTGTCGATCACCGAGGCCCGTCCAACAAAGATGGCCGCCTGAAGGAAGCAGCGCTACTGCCGAGGGACGCGGATCGCCGCCCTCCCCCCCTCGTCTGAACTTGCTATTGGGCCGGGAGGAGTGGCGTACCTGGCGTGGTGCTGGGCGGCAGTAATAATAATCAAAAACTCCGGCCAATAATAGGCGGCCGAGTCAACACGCAGGTGTGATTTGCGGGTGATTTGCGGGAAAGCACTTTGTCAACGGCTGCGTCGCAAAGCCATACGGTCCGGTGATGGGAGAGTGGTCAATTTCACTCATGCAGCGGGAGCGAACCGACGTTCTTTGACCAGTCACTTGTGCTGGCAAACCCAAGGTCGCAATGTCGCAATGTGACGATGCGACGATGCGACGATGTGACGTGCCAGCGTGGATCAGGGCCGCGGGCCAGGTCTACGAGTAGTGTGGGCCTGTTCCGCTGCCAATAATACGAGGACAAATACACGGAACAGTCAGGTTCGCATCAGAACTATTGAAAATCAAAAAAGTATCGCGCCGTCGGACACTCGTCGTCGGCACCAGACGCGGCAAAGATATTTCAAGAGTACTGCGTACTCCGGCAGTGGGCTGCACCCCTGTATATAACCCGTGACCCCGCATCGCCCACTACAACTTGCCCAGTCACAGCACGAGCAAGCAGGTTCCGCTAGCGCAATGGTAGCGCGCAAGACTTCTAATCTTGAGGCTGCGGGTTCGAGTCCCGCGCGGAATGCATTGGCATTTTGCGTTTGCTTTTTTGCTTTTTTTTCGTGAAATCTTTTTCTTTTTTTTATTAACAGTAGCACCTTCTGTTTTTATTCTTACTCAAACAGACTTTCCACTATGCCTCTAATCTAATAAACGTGCTGTTTTGACTGTGTGTAGTTGTTCTTTGTACTCCGTAGTCGATTATCACCAGTGCTGCAAATTCGCCGCTTTTCCTATTGCACCATCAAAGTGTTAATTTTTTCTGCAAGCTAGCTGTGACGCAATCCCAGCCTTGTCGACCATGCCCCTCTCATGACATTTCAGCCTTGTTCTCTTATGTGCTGTCTAGCCCATCCGTCTTTATGCATTACTTCCACCTGCTGTAACCAATTTTTCACTGCCCTGCTTAGTCATCTGGATTCTTCCACCACCACCACAATGGATGACTCATTCAAAGACCTCCTGCAGTACGCGGCCAAACTCGGCGTCCAGCTCAACGGCATCATGCCCCGCCGGCTGCCCGGCCGCGGCTACGGCATGGTGGCGACGCGCGACGTGCAGCCCGCCGAGACGGTGCTGTCGGTGCCCACGCGGGCGCTGCGCACGCTGGCGACGGTGCCCAAGACGTTGTCGCGCAAGCTGGACCGCGACGTGTCGGTGCACGGCATCCTGGCGGCCGACCTGGTGCTGTCGCGCAGCCGCCCGGACAACGAGTACGCGCCGTGGGACGCCGTGCTGCCGACGCTCGAGGACCTCGAGGGCATACCCCTGCTGTGGCCGGCGCCGCTGCAAGACCTGCTGCCGTCGGCCGCACGCACGGCCCTCGCGCGGCAGCAGGCCAAGCTGCAGCGCGACTGGGCGGCCACGAAGCAGTGGATGGAGGAGAGCCGTAACGGCCCTGATGATACAGAAACAAAGACGGGCACAACGGGCACAACGGACACGTCTGCGCTCACGTTTGAGACGTACCGGCACGGCTGGCTGCTGGTCAACTCGCGCACGTTCTACTACACGACGCCGCGCTCCGAGAAGACGACGACGAGCCACGACGACCGCATGGCCATGCAGCCCGTGGCCGACCTGTTCAACCACGCCGCCGACCACGGCTGCGACGCCGCCTATGCCGCCGACGGCTTCTCGTTTGTCGCCGACCGCGCCTACCGCGAGGGCGACGAGGTGCCCATCTCGTACGGCGCGCACAGCAACGACGCGCTGCTCGTCGAGTATGGGTTTATTCTTGCTGGTAATAATAATAATACAAACAAATGGGACGAGGTGGCGCTCGACGCCGTCATCCTGCCGCGGCTGACGCCCGCCCAGGCCAGCGACCTGGACGAGGCCGGCTTTCTGGGCAAGTACATGATCGACGCGCAGACGCCGGGCGGCTGCTACCGCACGCAGGTGGCGCTGCGGCGGATCCTGTGCGGCGCGTCGGCCGCGCGCGTGGCGGCCTGGCACAACAGCTTCGTCGCGGGCGTGCCCGACGCCGCGGGCGGCCGGCTCGAGGCCACCGAGGAGCAGGTGGAGGCGCTGCTGCTGGACGTGCTGGACGACATGATCGGCCTGGCGCAGGTGACGCTCGCCAAGGTCGACAAGCTTGCGCAGCAGAAGAAGAACAACAGCGCCGTGGGGACGCCGGGGCAGCGCGATCTGCTGGCACGGCGGTGGCATCAAATCGAGACCATGGCGGTGCAGTCAGCCAAGCAGCTGCGAGGGGGCGACGGCGGCGACAGCTGACACTGGCGCATTACCTAGAGCGGTGGCAAGCCGAGGGACATGATTTGGATCACTACCGCATCAGGGTCTATAGAAAAAGATGCGGCAGATGTGTGAGGAGATGTCTGATCGCATCTGGCCAGATTGATGACTAAGCAGCAGCACATGGGAATAGATGGGCACATACTCGTATCAATTCACGCCTGGCGTTGTCCGGTATCCTATCTTACAACATCTGCCGAATTTTGCAGAATTTTCTGACAATCATTTCGCTTATCCTCCTGTTGATCATGCACTGCTCGTCCTGTTTATTGTCGACAATAAGACGCCGTCCTCAATAAGCTTCGGTGTGGAAGTGGATCCAGTGAGCGTGTGTGGGGACATCGCGGTGTAAGTGGCCAATTGCCGCATTGGGGTGTGAATAGGACTACATCGCGCAAAGCCGCCATCGCCACCACCTCCACCACATCATCGCCCACGCCTGTTCCTGGGCAACAACAACCCTGCACAACTATTCTTGGACACCTGGTTAATAATAGAAGACAAAATTGACTCCTTAGACAAGCAATGATGAACATGCCTGTTTATTTCCGTCCCCCCTCCATCGATCTTCCCCCTCTCCTCCGCCTCCTCATCTTTGTGTGCAGAGTAAGTGGCCGTACCCTGTCCAATATTCTTGACCTGCTCTGTTATTGGTTTTACCCCTTGGCCGCAGCCTCGCTAGGTTTGCCAGTCGCTTAACTTATCCCCCTTTGGGTCTGAATAGAGCCTCGTCCGGGCACGACCCTCCTCGTTCACAGCCAGAGGGAGGGCCGCAAACAAAGCTTCAGCTGGCCGGACGTCAGCCATCTTTTGCACGTAAACAATGAATCTGTCCAACTTTTTTGTTTTGTGCTCAGCAAGCGAGCACACATCAGCCAGCCCCGGTCCATGTGATGATGCAGCTTCCTCGGTGTGCATCGCCAGAAACGGCGTGGCAACCGTGGTCTAGAGCCGTCCGACGCCGGCGATATGCCCCCTTTCCAAGCTAGCAGACAATGGTTCACCTTTAGCCGTCTGACGACGACAAGAAAGAAGCTGATCAGAAGAACGAGGGGCTGTCATCTCATCTCCGTGTTTGGGCCTCAATAGACAGAGTTCCCTTTCGGCCTCTGTCAATAGCCCGGCAAAGAGGAGATCTGCATCTGAACTTCCTCGCTTCCTCGTCTATTCAGCTTGTATAAGTATCTCGTCTCATCACCTCCTCTTGTTTCTGTTTCCTCCTTCTTCTTCACCCCTCTCAACCATCATCGTTCAACACAATCTTCAACGATCTCTTCTTCTTTTCCCCTTTTCTATATCATAAATCACTTCCCAAAAACAAAAAAATCCAACCATCAACCAAACCATCAACATGAAGGTCACCCTCTTCTACACCATCCTGGCCCTTGGTGCCGCCAGCGCCCAGGCTGCCGCCATTGCCAGCCCCGAGGCTGAGGCCGATGCCCAGTACTGCCCTCTTCCCGGCCAGCCCTGCTGGAAGGTCAAGCGCGATGCCGCTCCCAACGCCGAGCCCGAGGCCCAGTACTGCCCCCTTCCCGGCCAGCCGTGCTGGAAGCTCAAGCGCGACGCCAACCCCGAGGCCGGCCCCGACGCCGAGGCCCAGTACTGCCCCCTCCCCGGCCAGCCCTGCTGGAAGGTCAAGCGCGACGCCAGCCCCGAGGCCGAGGCCTTTGCCGAGGCCCAGTACTGCCCCCTGCCGGGCCAGCCGTGCTGGAAGGTCAAGCGCACCGCCGAGGCCTTTGCCGCCGCCATTGCCGGCTTTGCGCGCGCCGACAACCACCCCGAGGGCTCGCTCGCGCGCCGCTCGCACGCGCCCGGCGGCGTCGCCCACAAGGCCGTCCGCGCCCTCGACGGCCTGGCCGGCCTCGTGGCCGGCACGCAGCCGAGCCCGCGCGGCTTTTACGACAGCCTGGACCTGACCGCGCGCTTCCCCGCCGAGTCCTTCTCGATCTCGAAGCGTGAGGCCGCTCCGGAGGCCGAGGCCCAGTACTGCCCCCTGCCCGGCCAGCCCTGCTGGAAGGCCAAGCGCACGGCCGAGGCCGAGGCGTCGCTGTGCCCGACCGTGGGCCAGTCGTGCTGGAAGGTGGCGCGCGCCGCCGAGGCCATCATCAGCTCCATCGACTCGTTCAAGTCGGCCGAGAAGCGCGACGCCAACGCCGACGCCCAGCTGTGCACGTGGATGGGCCAGGGCTGCCTCAAGCGCTCCCCGAGCGACCCCATTGTCGTGCGCTGCAACGCCGAGGGCGGCCTGTGCAACAAGGCCGAGCGCGACCTGGACAACATGTACAAGGCGGCCCGCGCCGTCCTCGACAGCATGTAAAGCGTCGTCTCAAAAAAAATATTTCTTCTCCTACTTGTTTTGTTTTGTACGCACAAAAGATACAAGGTCTCGTTTTCTATTCTCGCTAGGGGTTTCTTTTATTCCCCGTCGGTCACGCAAGAGGACATCGTCTTGGATACTTGTTTCTTCCTCACCTGTCCTTCTGCCAATCGACTTCTCTTCTTGTTCGAACTCGACGGATACAGATCAGCCAGCACGCCATGGATCTTTCAGTTTCTCCCATTCCAGGCGTCGACTCTCTACTCATGATTTGTGTTCTCCTGTTCGGTTTCTTGTGTATTCCTTTTCTTTTTCGATAGTTGGCGGCTTTCTTCCGGTATATACCTGGCCAGCCGTATCTTTATATATCTTTAGTAGTGCGAGAATGAGACCGTTATTCTTTTAAAATGGCCATATGAGCCAATGAATGTGATTGTTATCAGTGAGCTGTTTCTTTCGACTATCATTTGTCAACACGGGAGGGCGTATTATTAAAATATAGTCTGCCAGATGTGGCAGGAGCGTATTTAGTCAGCAGGACTATATGTCGACAGCCTTTTGTCTACATTAAAGTTAGGATGCAGCAAGTGCTGGCGTCAGCATCAAGCGTCGGCAAATTAGACTCGGTATCGGCCGTCTTGTTCGGCTTGCTTATTTCCGGTGCCATTTTCTCTTCATCAGCACTTCTACGGTCTTCATCGCCAGAAACAATGGAGTTTGCGTTAGCTATAGCCGACGGCGATGGCCACGGCGTGGGATGCTGGCGTCATCGACTATCGGAGGACCTGGCGAAGCATGTATAAAAGCATCCGTCTGCATCTCATATCCAGGGTAGTTACTGCAGCAATTCACTCACACAATATCAAACTACATCAGATCACAGACCAGATCACAGACTTAAACAAACCAAACAAAAACCAAACCATCACCATGTCGCATCCTGTCGATACGCCCAAACCTACCTTCTTTGCCCCAAAGGTCATCACCAGCACCACCTCGGACGAGATGGCCGCCAAGCTGCATGACCACATTGTCGGCAAGACCGTCCTCATCACCGGCGTGTCGCCCACCGGGCTCGGTGCCGAGGCCGCGCGCGTCATCGCCCTGCACGCGCCCAAGCGCGTGATCCTGGCGTCGCGCTCTACGACGGCCATGCAGAGCGTCATCGACTCGCTCGCGCCCGCCGCCGTCGACGCCGCGGGTACCCGCGCCCGCATCGACACGGTCGAGCTCGACCTGTCCAGCCCGGCCTCCATCCATGCTGCTGTGGAGACGCTCAACAACGGCGGCGACGACGGCGACGAGGACGACTTTGTGCTCGACGTCCTCATCAACAACGCCGGCATCATGATGCTGCAGACGCTCGAGTCCGTCGCCATCGGCAGCGGCGGCAGCGGCGGCAGCGGCGGCCGCGCCATTGAGAAGCAGTGGGCCACCAACCACCTGGGCCATTTCCTGCTGACCAACCTGCTCGTGCCCGCGCTGCGCCGGTCCCAGGCCCCCGGCGGCGCGCGCGTTGCCACCGTGTCGTCGCGCGGCTACCTGGGCTCGTCCATGGCCGACGTCCTCGACGACCCGCAGCTGATCGAGGACACGCCGGCCAACCGCGCGCGCTACGACCCGTTTGTCGCGTATGCGCGGTCCAAGACGGCCAACCTGCTCTTCACGGCCGGTCTGGCCAGCCGGGCCCGCAAGACTATTGAGGCGGGCGGCGCAGCCATCATCACGCCCATCACCATCGACCCGGGCACCGTGGGCACGACGGCCCTGACGCGCTACATGCCCATCGAGGTGCAGCAGAAGATGGGGTGGCGCGGCGCCGACGGCAAGTGGCTGCCCGGCATCACGTTCATGACGGCCGAGCAGAGCGTCGTGTCCTATGTCGTGGCCGCCTTTGACCCGGCGCTGACGGCACAGCCCGGTGCCACGATCACATCGGGGGCCGTTGACGACTCCATCCTGGCGTACGCCACGGACCCGGTGCAGGCCGACAAGCTGTGGGCCCTCTCGGAGGAGTTGGTTGGCGAGAAGTTTGATTTGTAGTAGAGTTTTTGGATTAAAAATGGTATTTACTTTTTCACGTGCTCGAGGAAGGAGCGCCCGCTAGAATGTATTTTTACTCCATTCACTGCCACAGAACAGGGACGTCAGGTCCCCACCATTTCTACTAGGCTTAGTAAGGACTCCACCCGATCCTCGCAGCTAACATCAACTCCCCTAGACCGTGCAGCGCTCCAGGCGCAGAAACGGCGAAAAGATGAAGAGGGCGAAAAAATAGTATTATCGATGGTTGCGCTTGGCTGAATCAGTCCGTGATGCATCTTGAGGTAGACGCGACCTCCGACGTTGAAAAAGCGAGGCTCGTGTCGCTTGTCGAAGTGGTATTTGGACGCTATCAGGGCCTGTGCCATCGCGTCTGACGCCAGTCTGCGGGCCATTTCGTCGGGTCTGTCATCGCCTGGATCACCGGTCGTAAGAAAGCTTGCAGCGTCTGGATCGTTCGTTCCGTTTGTCCATCTGTTTGCGGGTGGTATGCTGTGCTGTAGAAGACTTTTATTCCTTCTTTTTCTCTCAGCCGAGTACAGGGAAAGATCCACGATACAATAGGAGTAGAAAACAGTCCTCATAACTGTGTTTTGATCGCTCCTTCCCGCGCCACAGACAACCGATCATCTAGAAAAGTCACGAGTCCCTAAGCCTTGGGAAAGTGCCCTTGTACTCGTAATAACGCTCTTGGCACGCCGGCCGAAACCTTGTTGGCCTACACTCTGGCTCGGCTCTTCCTCCGCCGGGCGCCATCCTCGCTATGCACGCCAGGGGCTGTCGAGAAAATCGGGAATCTGTCCGTGCTCGCCTTGTGTCCTAGCTGTAGAGTGTTTCGGAGATGCTGGTTGCCCATGATTCTCTCTTCTCGCGCTCCTGCGTCTGCGGACGGGCAAACATGGCCTCGTCCTCCTCCTGCTCGCGGGCCCAACGAATGGCCCTGGCCCGTTCTTGACGCCGGATAGCCTTTTCCCAGAGAGCGACCTGGTCGGCATCGAGGATGCCCTGGGCTTCGGCGGCCTCCAGAAACGGCGCCCACTCTTCGAAGGTGTTGGAAAAACAGCTGTACTCGCCGTCATCGACAAAAGCAGCAGGGCCTTCGGCCGGCGGATCGGCCGGCGGATCGGCAGACGGCGGGTCTTCGCAGAAAATGACACGCAGGGACCTAGGGGCCAGCATGCCGGACAGAATGCGCTTGACGGCAAACTGCAGATGCAGCAAGTCGGCGCTGGGGAGCGGATGCCGGGCCGGATCGTCCGTGGTCAGCTCGTAGACGTCTCCGTGGCGCACAGCAGGCGACAGGAAATGGTCGTCCACGCGCCGGTGATCGCTGATGTGATGCCGCCAAACTCACGCTGGTTCCAGTCCGCCGTGACTCGTTGTCCGGAAAAGTCCCGCAGCCAAACAACCTGTAGCCGCAGCTTGTGCGTCAGATCGGGATCGAGAGCGGAATCACCGTCGTCGTCCACGGGGGAAAGGGGCCGCAGAGCGAAATAGTTCCAATCCCAAAGAGCATGTGCGGTTTGTGTCAGGGGCAGAATGTTTTCCGTTTCCCGCCCCGCAACGGTGAGATTGAGAGTCTCGGCGGGCGGGAGATTTGACCAAAATGCACGCAGCACCTGGTACGTGGTGTTGTGGTCGTCGTACTTGGCACGCACCGGGACAATGTGCGCTGCTTCGGACTGAGCGGTGCCCGTGAGGACACAGCGCCCGTCGTACCAGGACGGCACCTCTTCCTGTGCCTTTTTGTCCGACGGCTCCTCCTGGTCCATGGTCGTCCGGCCCTGCCAGGCATTTAGTGATAGGCGGATGCGGGTTGCTAGCCCATACAGGACGGTACTCATCCGATTGGCGAGCACTTTTGCGTCGCCGTTGCGGGCTTGGATGGCGTCGAGCATTTCCTCATTGGCAAGCAAAAAAACAGACTGTGGGATCGTTGGCCAGATCCAGAATGGCCTGCAACCACTTTCTGTAGTCCGCTCTCTCAATGGCAGACCACGTCGGATGCTTTTCGTGGTTCATCTTGTCGATTTCCTGGCGGGCAGCTTCGATAAAACGCGGATCCGCTGCTTCTGCACCAGCATCGCCCATCTGCACATCCCGCCGGTGGACGAAGCGCGAGCGGATGTGGGCAGCCTCTGTCTCGGATGCCATCTGTTGGTTATTAGTTGTGGTCCTTGGTTAGGGGTGAAGGAATATGAGGCCAGCATGGTACTTGGGAAAGAAGAACATAACGAGGGGAATGGAAGGATGGTGGAAGACAATGAGAGAGTAAAAGGGAGGGGGGGGGGGTAAAGATGGACAGAAAGGATGACGCTGACTCACGTATTTCCTTGCAAACAAAGAGCTCTCCGTCTGCCGGAATCATGCTGAGTGCAGTACAGCTGTTGAATACGTCATGCTCAGGATTGCTTGCTTACTGAATCGGTCGACCGTCACGAGGATGGCGTCCGACTCGTCCTGTGCCAGCGGCAGGCCTAGGAGGAAGTCGATGGATATCGCGGCGTCGACGAAAAGCTTGTGCACAACATCCCAGTTTCTAGACGTATAGAAATCGAGGTCCTCTAGGTATTCCTCAGGGTCTTCTTCGGGGAACCCGGAAAAAGTACCACGAAACTCCGTTATGAACAGCTATTCCATTAACCACGCCAAACTTTCACAGCGAGCCAACGCAGATCATCATCCGGCAGAACCACGTCCTCCTCGCGTGGACCAGCAGGCGGCCGGAGGAAGAGTCTGTCAAATTCCAGTCGCAATGGCCCTCCAAGAACCTTGTACGACTCTGGGTCTCTCTTTTGCTCTAGGCTCGCGCTGTCAAAGGTGATGCCTGTGACCGCCCACACAATGTTGATGGTCTGGATGCAAACCGGCTCCACGGCGGGAGACGCAGAAGATGTGCGTGTCGTTGTAGCACCCGGCCTGGCGCCGCCACGACCCTGAGACACTGGACGTTCCTGCCACTGTTCAATCAAGATGCGCTTCTTTTGATCATCATGGTTATGGCCGTCGTCTGGAAACGCCTTTGCCAAGACTACAATCTTGACGTCGTGGCGCGAATGTGCAAACCAGAAGCGCATCTTCATCCGCAACGCCGGCAGCGGCAGCGACTGCGAGGCGTCCCCCGGCTTCAGAGACAATCGACGGCCAATGGTCGGGTTGGCAGCGAACAGGCCACGAGCTGCCGCTAGAGTCGGTCTCGCCTTGCGAGCCTGCGTACGCGTTGCTGGATGGGAAAACGCGTCGACGCAAAGCTGATCCATGCTCTCCGCAGGCCCATCTGCGCGACTTGCAGAAACAACCCCAAGTCCAGTTCCGTATGGAGCTGTTCGTGGGGGCCGTTTGGCACGGTGACGATGAGCAGCTTCTTCTCTGCTGAAAAGAAAACTCGGAACTTCCAGCCGCGGCTCTGGATAGCTTTGTCGATCCGGCAGAAGCTCCCTGGCGCCACGCCGCCCACGGTCACTGCGTCAGTGTCATAATTGCTTCGGGGCCGTTTCCAGGTGCGATAGCAGCGCTGGCAGCGTGGGAAAAGGGATAAACATCAACTGCAGGAAGTTGGTCCGAGACGATTTTCAGTGGTCGGCGCACATGTTCAAGGTCGCTGGCTGGAGCATGATAGAGCGACGCTGATCAATTTGATACTCGTACTCTGCAGATGCATTCATGTAGAAAAAGTCAATGGTAAAAGGTGGGCGATGTTTGTTTTGTCCCTTGGGCTCCACTTTACTGGCGCAATCCTCTCCGCATAAACCTCCACTCAGTGGTCTGTATATCACGTGTGTGGTCACATGCTACTATAGCCTAGTACTCCGTAAGTTCCGTCTGCCTGTATTACGAGTATCATCAACGTGCTCATCGTCGAGCAGATATTCATATTCACATTGAATTATTGATTCAAATTTTTATGATAATTCGAATTACTCTCCTTGTTTTATTTTCTATTTATTAGCATTTATTAGCATTTACTAGGATTTGTTAACAATTATCTACTATTTCATTTTCAAAATTCACCAAAATCTTTTGATTACTGTCACAAAATACAACGCCACTAAGCACGACAGCTTCACCTTCTCTCCAAGTTAAACAATATAATTTATCAATACTCAATCCAAGCCTATGCTGTCGCTGTAATGACCTCTTTGAGGTGATGAATAAAATGACCAAGATGAACGCCGCCTTTCCATGCAATAAACGCCAAATCAAACAAAACCAGGAACAAAACAAGAAATACAAAAACCAAAAAAATCAAAAAAGCGAAAAACAAAAACAATCAAAAATCAAACAAAACCAACCTACACCCCCGCAAGGTCGTATGACCACCCGCCCTCGCGCCGGATCTTGTCGCGCGCCGCCAGGTCCTTCCGGATATCGTCCTCCGTCAACCGGTCCGCACCGCTCCAGTTGGCACTGCTGGTGCGCGCCCGGAACTTGTGCCACCGGTCCTTGCTCTTGTTGAACACCTCCTCCATGTTCAGCGGGCCCGGCGGGCCAAACACCTGGAACGGGTCCACCGTCTCCTGCCGCATCAGCGCCCGCCGCAGGTCCGGCGAGTCGGCCCACGGCGCCACGTTGACGTGCTCGTCCTCGTCGCTGTCCTCGTCGTCCGTCTGGATCTCCGGCAGCTCGATGCCGTCGCCGTTGGGCACGCGCGGCGACGACTTGGCCGCCGACTTGGACGTGGACTTGGCCACTGATTTCGTCGTCGACTTGACCGTCGACTTGACCGTCGATTTGACCGCCGACTTGCCGGCCGCCGCACCCGCACCCGCACCCACCGGCCGCAGCGGCGTCTTGTGCGGGTTGTGCAATGGTGCCGACGCCGCCGACGCCGCCGATGCTGCCGCTGCTGCCGAAGCCGCGGCGGCCGCCGACGACGCGTTGCTGTTGCTGCTCGGCGTGAACGAGATCGCCGCCTTGGACACCTGCGCCATGTCCAGCGGGTGCCCGCCCGGCCGCGTGTGGCCGCCCAGCCCGTGTGCGTGGTTGCTGTTGTTGTGCTGCGCCGTCACCGTGGCCTTGAACAGATCCCGCGACACATTGGTGGCCGCACCCGGCGCCGCCGTCGCGTAGCCGTTGCCAAACACCGACTTGCCCGGCAGCGGCAGGTCCTTCTTGAACCCGCCCGACGGCCGCACCGGCGGGCCCTTGATGCTGGACACGCGCTGCGCATGCCCGTGCCCGCCCATCTCCAGCTCGTCCTCGTCAAACTCCTCGCTCATCCGGATCCGCTTGGCGTCCTTGCTCTGGTACGCCGGCATGTTGCTGTTTCCGCCGCCAACCGTATTGCCGCCGTTGCCGCCGCTGCCGCCGACCATCCCGGCGCGGCCCTGGCTTTCAAAGCCACCACCGTCGCCGCCGCCCGGCAGCGGCCGCTTCGCGTGCGCCTTGGCCGTGTGCGACAGCACCGCGTTGACCGGCCGATGCACCTCCTCCTGGGAACGGTGCATCAAAGAACCAGCCGCCGCCGTGGCCAGCCGCGATTGGGGCCGCGGCGGCTGCGCCTCGACAACCGACGACGCCGACGATGGCCCGTTGGGCAGCTGCGTGCGCGGCGCCGGCGGCGGCGCCCGCGTCTGCTTGGCCTTCTCCACCGCCGCCTGTCTCTGCCGCTGCACCTCCAGCTTGCGCTGCTCCTCCTGCTCCTGCATCGCCGCCGCCCGCTTCTTCTCCAGCTCCGCCTTGGCGTCGCGCTTGCGCTGCGTCTCGCGCTCCTCCGCCTCCTTGCGCTTGGCAGCCAGCTCCAGCGCCTTGGGCCGTCCCGTCGACGACACCGAGCTCTTCAGGCTCTGCAGCGACGGCTTGGCGTGCAGCGACGTCGTGCTGGCCTTGCTCTTCAGCGCGTGCTGCGACGTGCTGCTTGCGAGCGTCTCGTGCAGCGACGCCGCCAGCGCACTGTTGGAAGGATGGAACTGCGATGCCTGCGTTTGCTGTTGCTGCTGCTGCTGCTGCTGGTGCTGCATGCTCGACGTGTTGACGCGAATCACCGTCGGTGCCTGCCGCGTCTTGAGCTGTGCTTCCTTTGTCGGCTTGATGGGCCGCCGGATCGTGCGCTGTGCTTGCGCCGAACGCGGCACCGCCGGCACCGACGACGGCACCGACGAGTTCGAGGACACGGTGCTGTGTGCGGAAAGAGGAGCCGGCGCCGGTGGCGGCAGCATGTGGGTGGTTGTCGCTGCGGACACAGTAGGAGCTGAGAGCACGTCCGCCATCTCGGCGTCGGCACTGACCTGAGGCGCCTTTGCTTTACGCGGGCTGCTGCTCATGGCCTTGGCCGATGACCGCGTGACAGGCGAGCTGGCCTGTGCTTGTGGCTTGAGTCGTGGCAGTGCCGCCGGCTCCTCGTGTCTCGCATCCTTGTCCTCCTCCTCCTCTTCCTCTTCCTCCTCCCAGTCCATTGCCTCGTGCGCCGCCAGCTTCTGTGTCTTGAGCTCCATCACCATCTTCGTAGGCGATTTGGCTGGCGTCTTCGTAGGGGACGATGGCGCTGGTCTCTGCATGGCCGCAGCCGCAGACGCAACCGCCTTCTCCTTCTCCTTCTCTTCGTTAAAGAGGCGCGCCTTTTCGCGCTCCTTCTCGCGCATCTTCTCCAGCTTGCTCATCTGCTCCGTCATGTTCTGCACGTCCTTGAGCTCCTTCTCGCGCAGCTTCAGCTCCCGCCGTTCGCGCTCCGTTGACGCCCGCGTCTTACGGAACGGCCGCGCCGGGCTCTCGGGCCGCGTCGGAGACTCCCGCGACCGGAAAATGTCCTGCACCGCCCCCGAGGCCACCGATGCCCCGGACACGGCCGACGTTGTCGACACTTGGCGCGAGAGCTCGTCTTGCGTCACGTCAACCGTGCTGTCGTTGCGCGACTTGAGCGCAAAGCTCTCGGTCGACGGGCCCACGTGGAGGCCAAGGCGCGTCGACGACGGCGAGAGAAGCGACGACTTGCCCTCGGCGCTGAGCGCCGCACTGCTGGCAAGGAGACCGCGCGACGTCTTCAAGATCGAGGACAGCTTGTTCTTAACGTGCTTCAAGGGGCTGTCCCGGTAGTTGTTGCGCAAAGGCGACTTGGACGGGGTCGCCGGCCGGTCCTCCGTCTGCTGCGACACAGCAGTCAGAATGGGGCGGGTCGGGGGGTTCGACACGGAAATCGGCCTGGCAAAAACATCCGCGTCCGACTCGACCGGGAGCGTCGGGACCGAGGCCGACTTCATATGCCCACCAGCCATCCGTTCGGGGACTGCCGGAGCCGGCATCCGCTTGGGCGATGCGGGCCGCGACGTTTCTTGTTGTTCTTGCTGCAGACGCTGCTTGGTGAGTCCACCGGCTGGCGCATGTGGCGCCGGCGTGGTAAACGCTAGGCTCTTAGCCATGTTCAGGCGAGGGCTTGTCGGTGCGGCGTCGGGCTGGGACAGCATCCATTCGTCTTCGTCTTCCTCGTCATCTGGGAAAGCGCCGGGAGCAGCAACCTGGGTGGTGCTCTGCTGTTGCTGCTGCTGCTGCTGCTGCTGGAGCTGCTGAAGGGTCTTTTGCTGCGTGGCGGCCAGAGACTTGGACGGCCGCGATGCGCTTGCCTGTGACTTGCCCAGCATGCTGATCCGGTCGTGCAGCCGCTGGGCGTACGTCTTGTTATGGGCAGCCATGTCCTTGTCGGCATCCGTCGTGTCTTGCGCGTGGGTGTCCATGGTTTCGTCGTCGTCCTTGTCCTTGTCGTCGTCACCATCATCGTCACGCCGCGCAGGTCTCACATTACCGAGACTCTTGCCGCCGGCAGGCCGGTTGTAATAGCTCGTCCGTGTCGGGTCAATGTGGCTGGGGCGCGACATGCCGGTGCCGGTGCCGGGGACGCCCATGCTCTTGTTGGACGTAAACGGCTCACGTGCAGGCAGCGAAGCAAAGTTCATGCTGCTCTTGCGCACAATCGGCCGCACCGGGCTGGAGGGATCCGACGGGGTGCGAGCTCCGTCGTCGACCTCGTCGTCTGCCTTGTCGTCTGCCGCCTTTTGTTGTTGTTCCTTGACTTCCATCCGGTCATGGGCTGGCTTATGCCCGGCGTCACCTTCCTCGTAGACAACAAAGTCGGCGTCATCCTCTTGGGACGGCATAGGCGAGATCTCCTCGTCTACCGGCTTCGTTGCCGTGGATGTCGGGGTCGACGACACTGGTGGCGTGGGTGCAGCCGGGAGAACCTGCCGAGCGCCATGACTTGGTGACGAGGCGACGGGCGCGGCGGCCATGCCGAGAGCGGACAGGAGCTCACGCGGCGGCGGGCACGCAGGTGTAGTCGACTGCAGGGGCGACGAAGGTTCAGTAGGAGCATTAGGAGCATCGGGAGCAGATGCAGGGGCGGGTGCTGCGGCGGGTTCTGGCTCTGGCGAGGATGTGGCGACGGGAACAGTAAACTGCTTGCGAACAGGCGAACCACGGGCCGGCCGTGGTGATGATGGTGACATGGCCGCGGTCTGGACAGGCAGAGGCGGCGACTGGACCGGGCAGAACGGAGACGAAGACATCATCGTACTGTCATCCGCGGCGATGGGCAATGCGGCCTTGCTCGTTTGTGGCGGCGGCGGCGGCGAAACAACCGCGGATGTCTGCTCTTCCTGGGCAGAGTGGAAGGAGGTGTCTGTAGCCGGCTGTGTCCAGCTGCGGCGATCTGAGCGGTCAGCCATGTCGTCGATGGGTGACAGTGCTTCAGTAGTTGTTGTGGTGTCAGCCTGAGCGGCGGCGGCGGCGGCCTTCCGAGCGGGTGCTTCCGGCTGGCTGCTGGCCATCTCGCCCGCCAGCTCGTCCTCGTCGTCGCAGCCGTCGTGCATTTCCTCATCGTCCGCCGTCGCCTGTGGCTGGCTCCCATAGTATCCAGAGTCTACAAGCGAGGGTGCTGCGGCGGCCGGCGGCGCTAACCGCGGGTTGGTGGGAATGGGAATGACGGAGGTTGATTTCAACGGGGATGCCGGCGCTGGTGCTGGTGATGGTGAAGGTGCGGCGGTGGCCCTGGGCGGGACGACGACGCGCGGTGACCGCGGGCTCTTTCGTGATGCTAATGCCGCCTTTGGCCGGTCCTCGGCGACTGTGAAGGAGGGCGACTGGCGTCTCTGCTGCTGCTGGAAGCTCGTGAGTTTGGACACGGCAAAGGGGTTGGGGGCGACCTTGTGCGCCGACGCGAAAACGTCGGTGAGCGGTGCTCTGAAGTCGCCGTTGGCGTTCTTGCGCGCCGTGCGCGGCGTCTTGCCCCGTAACTTGCCGGGCGTCTTGAAGATGTCGGCGACGTTTCTAGACGGTTAGTACGTGATCTCATTTTATCGCATATTGCCTGGATACGCACATTTGTGACTTGGAAAAGAACTCGGCCATGTGCTCATTGAGCCAGTCCATCTCGTTCTTGGCCGAGAACATAAACTCGTCGACCTCGGACTGTGCGATCTGGAGAGCCGTCGTCCGCTCCTCCGTGATCCACGACGGCGCCCCGATGGGAAGACGGGGTCCGCGCGACGCCATGCTGGGCTGTCTGTGTGTTGTGTTGTGGTGTCGTGGTGATGCGTCGTTGTGTCGTGGTGATGCGTCGTTGTGTCGTGGTGAAGATTGTTGCCGATTGTCGTGATTGTTGGTGAGAATGTTCGAGAGGGAGAAAATTAGTGCTGGACGTGTTGTGCGTCGGCGCGTAAAGTAAGAGGGTGGAGGGCAGACAGCAGGAAGGAGCAGCCCTGCGGTGTTTGTTTTGATTGTGATTGCTCGTTTTGGCAAGGCGCGACATGGCGGGTCCATTCCTCCACCTTAGTCATCCGACGCGTACGAGGCAGCACACGGGTACGGAGCACTGTAATATCATTGTGCATACAGTGGGTTATTTGTCTCCAGTGGCCCATAAAAGCAATGCATCTCCTGTAACTTTTTACTCCGTATGTTTTCATTTGCGACAGCACGTCGTATTCAAGCTGAGTAAGCCAGCTGTTATTACATAATCCAAGATCTGAAGATAAACATCACCACATCCACATCCACCACATCACTCCGCGACGGCGGCCTCCGCCACGGCCTCCGTCACGTCCGCCGCCGCCGCCGCTACTCCCACATCCCCATTGTCCTCCACCGCCGGCACTATAATCCCCTCCGGCGGCTCGCCCGCCACCACCTTGCCGCCGCCCGCATACGTCACGCGGCGCCACCCGCACGCCTCCGTCTTGTCCTTGGTCCACTCGACCGTCGGGAAGTAGTGCTCGTTCTTCTTCATCGTGACGACCCACGGCACGCTGTCAAAGGTCATGGCCTTGATGCGGAAGTACGTGTTGTCGGGGATCTGCTTGACGGCCGCCAGGAACGCGTCCAGGTCGGGCGTCGGCCGGCCGTTGACGTGCGTGATGAAGTTGGTCGGCGCCAGCCCGTACTGGTACGCCGGCGACCCGCGCGACCGCGCCGACACGTAGACCTCGCTGAACAGCTTGCTGATCTGCTGGCGCACGCCGTGGTGCGGCCGGTGCAGCACGGCGCCGCAGAACGACACGGCCCGGTCCGTCTCGTGGTCGTCGGCCGCCACCGTCGGCAGCCGCAGCCGCAGCTCCTGGCAGTCGCGCACAATCGTCGCATCGAGGAACGCGTGGTTGTACATAATGTCGAGCTCCGAGATGCGCGTGATCAGCCGCCCGTTGAGCGTCAGCAAAATGTCGCCCTCGCGCAGGCTCGTGTGCGCGCTCGCCGCGTCGTCCACGTCCACAAACGTCCGCTCAAACGTGCGCTTCGTCACCATGAACAGCTGGTGCTGCGCCGTGTTGGCCACCGACACCTTCTGGATCACGTCCTCCGACACCCCCATCAGCCGCGCCTGCGACATCTGGATGAAGCGGAACTCCACCGGCAGCATGCGCAGCTGCGGCACCACCCCGCGCTGGATCTGCTCAATCACCGGCAGCAGCGTCGACGTCGACAGGCCCAGGTGGTACTCCTCGTCGCGGTGCGTCGACGCCGACCGCTCGCCCAGGTACGTCAGCCACAGCGCCCGCACCGTGCCGTCGTCCGACGCCAGCACGCCGCTGCCGCACTGCCCGCTCAGGTTCGTGTCCACCGTGATCGCGTCCACGTTGACCGCCCGGTACCGCGGCGCCCCCGGGTTCGCCGGGATCGCCACCGCAAACACCTCCGTCACCGTCGTCGCCGCGTGCACCACCCGGCTGATGCGGTTGTACCCGATAAAGTTGGTCGGCGCGCCCTGCGCCAGCTCCTCCGCGCTCAGCCGCGCGCTCATCACCGGCGCGTCCACCAGCGACGGGTCGTACTGCACAATGGCGTAGTTCTGCAGCGGGTGCAAAAACACCACTTTGCCCTCCACCACGATCGAGTCCGCAATCGTAATCGTAATGTCGCACAGGTCGTACGGCACAATCGCCCGCGAAATCACCACCAGGCCCTTGGCCGCGTCGATCACCAGGCCCATGCCCCATTTGCGGTTCTTGGGGAAGCCGTCCAGCTTCAGCGGCATGTAGCAGTTGACGTGCACAAAGCTGCGCACCAGGTCCGCCACCGCCGGGTGCGGCATGTGGTTCATCTGGATAAACGACGCCGTGCGCCGCACCGGCGGCGTCGGCGGCAGCGCGTCGCCCAGGTCCGAAAAGTCCCACAGCCCCGTCGTGTCGTTGCGCACCGCCAGCCGGATCTTGGACGACCAGTGCCGGTCCATGTAGATGATGGACGTGTTGAGCGTGTGCAGGTCGCGCAGGTGCTGGTACGTCACCACCACGCGCGACTTGTCCGGGATCGTCTTGACCGCCGCGATAAACGCGTCCAGGTCGGGCGTCTTCTTGTGGTCGATCGACTGCACGATCCAGCCGTTGTCAGAGTTGTCGAACCGGAACGACCCGGACGCCTCGCACACATACACGCCCTTGCACGCCACGCCGTACAGCCGGGCCTGCTGGTACGACAGGTTGTGGAAGCTGCCGCCCGCCACCGACACGAACCGGTCCGGCGTGATCTTGTGCAGGTCGCCCACCTCGACGTGCACCACCACCGTCTCGCCGCCGCGCTGCAGCTCCAGCTTGACCTGGTCGCCCACGCTCGAGTCCAAGATGTCGTCCAGCCGGATGAACTGCGTGAGCAGCTCGTCGTTGACCTTGACCAGCACGTCGCCCTCCTCGATCTTGCCGTGCGACGGGCCCTCGGGCAGCACAATCTCCGCCACCAGCATGTTGGTCTCGGACGGGAACGCCGCCCGCATCTGCGCCTCGCACGCCGGTGTCAGCCCCAGCCGCCGGCACTCGTCAAACGGCTTGAGCAGGAACTGGCACTGGATGTCGCCGCGCGTAATGGGCTTGCCCTCCTGCAAGCAGCGCAGCGCGCGCAGCGGCCGGTCGAGCGGCAAAAAGTAGTCCGTCGCGGCGCCGTCTGCTCGGCCGCCGGCCTGCAGCGCCACGGCGTTGCCGTCAATGTTGACCACGGGACTGCCCGAACTACCGCCGCTGGCCGCCGCGCTGGCCTGGTAGTAGCTCGTGTTGAAGTCGCTGTAGCCTTCGCCGTACTCGGGCGCGTTGCGGTCGAGACGGCTGATGACACCCGACAGGATGCTCAGCTTCTCGCCGGCGTCGTTGCCCACCACCCGGATCTCCACGCCGACCTTGGCCAGGTCCGGACACAGCGCCAGCGACTCGATCGGCATGTACTTGATCGCCTTGGGGTCGAACTTGAGGATGCCAAAGTCGTGCACGGGGTCGCGGTACACGGGGTAGGCGTCGACCTCCTCGTGGTTGTCGAATATGCAGTAGCCCCAAAAGGGACCGGATCCGACGACGTGGCGGTTGGTCAAGATGTATCCTCGCTCGGCATCCACGACAAATCCAGTGGCCTCGCTCGTCAGCGCCGGGTCCGTGTCAAAGGAACACGGCGCACAGAACCGGATCGACACCACGTTGCGCACCACGCGCTGGATCGTCGCCTGCCACTCGGCCGTCTCGGCGCTCGCCGTGGCTAATATCACGGCCGGCGGCACACCACCACCACCCACGGCGGCGGCGGCAGCAGACGACGACGACGACAACGCTGCCCCTGCCGCCCCTGCCGTTTTCTTGCTCGCGCGTCGGCGCAGCGTCGTTGGCGTCGCAAAGAGGCCGTTGCCGTTGGCCGCCCCGCGGATGCCCGTGCTGCTCTCGTTGCCGCTGGGGTTGCTGTCGTCGAGGCCGTCGTCTATGAGGATGCCGTCGGGCGCAGCGGCTGTGCTATCGTCGTCGTGGAAGCCGACGCCGCCGCCGTCGTCCTCGTCGGAGCCCCAGCTCGCAGCATCGTCGTCGTCCGCCGAGCTGCCGTCTGCGTCTGCGCCGTCGAGCATGGCGGCGTCTGCGTCGTCTGCGTCGTCAAGGATAATCTCGCCGGAAGCGGCCCGCGGCAGCTTGGTTGGCCGGGTCTCGTTGACGTTGACCTCGTACGAGGTCTTGCGCTTGGGCCGCGCGGCGCCTGATGCAGCGCCGTTCATTTCGTCTGGATCGATGCCGGTGGGGAAGAGGAGGAGGAGGAGAAGGAGGAGGACAGAGAGCGCGAGGCGACAAGTTGCAGGTGCAGCGTGGATGGCTGGCGACGGCAATAATAAGGGCGCTGTAAGGCGTGCGTCGAGAATATGTGCCGGCTGCGAGCGGTCGCTGGCGTGTGCGAGGGACCAAAGTGTGCGGACGGTGACTGAGCAAAGCCTCTGCAGTAAGCCGTCAAGCGGCAATGGCGCATACAAGAGAAGGGCGGGCGCGCGGGGGGTAGTCGGATGAAAGCTTCGGCAGGCTGACGACAAAAAGATGCGATGGGGAGATGATGACGATGATTTCTTTGCGTTTAGCCAAGGCGTGACAACGAAACAGAAAAAAGTGGACGGCCTGGTTGTCGTTGTCCGAGAGAGCGGGCGAGGAGAGTGCGGTGCGAAGAGACAGAACCAGAGAGCGCAAACGTTTCGAGGCTCAAAATCCAGATACAAAAAAATGTCTAGGGTGATGGTTCTAGGGGCAAAAAGATGCCAAAGTCGTGAAAACCCGTCGAGAGCCCAGTTAGAGGCGAGACCCACTTTACAGGTAGCCCCTTCCAGGCTCTCTAGTGACTACTCCGTAGTTTTGGGGCCTTGGGATGACGACCATAGCTCCTTCCAGCTGCAAGGCCACAGCGTGTGTCGTCCCCCCCCCAGTCCCTGACTATTACACAGTATTAGTGAATGTGCGTGCATGTGTAAAAAACAGCTTGGGAAGCCGGCTGTTTGCCAAGGAAGGCGCGATTGCCAGGCTTCTTTCGACTCCGTACAACTATTCACGATAAATTGAAAATAATTGAAAATAATTGAAAATAATTGAAATAACAGACCCACAGTCGTAAGTGGATGACTAATCATGGACGACATCCGGTCCGGCAGCATCGTCACCGGCAGCGGCAGCATCCTACGACGTAATCTCATGACAACGTGCCGCTGTTGCACAGCACGCGAACCAGCCGTGCTTGCATGACCTAGAGACAGACACGGCTCACTTGCATGTGACGAAACACAACCTACAGAGCACAAGTAACAAGGCGGCTGGTCTTACGACATCAGCATGAGCTTGATTAGTAATCATGACAGTTCTTGTTCAATAAGCTTTCGCTTCCCATCGCCCAGAAGCCGTGTGCGTCGTGATCATTTGTTGCATAATAGGCCTGCTTTTGTCTAGACGAGCCGACCGTGTCCTTCCTGTCCCCTTCCCCCCCGTCGCGACATGATTCATGATTCGTTCTCAGTGTCAAACTTTGGTGCTTTACCGGATGGATAAAACAAAGAATGAAAAAAGATAAAAACAAACAAAAGCACCATCAACGGGGATAATGTGTGTAAAAAAAGAAGAACAAAAAAGAAGAAAAACAAAAAAAGAAGAAGAAAAAGAAATACAGAAACAACAAGGACGGCCCCCCATTCTCCGCTTAGGCAAGGTAGCCCAGCTCGTCGTCGTCGAGACGCTCAATGTACTCCTTGTCGAGCAAGATCTCAATGCACTTTTTGATGTCGGCCACCTTGGGGATGAAACGGCCCTTGATCTGCGCAATGGTCTCGCTGACCAGCTGGTTGTGCTTCATGTGCTTGCGTGCCTTCATGATGCGGACAATGGCGGACTATGGGAGTTAGTGAAATGGTCCCTGACAAAAAAAACAAAAAAACTCATGCACCCTGTTAAACATACCTGCAGCAAAAGCTTGCGGTCCTCTTCAATGGTCTTGTTCGTCTCGGCCTCCTCTTGCCGCTGCTCCGACTTCATGCCGACGTTGAGGTTGATGCGGATCTTCTTGTTGCGGAACTCGTAGTTGAGGCTAAACGTCTTGCCCGGCCCGACCTTGTCGCCGCCCTGGGGCGACATCAGCAGCACCTTGGCCTTGACGATGATGCCCATGCTGGGGTCCAGGCTCTCGGCATTGAGGCTGGTCGCCGACGCAATCTCCTCGTACGTGTACTTGTCCTTGTCGTTGAACAGCAGCAGGATCGCCATCTGGTACGCCGACACCTGGAACGTGTAGGGCGTGCGCGAGTTCTTGCAGTACGTCGTCTTCAGCTCGCCCTTGCACAGCTGCCACAGCCACGTGAGCTTGCGGCCCTCGTGCTTCTGCTTGTAGAAGCGCGTGAACTTATCACAGTCGTTCTGGATCTCCACCGGCGGCGTAAACGTCGTCGTGGGTGGCGACAGCGGCCAGAAGCCCGTGCCCAGAATGGCGTACTGGCCGTCCAGCGCCGTCGTTTCCGACGACTGCACGTGCTCCTTGAAGCCGGCCGTCAGGTCGCGCGAGATCTGCATGTCCTGGAACATGCGCTGCAGCCGGTTGGTGTACTCGAAGCCGCACTCCTCCTTGAGCTTGCTGATCATGCTCGTCTCGGCGTCTTCCGACGACGTGTTGGTGGACACCAGGCGCCGCGCCAGCATGCGCGAGTAGAACTTTTGGAAGACGTCCTTGTCTTCAATGTACTTGAACACGGTCATGATCTGGCCCAGGCTCGTCTCCAGGTCGGCCTCCTCGCCTGTGCCGCTCTTTTTAAGCAGGACATCGGCGTACTTGGCCAGCAGCTCGGGCGACTTGTTGGACGCCGACCTGCACACGTCGTTCCGGTTGACAAACTCGCGGCACGCATTGTCCAGTGCGCGGGTGAACTCGGCCTCGTCGTTGAAGCACTGCTTCACCATGTTGCGGTACGTCGTGTGCGTCTCGAGCAGCGCGTCGACGTAGACCTTGGGGTCCAGCTTTTCGGCATCTGCGGCCACCTTGGCCACGGCCGCCAGACCGGCGTTGCGCACGTGCTTCTCGAAGCGCGAACGCAGGGGCTCGAGGCCCTCGGGGATGCGACTCAAGAGCCCGTACATTCTTGTGAGGTCGTCCTCGCGATGGTTGTCGAGCAGGTTCTGGAACTCGTCGCGCAGCAAGTTGGCGTGGTCGGCGATGAGCGCGGTATTGCAGCACTTCTTCAAATCCGCTGATATGTCCGGCAGGAGGTATGTGGCGACGCGCTGCTCTTCCTCGGCCAGTCTGATCTCGGCCTTTTTCATGTACTCGACCACCGAGTACTTGGCCACGAACTCGCTGCTCTCGTCCTGGTAGTATCGTCGGGTGTCGTCGAGGAAGCGGCGCTCAAAGTGATACCGGTACGTGTCCAGGGTGGTCTTGGTGGAGTCGTGTTCATCGAGGCCCAAGGAGACCATGGAGTCGATAATCTGCCTTATCTGCATGTGCTCGATTGTTTCCCCGTTGCGCTGACGCTCGACCAGCTTCATGACAGCGTCCATGACCTTGCCGGCAATCAGGTCAAAGACGTTGGACTTCCAGACGACGAGATGCAATGTGTAGACATCGTAGATGTTGCGCTTGCCCTCGTCGATCTCGCGCTTGACCCAGTGGCGGTTGAGGTAACGGAAGAAGTGGTGGATGTACTTGGCGGCGACCGTGTAGCGATCCCATTCTTTGATGTAGCACGCCAGGAGGGCCTCGCCGTTCTGCTGCGTGGCTTCGAGGTAGAACTTGGTGAGGTGGTCCGAGAGGTAGTCGGCGAGTTTCTTGTACAGCTCCTCGCCGAGCAAGTGTGCTGGAAGAAGCAAATTAGCAGCTGGCCAGCCATGCTAGGAGGAGCAACGGCGAACTTACCTCCCCGATGAGACGGCCCGCCGTAATTGTCTCGGGTGACTGTGGCTTTCTGGGACGTGCAAAAGTTATGGATGGCCCTAGACGACGAGTCAGCATGGGATCACGAGGCGGAAGCGGAGGCGGAGACGGAGGCGGAAGCGAATGCCATGAATGGCATCGATCAGGCAAGGCGGGAAAAGTAAAAAAAAAGGAAAAAATAGAAAGGCTCACGTGTAGGTGCCCATATACTAGACAGCTGTTAGTAAAACGGTAGCCGAAGGGACAGGGAAGAAGCCAGAGGAGCAACTCACGTCGGGCATGGTCATTCCACCGTCAATGTCAACCATGATTCTGTTGACATTATTCCGGATGTACTCCCATCTAAAAAACACCACAGACGTTAGCATGCTGACCAAGCCGGGACGGGAGCAAGCTGTACTACGAGCAGGACAGACACTCACGTCGCATCGATATCGTCGGACTGGGGCAGCACATTGGCGCCGTTGGTCGTTGGCAATGGCGGCATTGTCGATGGTGGCGAGAACGGGAGGGCCTAGCAGCCACGGCAGTCGGACGGGGCCGGGTTGGAAAGCAAATGCGGGATGTGTTGCGGGCGGATATCGAGGGTGCCACTGGTGAGTCGAGTTTGTTGGTGTTGGTCTTTTTCTTTTCGACAGCTCACGAGCCTTAAATTGGTCGACGGGGGATGGGGGGGGAGAAAAAGGTGGCGACGGTGATCGAAGCGAGGTAGCAGATAAAAGATGCCAAAGTAGAAAATGTCGTGCGCTGAAGCAAGGATGCGCTGTGGTCGTGTGTTGATGCGGGAAAAGAGAGACGAGAGGGACGTTGGGGGTGGGAGGGAAGAGGTTGGATGTTGGGGCTGTCTTGGACAGGTCGAGGTGAATGATGATGATGGCGGGCAGGGCAGTAACGAACGACAAGGGGAAATCAGGCAGGCGAGGGGCGGGCAGTGGTGCGCTGGGCGGGTCAACAACGCCTAGCCTGATTCGACGCTACGGCGTAATGCCCCGTAATAGAGCACTGCGACGCACAGAGTATTACTTGCTGGGCTGTTGTCATTTGGGCGCGGGTGCGGCTGACAGCAGGAGCGAGGCTTAGTCAGCGGGGCCTCCAGGCAGCGATGCACGATGGTTGGGCGCTTACGGGAGGTGTGCAGTGATAGATGTTTTTTTCTCTCTAACAATACGCTGTTTTTATTTTATTTTTCTTCTGATAGTTTCCTCTTCTAAAAAACAGCTTATAAATTATTTCTGCCCGCCTGTTCGACAGTTAACCAGCGGTGAGACTGAGAGCCATTATGACTAAGACGCCGAAGTGGGGCGCGAGGCAGCCTTCTGTCCTTAAGTTCTGTCGGCGGCGACGGCCAGAACAGGCAGGCAGCGGGCCCGTTGTGGCCCCGCACAAGCCCGCCCTGCTGAACCAAGCCGGGACTGGCTTGGCTGACTGACATAAGCACGCCCGCTACGATTATCTTATCACGACCTCTCGCCATTTCCACCACACACCTCCCAGCACCTCCACCACCTCCACCACCACCCATTACAATTGCCGCCGCCGCACCTCCAACCAGCATTGCCCATCATCAGCAATGCAGCATTACCAGCAGCTGCCTGGTTAGCACACTTTCGCCTAACTGTCTCCCAGCAAGACGGCACCGTCTGCCCACCCCACCCACTGCCAGCCGGTCGGTCTTCAGCTCCCGGCTGCGGCTCTTTGGGCTCGTTTTAGACGCATACGAGTTAATAGCCCCCATCCCGGTCGTGGCCTTTTGACAAGGCTAGCCTTGCTCCGTGTGACAGCAGACAGCAGACAGCACCCGGGGGGCTTGAGACTGGCGATCCAGCGGGCGACCATTCCCACGCCGAGCCGCTGTGGCGGGATCGTTTCCGTGTTTCGTGATAGGCCGTTTGACTGTTTTAATCTCTCATCTGCCATCCGATTTATCTCATATATCTCGTTCAGCCTTTCAGTTCACAAGCTATGGAGGTGAGTCTGCACATGTCAAATCCCTCGTGCCCGCTTTTGCATTTCTGTATCATCCGTCACTCATCCTTCTGCCTCTCTCTCTCTCTCCCTCTCCTCTCTCTATCTATCAGTACCTCCCCCTCCTTCATCCCCCTCCCCTCCCCTTCCCCCCCCCTACCACCCCTCGCTTTATCTCTCACACCTCGACTCAGCCTTTGTTCCACAGAGGCTCACACACGCACCCCCTTCCGCTTCATCACACCGCCATCTCACTCCCAACACTCTTTTCCCGGGTTTCCCGTGTCCCGTTTCCCGTTTCCTGTTTCCCGTTGGTTTGCACTTGCTCCCCCCCCTGTCATGCTCGCATTCGCGTCCCCTCGTCGCTGTGACGGTTGCGCAACAATGACTGGACCAACGATGGCCGGATCAGCGATGGCTCGACCAGCGATGGCTCGACCAACGACGGCTTGGCAAAAAACGCCGCGGACCGCACGGGAGTGCAAGCGCGTGCATTAGTCGTGCACCATCACCTCGTCCCCTCCCCCAAATCAAACAGCCAAAAAGCATCGCCCGCTGCCATGCCAGCATATGCACGTCGCCTTTCGAACCCGTCGGCCGCCAGTCCATGGCTTGCTACATGGAGCACAGCTTTGTTTTGTCATTGCGATTTGTTTGCTTACGCCTTTGTTTGCCCTCATCCGTCTCTCATCTTCCCATCTTCCACCAACCGATCTACATCTTATTGTGATTGCACTCTCCCACTCTCCCGTCTCCCCAGAATAAACGACAAACATGGCCAACGGTTCTGCCTGCTCGCGTGGGACGCCGTCTCGTCTGCCTGCCGCATCCTGAAGCTTCAAGTCTTACTTTCTTGCTGGGTATGAGAGACAAAAACCCGTCTCTCCGGTGGCACGGCTCTTTGTCTTTTGAGAGTTGAAGGCGCGGATAGATAAAGGATCCAGCGTCAACGATTTCTTTGTTTTCTGGTGTCTTGTCGTTCGTCAAGTGTCGTGCGGCTTCTCTTTGTTTTGTGAATAACAAGTTTCTTCTCGATCGTCAACTCCGCCCCCTTCACGCTCTACGATGCAAGGCTCTTCCGTGGGCGAGTCCTCGCGAGTCGCTGGTCTGTCGTCATCGTCGTCGCCCCATCCCATCCCTGACAGCTTCTTCTTGCGGCACAGCGACGCGTTCATATCCCCCCCGCCTGCTGCCGCCAACGTGTCCAGTCCAGCCTTGCTAAGCCTCGAACGTGTCTATGAACAGAACCGCCAACGCATCCAGAAACGCGACGGCGCCGCTGCCGCGCCCAAGCAGCTGGCCGAGGCGCTTCCTGCGCCGCCACCCAAGGGCAAGCCGCGGCTCCTGCTAATGGGGCAAAGAGCGTGAGTTTTGGTGAAGGATTTAAATAGGAGATAGGTAATATGCTGACCCCGTCCACAGAAGCGGCAAGTCGTCCATCTCGAGCGTCGTGTTCCACAAGCTGCCGCCAAACGAGACGCTCTATCTCGAGTCGACCTCGCGGCTGCAAAAGGACGCCATGGCGTGAGTCTTCTCTTTCAAATGTGGTTTTTTTTTCAGCATCGCAACAGCTAACCCCCCAGCTCCTTTATGGACTTCCAGGTCTGGGACTTCCCCGGCCAGATCGACTACTACGACGGCAGCTTCGACATGGACGCCATCTTTGGCGAGGTGGGCGCGCTGATCTGGGTCATCGACTCGCAGGACGACTACCTCGAGGCCGTGGCGCGCCTCAACAACACCATCCTCATTGTGCAGCGCAACTACCCGCAGATCAACATTGAGATCTTCATCCACAAGGTCGACGGCCTGACCGACGACTTCAAGATGGAGATCCACCGCGACATTATGATCCGCGTGCAGGACGAGCTGTCGGACCAAGGGTTTGAGAACGCGCCCATCCACTTCCACCTGACCAGCATCTACGACCACAGCATCTTTGAGGCCTTTAGCCAGGTCATCCAGAAACTGATCCCGGGGCTCGGCCAGCTCGAGGCCATGCTGACGTCGCTGTGCCGCACGTGCCGGTTCGAAAAGGCGTACCTGTTTGACGTGCTGAGCAAGATCTACATTGCCACCGACAGCACGCCGTCGGAAATGGCCTCGTACGAGGTGTGCTCCGACTTTATCGACGGCATCATCGACATCACCGAGGTCTACGGCAGCTGGGCGCGCCCCGACGCGTACCACCAGCGCCTCGAGGAGGCCCAGCACCAGCCGCTGGCCGACCAGATCGCCTGCCCGTGGGCCGAGAGCTGCATCGTGCTGGCCGACGGCAGCAAGCCCATCCTGCTGCGCGAGGTCGACAAGTACCTGGCCCTCGTGGCCGTCATGCAGGAAGGGTCGTACGACAAGATCCCCCTGATCAACATGAATGTGGACGTGGTTGTCAAGGGCCTGACGGAGTTTTTCAAAATCACAAAGAAGAAGTAGGGGGGGAGCTGTTTATACCCGTGTCTGAAGAAATAAAAGTATCACGATGCAATAAGAAACCGTCAAACATTCAATCATTTAGTTGTGACGTGATGACAGCCCTAATCAAACATTAGAAACATGGGCGGCAGGGAAAACACCCGGTATGTCATCCCGTCCGCATGCATCAGGCACACGCGTGCCGTGCTCATGGGGTCGTCGTTGTCTGTGTCCGGTGTCCGACCGCCGCCGCCGCCCGTGGCCTTGTCGGAGCCGGCCTGCCTAGGGCCCAGCACCTCCATGCGCACAATGGGGTTGCTCTTGCTCTTGCTGCTGCCGCTTCCGCCGCCGCCGCCGCCGCCGCCGGCAGTGGCACTGTCTGCATCGACCAGCGACTCAATGCTGGCAGCCCAACACACGCCGGGGACCTGCAGTCCCAGAGCTTCAGCCGAGAGCTGCGTCACCGGCAGTCCTTCGCCGCCAGCGCCGTTGTCGTTGTCGTTGTAGTCGCCAAACGCGAGGTTGGGTGCCTGGACCGACACGGCAAGCAGCCGTGCATTGCGTTCTGGGGGGGGGTAGTTAGTGATGAGTAAGCAAAGAAATGGGGGCAAAAGACTCACCTTTGGTGGCAGCGAGGAGCAGCAGCAGGAGGCGCGCGCCAGCAAACTGCAAGTCGACAATCCTGCAGGCGTCCCCCAGTGCCAGAACACAGGCCTGCGTGGCCACGGCCGTGCTGACGCCCTCGGCCGTGGTCACCAACGAGCGGAACAGGTACACGTTGCTCGTCTCCTCCTGCACCGTGACGGCCGAGAATGCCAGGACGTCCATGCTGTCCATGCTGTCCATGCCGTCCAAGCTGATGTCCGTGCTGACTAAGCGGTCGCCCGGCTGGGCCACGGTCATGGCCACCTCGGCCTTCTTGACGGGCTTGCCCACCGACAGCCGCGACAGCGGGCCGAAGCCGACATTCTGCCGCGCAGACTGTGCAATGTCCTTGAGCACGGTGTCTGCGCGCGCCGCAAACAGCTTGACCAGAAAGTCGAGCTTGAGAAACGCCTTCATGTAGACAACCTCTCCCTCTCCCTCTGCCCTTTTTTGGCGTCCGCGTCGGGCGGATGCTGTCGTGGCAAGACCGTCCTGGAGAATGCCGAGAAAGTCGGGCTCAGAGTCGATGCTGATGGCCTTGTTCAGCTCCTCGTGCAGTTTTGCGCTGAGGCTCTCCCAGGCAGCATCGCCGCCCCCGCCCGCACGCTGGGCAAAGTAGCTCTCGACGGCCTGCCAGTCGGCCTTCCACTCGGCGTCGGTCGTCGTCTTACCGAAAAAGTGCTCCAGCGGCGTCGTGAGCATGTGGTTGGTGATGTAGTCGAGCACCGGCGTCATGCTGATGGCCGGTTCCTTGTCGGCCTGCTCCTCGGCCTGCCCCGGCAGCGCGAGCCGCACAATGAGCGACCGCAGCCACATGGAAAAGGCGCTGAACAAGCCCAGCTCGGCCGAGATGAGCACGCGTGCCAGGGAGGCCACCATGATCAGGCCCTCCAGCATCTCTGCCAGCGGCTCCAGCTGGCTGACGGAGAAGCCGATGCCGTCGCAGCTGTGGAACTCGGCCAGGCCCTTGAGCCGGCCCAGCGCCAGCACGGCGCGCTCCAGGGCCGGCAGCAGGCTGTCGTGGATGAGGTCCGACAGGTTCTGCAGGCTGCCGGCGACCGCCTTGTCCCAGCGTTTGTGGCCGCGCTCGGCAATGGTGTCGACCAGCCACTGCTTGAGCGTGGGCGACACATAGCCCGTGAGGGCCGCCGCGCGAAAGGCGTGCACAATGTTCTTGTGGCGCGGCTCTTGCTGCAGGTCGTCCTGGATGCTAGCCAGGAAACGCGACGGCAGCTCGCGCACCGTCTGCCACTCGCCCTGCATGTGCACAAGCGTCTGCTGGATGTACCGGACGAGCTTGTGGAACGTCGTGGTCTTGGACGCGAGCAGCGCGAGGTTAAAGGGCGACGAGTAGATGAAGGTAAAGTCCATGGGCGCCAGGTAGACGGCCGTCTTGTCGGCGTCGTCGCTGGCGAGGAGCAGGATGTGTGTCGAGCTCGCGCTGTGCGACGCGTGCCGGTGCAGGTGCAGCAATGGCTTCTGCTTGTCCGTTGTGGTGGTGGTGGTCGTCGTCGTCATCGTCATCTCGGCACCCGATCCATCATTCCTTGGAGGAGGCAGAGGCACGGTGAACGTGCCCATGACAAAGGTGTCGTAGATGCTGACGTGGATGACGCCGTCGGCCGTGCCGAGCACCATGACATGAATGGAGTCGCTGTCTCTGAGATCGAGGGGGCGGAACATGAAGTCGAGGGATGTCTGTGTCGAGAACACAAACATGTCGTCTCTAGAGAGACGGTTAGTATGCATCTCAAGTGAAAAGGGCCATTTAGGGCATCCTACCCAGACCCGCCAGATACGGGCAGAGGCGGAAGCTTGGTCAGGCTCTGCTCGACGTCGGCGTGCAGGAGGGCCTGTGGCAGGTCGAGCACGTCGCCGTCCGGCTGGCCGTGCGCGCTGTCCGAGACGACCGTGCGCCACGCGTCGCTGCTGCCGACCATGTTCTTGGCCCAGCCAATGTACGTGACGGCGGTGGCGGCCAGGGCGCTGTCATACAGACGGATCTGGCTGACCGTCTTGGGGCTCTCCAGGCCGACCAGCCGCACGACGCCGTCGCTCCATGCCACGGCGAGATACTTGCCGTCCGACTTCCAGGCCACGGCTTGCACGTTCTTTTGCCGCTCCGTCAGCTTGGACACGAGCTCGCCGCCCCGCCGCCGGATGTACACGGCATTGCCACCGCTGACGGCCGCGGACAGATCGGCCGTCGGGCATGCGGCCACCTTGTTTGGCGCGTCGGCCGGCGGAATGAAGATGCTCTGGCTGAAGAGCTTCAGCCCTCGCGCGCTCCCGGCCATGCGAAGGCCAGGTGGGGGTGTTGTTATGGGTGATTCTGCTCGTCTGGGTTCTTCTGTAGGCTCATCTCGTTTTACCTGGAATGGCTGTCTTGTGTGCAAGACTCACAGAACTCCATCCAGGATTTGCAGAGCACTTTGTCATGTGAGTGCCCGTAAACATCGTGAATATCAAGACTCTCAGAGCGGCGGCATACTCGTAGTCGCTCTTTCCAGCTGCTGGTGTGCGTGTATGTTTTCGCACTGTACGCGTAGCATGCTGAACCGCGCCGTCAGGCTTGCTTTGTAGCGCTGTCCGAACGTTTACACAGTGTGCCATTGACTTTCTCATCCATTACTACAAACAACCAATCAGGAAGAAGTTCAGACTGCCCCACTCGTAACAGCCCTCCCGCCAATCACCAGCGAGCCATTTGGGCCTTGGGGAGAGCGGGCGTTGGCTCTTTCGACGATAGTTGTTCGCATCCAGTCAAACCACCGACGACCACCGACGACCCCAGCTTCAGCCCGCCGCCCTGAAGTCCCAACTACCCGACGAGATCACCTCTCCCCACGTATCAAAAACTTGAACCAGGTCCATTGACCAAACCGCCGTCACCATGGCCGGCCTCAAACACTACAGTGCGCCGAATTCCTCCGGATCTCCCACGACGACGACGACGACGACGACGATGACGGCGTCGTTGAAAGAAACACAACCGAACCGAGGGCTAACGATTGTGCTGCAGAGATGAACCTGGACCCGGCCCTGCTCCGGTTGAATGGTGCGTGAGATCCCCCCGGACGGGCCGAGACGGCCGACCATTTTCTCTTCTCAGGAGAAAGCAAAAAGCAAAAAAGCAAAGCTGACACTGCCCCCAGACATGACCTTTAACCGCTACAAGTACTTCCGGTGGACAAAGCGCACGGCCGGTATCACGTTCATGTACGTGGCTGTTGTGCCGACACTGTTTGGCATCCTGGCCTACTCGACCGAAGTGAGTACAAATGTGATTCACACATACAAGAGAATTCGAAGACGAGCAAATACTGATAATCAATCGCAAAACTAGGGCAAGTGGAACCTGCGTGGCAAGCGGAGAGGCGACCCTCTGTCCGAGTTCTAAGCCTGCCGGATGCGTTGCAAGCAGAGGCAGTGGTGGGACGAGAGTGTGTGACAGGCACCTTTGGGAGAGCCTTGGGAACGATGATTTCAGGCTGTATATATGGAATACGATTCGGCAGTTGCCCCATCCAATGAAGTTGAACATACAATGGACTGTTTCTGTTTTTGCAAGAGCCATATTTAGTAGGCTGCATAATAGTAAGAATGCCGTGTAAGAATGCCGCAAACATCATCGGCCGTTTCGCCGCCGATTGCTGCTCGGCTTGCTGACCCGGCCGCCGTCCCGCACCCAGTCGCCCGTCGTCGGCAGCGTGTCGCCGCGCCGCCATTCGCCCGTCGGCACAGCACCCGGGCTCGGCGGCCCGCCCGCGCCGGCCCGGTATGGGTATGCTCGTCGGCCGAACCGGCTGCTGCCGTCGCCGCCGCCTCCTCCTCCTCCTCCTCCCTTCCATCGCCGCGGTGGAGACGGCGGTGGACACGCCGTGGCCGCTGTGGCCGCGCCGATGCCCGCGCCGCGCCCGCTCCGAATGTCGCTCGCCGCCACCACGCACCCGTTGGCCAGCGGCGGCATGATGGCGCACGAGATGCCGTCGCCGACGGCAAAGTGAGCGTCGGCGAGCGTGTGGCTGGCGTCGTCGTTGTTGTCGCCGCCGGTGTCCGTCTTCCACGCAAAGTCCACGTCCTCGAAGTCGTACTTGTCTAGCGCCTCCAGAGACGCGAGACTCGTCGGTGCGCCCAGGCCGCCGCCGCCAATGACAACGCTGCCCAGGTCTTTGACGACGATCCGCGGCAGCCCACTGAGCCCGCCCGCTGTGCTGCTACCGTCCTCCCCCCGCGCCGACTCGTCGTTGACGTGGACGAGACGGAACGCAATGCGCGTCCCCACGACCGGGCTCGGCAGGACGACCGGGTCCTGCGACGCCGCCAACACGTGCGCCAGCTGCGTCAGGGTGCACGATGAAAAGACATGCGCCGGGACAAAGGGGAGCTGGTGCGCGGCGGAGAACTCGTCTGTCCTGGTGGTGTTAGTTGCGGGGTGGCCGGTGGGTGCTGAGACTATCATGCATCTGTGGCCATTCCCAATCTCACCTGTGAAACGCCCCCGTGCGGTAAAACAGCTTGACAAGGAACGGGCCGGCGGCCATGTCCGCGCCGATTTGAGTGTGGCTTATTATGTGTATATCTGATAGTTTATCATGCCACAGAATTGTGTATTTATTCTGTTATTTTTTTTTTGTCAAAATGAATGCAATTATGATCCGATGCTGGGCGTCATGATGAGGTCGTGGTGATGTCTTTTGCCTCCAGCCTCGTCTACGCGTCTTATGTAATACACGCCGGCAGTGGGCATACAGGGCATTTGCGGGGCGCTCTAGTGCACGGGACGCGGCTGCAGCAGGTCCACACGGCTACTTTTTAGGCCTGGAACTCTAGAGCCTTCTCTATGCGACGCACCTCAACGACAACGACGACGACGGCGACGGCGACGACATACTTGCGATCGATTGAAAAAAAAAAAAAACGAAAATAACGAAAACAAAATACAGACATATACAGACGACAGCCTGCCCCGCCTGCCACCATGGACTTTGCCAAGCTGATGGCGGCGCAAATGGCCAAGAAGAAGCAGCAGCTGCAGCCAAAGAGCGGCACAGACGACGGCAAGCCTTCTGAATCGGGAGAACCAGCACCAACAAAAAAGTACATGCGCATCGGCGACATCGAGGCGCAGCGCAAGGCCGCCTACTACGAAGCACAAAAGGCGCGCGAGGCCGAGCAGGCGGCCAAGGCGGCCGCCAAGCGCAAGCGCGAAGACGAGCTCGCCGAAGAGGCCCGCCGTCGCGACGAGAAGCGCCGCCGGCTGGCCGAGGAGTCGCGCCAGCGCCGGGCCGCGCGCGAGGCCGAGGAGGAGCGCGCGCGCCGCAAGCGTCTCGGCCTGCCGGAGGTGCCGGTGGGCAGCGATGTTAAAAACGACGACAAAAAGGAAGAGAAGGAGGAGGAAGACATCGCCGAGGACGACCTGCGGCTGAAGCTGCGCGCGCTCGGCGCGCCCATCATCCTGTTTGGCGAGACCAAGGCCGACCGCGTGCGGCGGTACCGGCAGACGGCGGCGGCCGCGGCCGCCGCGCTGTCGGCCGCCGAGGCCGCCAAGCTGCCGGTGCCGACGACGCTCGTGCCCGTGGCCGAAAAGGACATGAAGGTGCCGGCCGTGGACGCGATCCCGCGCGGCGATGCCGAGGGCCTGCGCTACCTGTACCGACAGCTGGCGAGCTACTTCAACCTCGTCTTCCGCGAGTGGGAGCTGGCCCTGCGCGAGGCGGCGGCCAAGACGGAGTCTTCCGGCGAAACCGGTGCAAGCCGCGGCGCTCGCGCCATCATGGAACAGAGCCGCACGGCGATCCGGCCGCTGTTCCGGCGGCTCGAGGACGGCAGCCTCGACAACGACAAGATCCTGCCTGCCATTGTCGAGATTGTGCACGCCGCGCAGGAACGCCGGTACGTGGACGCCAACGACGCGTACCTGCGGCTCAGCATCGGCAAGGCGGCGTGGCCCATTGGCGTCATCAACGTCGGCATCCACGAGCGCAGCGCGCGCGAGAAGCTGCACGGCGGCGACAAGGGCAGCGTCATGACCGACGACCTAACGCGCAAGTACGTCCAGAGCATCAAGCGGTGTCTGACCTTTGCGCAGGTGCGGTGGCCGCCACACGATGCGAGCCAGTTGATGGGATGAGGATGGTGTCGATATTACGTACGAGTACATACGAAGCATGACTAATCAAATAATACGTTCTGGTCTCGGTATTCATAAATCTTCGTGTTTGCTACGTGACCAATGCGCCCCTGAAATCATGCAGTCAATGGCTCTGGCGCCTCCTCCCACGGTTTGCTGGTGGTGTCAGAGGCGGCCGCGCCGGACATGGCCCCCCGTGTCTCGACGCCGGCCGCGATGATGTTGGCCCGGCGTAGCCGGTCGATCGAGTCGGCCTCGAACTTGGCGATGGCCGCAATGGCGTCCGCTTGCATCTTGGCGCGGCCGGCATCCTTGCTCATCCGCACAAGCTGTGAGTGATTGTTAGCCGTCGGTCACCCTCATATAGAATCTCAAGTCAAGACACACCTTATTAATAGAGTCCACCTGGGCCTTCAAGGCACCGCTCTTGATCATGTCCGTCAGCTCCTTTTCAATCGACTCGCCCGGCGCGCTGGTAAATACGTCGTCCATCTTGGAAAAGAGCGCCAGTGAAAAGGGCGCCAGGTAGTTGATGATGCACTTGCGGCGGATGCGCGCAAAGAGGGTGTCGACGTGCTTCTGCAGGAACAGGTCCAGCTTCCAGTCGGCGCGGTACGACTCCAGCGTGTCCAGGCACATCTTGTAGCGGCCGTTGACAAACTGCGAGATGGCGCGCCGCATGTGGGGCTCGAGCTCGAGGAAGGGCCGGAACCGACCAAACTCGAGCACGCTCTTGCGCAGCTGGTCGCGGTCCATGGTCGCCAGGGACAGCAGGCCGCCATACACGGCAATGTCGTTGGCCGTCACGAGCCGGTCGGTCGAACGCGCAAACGACGCCGGGGGCAGCGAGTTGATCTCGGTCGGCGTCTGCAGCGCATCGTTGCTGACGAGCAAAAAGCTCAAGGCCGCCGTGGCGTACTCGCCTTGGCCCAGGTGGGCCAGGCTCGACAGCACGCTCACGTACGCCTGGCTCGGCCGCTCCTCGTCCTTGTCCTGCTGCAGGCCCCGGATCTTGCCCAGCTGCGCCAGCACCGACTCCCATTCGCGCCGCTGCAGGCTCACGCGCGTCAGGTGCTTGCAGAGCTGCACAATGTGCATGGTCGTGCTCACGTCCGGCCGCATCAGGGCATACGCCTCAGCCGCCCCCGTCAGGTCGCCCGTCTCCTCGAGGTGCCGGCCCAGCTCCTCGTGGCCCATGCGGATGCTGTCCTTGATCAGGTTGTTCTTGTACACCTTGATCTCGGCCTCGAGCCGCTTCGTCGTCGCCTCGTTGGCTGCCTTGGTCTTGTCCACCCATTCCTGGTCGAACTGGGCCAGTTCGTCGTCGGGCGCGGCAAGCCGCAGGTAGCCCCAGGCTTCTCGGTACTTTTTGATGTCCTTGCCGCATTTCGCCTCGCGGACGGCCATTCGGAGCGCCTCAATGTGCAGGGGCACGGAACTTTGACCGATGAGCAGGAGGCGATCAAACTTTAACGGGCCTTGATGTCGTATATGTCAGCAGGCAGCAGGCAGTAGGGAGTAGGACCGAGGGCCGCATGGGGCACCTTGAGGACTTACCTTCGTAGTTGTCAATGTATGATATGAGGTCAAACTTGGGCATCTCTGGCAGTAGCGTAGATTGTTAGCACCAGTGATGAATGATTTGACACGGGCAGGGCCGAAGCTGCTTCGGCTTACTCTCAACAATCACGCCGCCCTGGGCCTGCATCGTCGTGAAGAACGGGTTGGTCCCGGTGTAAGCCATGGCTGCGGCGGCGCTGACCCGGGAGGGGTGAGTCGGCTCGGCGTAGCTCTGTTTCGGGGTTGATGACGTTCGCTGACTGGATTAAGGGCAGCTTCTCACGGTCAGGTGACTATCGTGGCTTTGGCGTTGGTTCCTGTTCCTTGGATGGGGGGGGGGGGGGGGGGCGACGGTATGCTGGGCAATAGGTAGCGATGTTGACACTGGTGCCTATCGCGCCTTCTATCTGGGGGTGAGCTCCCGCTCAGAAGGTGGGGGCAGACGTTTGGTGGGTCCAACGTGCCACTGTGGCTGTTGATTGGCTGCTTTGATGTCATTGAATATCGGCGGACTGCCATTTTGGTTCTCCGTATTGATATTGTTTGTCCTCGTTCTTAAGGCTATGTGATGAGACGAAAATAACTACTCCGTACATAGAGAATCTAAATAAAAAGAGAGTAGGGCCTGATATGACCAAGACATACCGATGCCATTAGGATCATGCAGAACATCTTGACAAATGTGGTCACTCCAATCTTGATTTGGTTTTCTCTTAAATCTAGCCATCTTCTTTCCACGTGGCGTTGTTTGTTTTTACTCGAATTTCTCGCTTCTGCTTCTTGTCCTCTGCCTCTAGTCACATCACTGTCTGCCGTCTACTCGTACAGCCTATTCTGTACGAGTACTTTGTCGGTGTTTCTCCGACGCCCTGCCAGTTCATATCCCTGTGGATCGACGCAACCCCGCCCCATATGCATAAGAACAAAATGCCATGGGAATGCCATGGAAAAGGATCCGTCCCGTTGGCTGTCAAAACTACCATCTTGACATTGTCGGTGAGCAGCGTTGTCTTGGCCAATGCAGCCTTTCCAGAGATCTCCAGAGTCTTCAGAGGTCAACCACCCAGCGCGAGTGCACGTCTGCCACCGAAAATATAAAATAAAAAATAAAAATAAAAATAAATAAAAATAAAAAAACTCTGCCCGGCCGAGAGTCGGACCAAAATGCGCCAAGAATGTACGAATGAGTAGGCAAAGAGGCGCCAACGGTCGCGCCTTCGGAAGAACGACAGCAGCTTTTGCGCTTCTGTGCAACGAATGTGCTGGACTACGAGTGCTGGACCACAAGTGCCGGCGGCGAAAATGGCGGGTTCGGTTCGAGTTGCCCCCAGAAAGACAGACTTGGTTGGACAGAACAACCGCCACTTCGCTTTCTTTGCAGTTCTGGCGGAGGAGCCAAAACAAGCTTTTCAGAGTACGAGTACAGAGTACTTTATCTATTCGTATTTGGTCTTTTGTGGTGTGGATGAGCCGAGGGTGAACCAGTTATGCAGTTCCATGGATACGCGGACTGGAACAAACGACGGTCGTCTTACGGAGTAGGAACCACATCGGAGGCACGGTGAGGACTCACGGCAGCTCAATATACGGAGGGCGGAACAGACTTTTCGTTCTCTTCGGGAATAAACCGCGTATGCCAGTCGGCAAAGCATACTTTTTGTGCGAGTGTTCATCCCCTCTGGCGATATTCCACAATACTTGCACCCGCCGAGATAGATAGGGTTTTCTCTCCTGTACTCCCGTATCGACCGATTCATTCGACGGCTTATCAAAGACTCGCTGGCCCATGAATCTCTCTATTACTCGTACCTCACCGCCGTCGATGCAGGTTGGACCTCGGCAAGACTAGCTGGGCATCAGCAGGATATCTAGCAAATAGCTAGTCAAACTGATTCTGCGGCTCTTGCGACTTTTTACATGATACCTTACCCTGTAAGCATACTCCGTCTCTCTGAAAGTGTTCTTCTGTGCCGTCAACGTTGCTTCCTCCCGCACAAGCCCTGTCACTACGAGTTCTTGGCGTTCGTTCGCATAACTTGCCCTGTTGGATCCCAGAAATCCTTTACCACTGTACTCTGTATTTCCTGTTCTCCCCGAACCCACACATCCTACGACCTACCAGTCCATTCGGGCACCATCTTTGCTTTCACAGCAACGTTCCATGCCTGTATCGATATCAATGTACTCATACTCGTACTCTATGATTTATGTGCCCAACTAGACCTATGTTGAGTTCTCGTGCCTTGCTCAAACTGCCAGACCGACTTCCGTCATCTTGAGCGGCACGACGATCGCCCCTGCCACTTCCTCCACTCTCTCCAACCACTTTTTCTCTTGGCATCCCCGGTCCCGGTCCCAACAGCCACGCCGACGACTCCGTACCATTGTCGTATCCCTCCCTTCCATTGCCTTCTCAACGCCTGGACCGCCCCATAAATCACAGGCCGACTGCGCATGCTCCAGGCTGTTTTTTTTTTTTTTTTTTTGTTTTTCCATTTGCTTCTCTTTCTCAACTTTCTCGCAGCCGGCTATGTACTTCCTACGACGTAGTGCAGTGCAACATGCATACTCGTACTGTTATCTAGTTTGATTTTCCCAAGAGGCTGTACTACTCTGGTTCACGCTTTGCCATTGTCCGAGATCGAGAAGAAGATTTATTAACATTTTAGGCAAAAAGTAGTCTATATAGGAAAAGCTCTTCTCGTTGCGCCCTTTTAGGTTACTCTCCGTGGCTTTATTTCTTAGTTTCTTTTTATTTTTTTATTTTACTATTTTATTTTCTCTTTTTTGTACCTGACAAATGCGGTCTATTCCACATGTCGGTCTTCTGTCCGTCCACACTGGAAATAAACATCTGGCAAACGACGGTGAGGTGTATGAGTGAGTACGGAATAGAATCGCAGCAGCCGCCCGTTGACAGTCCAACGGCTAGTTAAAGTTTTTTTTTTTCTGGTTTTATTTCCTCCCGCGTTACTACTCGTACTAGTACATCCCCAGTCGCCCCCAAACAACGGTCGGAGATACTTCTTTCCCCCGAGCTCCTCTCCTCGCTCTCCTTCCCTCCTGCCCTCCTGCCCTCCTGCCCTCCTGTCCTCCTTGCCCTTCTAGCTGCTGTCTACAGAAAGCACAGAGCATACACAGGTACAAGAACGTACTGGCTCTGCCGCCCAGCCAACCCGTCCACCTTGTCAACAAATCCTTTCTGCCCATCACTGCCCTTCTCTTCAAGCCACAGCTGGTCTTTTTTTACCTCGACTTACACGTCAAGCCTCAAAACTTTCTCTCCCAATCGGCTGCTTCTTTACATCGCCCGATCCCTGTCCAGGCTATATCGGCCCCCAAAGTATCGGCCCTGTATTGATCGTCGCCTGCCGTCTATACGTTCTGCGCCATCAGCTGTACTTTGTATATACTCGTCAGCTGAAAGTATATTTCTCTCCATCCTTGCGTTGATCGTCGTTTTTTTATTTTGTATTCATATTTCTTGTTGACTCCCTCCTTCTCTGTGCTCCTTCCTTTTTTGTCGGGGCACTTGCCTCTTGTCCGCTCACACGCTTCCTGTATCGATTAGGCAAGACCGACAGTCAACTCCCCCCCCCCCTCCCTTCTCCAGTCAGACGGAGCAGTTACAATACTCCCCCCCCTCCCTCCGTGCCGACTTCTGTTCCTTCCTACCCAACCCGGTCTCGGGCTGCTCCTTCTGTTATCGGCGCATTTACCGCTAGCTCCTTCCCCCCATACACATACACGGATAGCTTTAGTGACACTTCGAGCATGTGTCGACACGGGATCTCTCGATCATACGCCCATACGTTACTACGTCTTCTTCCCCTGTTGTAGGACGTGCCCACTCCCACCTCGCGGGGGCCTTTTGGCCAGGCTTGTTACATAGCACCACCCCGTCCGTCGAACGCCACCCCTCCTTTCAGCGTGCTATTACCTGGCGCCATGGCCACAAGTTTCTCGCCCTCCATGTCCGAGGACGACGGGTCTGTCGACATGTCTACCCAGAGCTGGCAAGCCCACGACGCCCCTTCACCGACCGGAAGCAATCCCTCGCCCGACGATGATCAGCCCGACGTCAAGTTGGAGGACTCGGCCACCGATGCCGTCAGCCTTGCCGAAGCCGCCGGCGAGTCTTCTTCGGCGGTGCCGGTGCATAAACGGCGGCGTGTAACACGGGCGTGCGACGAGTGCAGGCGGAAGAAAATCAAGTGCGACGGGAAGCAGCCTTGCACGCATTGTTCAGTGTATAGCTACGGTAAGCAAGCAAGCAAGCACCACTTGTTCGAATTTTGTTCACACTTATTCTAACTAATCCCACGAGACTGCACGTACGACAAACCGTCGAACAGACGGAGGAACCCCGCGCCACAGTACGTCGAGGCCCTCGAGAGCCGGCTACAACGAGCTGAAACGCTCCTCCGCACGTTCGTGCCCGACGTCGACCTATCGGACCCGAGTCTCGATGCATCAGTGCAGCAAGAGTTCCGCAACCGTGATCGCATGCGTGCGCAGGCCGCCAAAACGCGTCTTAAAGAACAACGCCAACAAGAGCAAGAGCAACAGCAACAGCAACAGCAACAGCAACAGCAGCTGGACCTGCTGCCATCGCAACAACTGAACCAGCACCAAAAACCACAACCCAAACAACAAGCCAGCGCCTCCGGCCGACCAGGGACAGAAGACGGCACGGACGGAGAGGAGCTCATGTCCATGATCGAGACCATCGACCAGCTGGATCTGACAGAAGGTGGCGAGTGGGACTTTCACGGCACCTCGTCCGGCGCCGTGTTTCTGCGCAAGATGAAAAAGCACTTCCATGGCCTCCTGGGCCGTGACTCATTGGCGCCATACCTGCCACGGCCCCCACGGCCTCCAGGCCTATTTGACCTTGACTCGCCACAGTCGGCCGGAAGCTCGCCCTGGGGCGAATCCAGTCCGTCATACTACAACCTTCCGCCCAAGGAGCACGCACGCGCGCTCTGCTACTTCTCGCTGAACTGCGCTACATGCCTGCTCCGCACAGTCCATGTGCCTTCTTTCTATGAAATGTTTGACAGGCTGTACGAGCAGGCACCCGACAGCCTGGGCCCGGACGATCACAAGCAGCTGGGCCTGCTGTACTCTGTCCTTGCGCTGGGCTGCATGTACAACATCTCGGAAGAGAGCGATTCCAACCCGACCGACTACAGGGCGGCCATGGACGAAGGGTGAGTCTTGAGGGGGGGGGGGGGGGGGGTGGAGTATCTACTGTTGTGCGATCGCTGCTGACCTTCCCAGACTCAAATATTATACAGTCACACGCATTCTACTCCAGGACATTACCGACTGCCGCGACCTGACATCCCTGCAGGCCTTGGTCTACATGATTCTGTTCCTGCAAGCGACATCCAACCTGAGCGCCTGCTACTCGTTTATCGGCATTGCTCTGCGCGCCGCCTTGCGCATGGGCTTGCATCGCAACCTGCCCCATGCCAAGCTCACTGCCATTGAGTCCGAGTCGCGGCGGCGCGTCTTTTACGTCATCCGTCAGATGGACACCTATGTGTCTGCACTCCTCGGCTTCCCCATGCCATTGCGCGATGACGATGTCGACCAGCACATGCCAACCGAGGTCGATGACGAGTACATCACCAAGGATGGGATCATCACGCCACCGCCAGGCACGCCGTCTTTTTTCCAGGCATGCAATGCCCATTCTCGGCTGATGGCGATACTCACAAAGGTCATCCGGTGCATCTACCCGGTGCAGGGCATCGAGCAGTGCATCAGCAACCGTGGAGGCACGGGGTCGACGTACATGATCAGCTACTCGGAGATCAAGGTCATTGAGAACGATCTGAAAAAGTGGCTCGAGGAGCTTCCTGCGTACTGGCGCCCCAGTTCCGATGGTCCAATCGAAGTGGTTCGGTACGTTTGTTTATTCGTGATAATCTGGTTTGATTTTTTATTCAACATGTCCTATACTAACGATGAACAGCGTCCGGACCCTACTTCGCTTTGCCTATGCACACGTGCAGATGATGATGTATCGACCATTCCTGCATTACGTGTCTCCGCGCATACCGACTGGCAAGAGCGTTGACGGAAGATACTATGCCTGTGCGGCCGCGGCGGTCAGTGTGTCGCGCAACATTGTGCACATTGCACTCGGTATCCGCAAGCAAGCTGTACTGATTGGGCCGTACTGGTTTATCTTGTACTCGGAATTCTTTGCCATTCTGTCTCTGGTGTATTATGCACTGGAGAACCCCGACAGGCCCGGAACGTCGGAGCTGATGGCCGACGCAATTTCGGGGAGAGAGGCTATAGCGTCTCTTTCGAAGCGAAGCATGGCAGCCGACCGGATCACTGCCGCGTTGAATGTGAGTAGCATTGAGAATGTTGAGCCACGACATGATACCAGGACGAGGACTAATGTTGATGACTTGATGATAGACACTGTTTGAGCGACTTCCGGCTCAACTGAAAATGGGCAAGGCCCGGCCATCGGCGCCGACACGAAAGCGCTCAGCCACGGGGCCAAAAGGCGCTCAAGAGATTGTGCCGTCGCCGCCCAGTAGGCCAAAGCCAAAAGGCAAAGAAGCAGTCGAAACAAGCCGCCCAGCCAGGGCAGATCCGATGCATGAGCCACCACAACACCACAAGTTACTCGACACCGCGCAACAGCACCAGGAACCGCAACAGCAAACACAGCCAGTACCGCAGCTTCTACCGCAGCCACACGACCTCCCCCAGTCGCATCTTCCTGGGAATCTACACAATCATCTCGCGATGGAGATGCCATCGGGGGCGGAGAGCTCTGACTCCAGTGGCACGCCTTTGATGAGCCAACAACCATTACAAACCTTCCCGGTACAACCTACGCCCCGGACCAGTGTGAGCGGGATGGGCGGCCTGGGCCACGGTGCAGCTGGCAGCGTGGGCTTGACTGGCCCCAACCCCAATGGCCTCATCTCGGGCGCCGCCAACCCGCTGTACAAGCTCGACGCCATGATGTTCCCGTCTAGCGACCCCTTTGCCTATCCCAGCCAGCCCATGATCGAATTTGACCCTCCGGACTTGAGCGGCGGTAGGGGGGGTGGTCGTGGCGGCAGCAGCGGTCTGGGCAACAACCCGAGCGAGGCGCATATCCCATCCAGTGGTGGTGGGGGAGGCCTGATGCCCCAGTTCTACACCGCAGGGCTCTTTGGCGACATTGAGGGCCAGCTTCTCGGCCCCGTCCCGGAATATCTGATGCAGACATCCGGCACTCCCATGGGCGCTGATCTTGCATATGAAATGTACAATGCGAGCAGTCTGCTCACGCTCCAGCAGACGCAGATGAACAACACACAGCCGCCGCTGCCGTCTACACAGGCCCAGACTCAGACTCAGACTCAGCCTCAGAGTCGGACTCAGGGTCCGAGCCCGAGCCAGCAGCAGCAGCAGTTGGAAGGCGTCTTTGCGAGCAACGCTTTTGGGATGTTCCCGGGGCAATATCCGCCTCAGCCACCGATGTGACTGACGTCCGTGAGCATCTAACGTATCTGCCACAATATAGTGAGATAGCCTGGCATTTATCCCAAGAATAACCAAACGTTTTCAGGAAAGAAACAGATACGTTTATCTTGCCTTGTAGACGAAATAACTTTTTTGCGGGTCTGTGATACTTCTGGCTGTGTTTGCAGGTACTTGGGTTGTAGCGATATGTATTTATGGGTCACTGACAAGAATACGATGGCAGCCAGGTCCACAAGAAAATAAATGTGATAGAACAGCGCAACGTCGTGGCGGCTTTGTACTGGATCTTTTTTATTCAATTTTTTTTTTCAAGAAAAATATAGTCTGTATCAGGTCTAGGTAGAATGTTTGACTTGTCGTCATCTTGACCACATTGAAAAGCTGTCTATCGTCATTCTCTAAGCAATCCAGTGCGGCAGTGTCTCGAGACTTGCAAGGAAGGAGCAGTCGGTATGACCTCATACGGAATGCTGCAGCTACAAGTACTCCGTAAGAAATGCGCTACGATCCCATTGAGGCAGCTGCGTTGGATGGCGCATGCGGGAAAGTGGGTCTCTATTTACGAGTACGTCCCCCCCAAGCTCCGCCCCATCTTATCGCACATGCACAATCGCTCGCCTCGCCGGCCGACTCGTCTCGTCGCAAGGCATTAGTTTTTGTCGGTTTTAATATCAGTCTCATCGGCGCCTCGTTTCTGGTCACATTTGTTTTGCGCGACATCCTTCCCCTTTGCCTCTTTTACGAGCGATCAGCCACTCGGCACGCGCATCGCCGTCGTTATCGCATCTGTACGAAGTACTGCGATCATCCGATCCGCGTCGACAAGATAACGCCGACGCCCCCCGACTTCCGACTTTCCGTCGTCCTGTCCCCCCCGCCGCCGCCATGAGCCAGGCAGGGTCGGCACGCGTCGCCGACGAGGTCGACTACGAGCTGGTCTTTGTGGAGGAGTTTGATGCTCTGTGCGTGCCCTCATCAGGAGATAGCAAGCAACATTTTGGGGAGGTTGTGTGCTGACAGAAGGACCTGCAGATCCATCGATGTGAAGCTCATCAAGATGCCGGGCGAGCCAGGCGCGCCAGGCGAGCCAGAGGAGGAGGCCTTTGAAGAGGTCAGCTCGGAGGAGCCCCTTGCCAAGGCAAAGTATCCGGGTGAGTACTATGTTGTTTTTTGTTGGTCTTTAGATGAATCTCAATGCTAATTCCCCCAGCCAAGGACCATGCTCGCAAGGTGGCCAGAGAGCTCAGTGTCAAGGAGGGCCTGATCTACCTGCCGGGTCTCCCGACGCCGCTCTACGAGGACTCGGACATGGGGCCGCAGTTCCGCCAGCGGCGATAGTAAGTTGCTATCCGCCGTGTGAAAGAGAGAGAGAGAGAGAGAGAGAGAGAGAGAGAGCTAACATGTCAGCTTCTACTACCTTGGCGGCGCCGACTTTGAGGACTGCGCCGTGACCTACGACATTGGCAACGACGAGCTCATCCTGTGGGTGCCGTACATTGACCCGCGCCAGGTCCTGTGGTACGGCACCGGCCCCAGCCCCGACGCCTGCAAGGCCAAGACGCAGCTCGACGACGTGCGGTACACCGACGACCTGGGCAGCTACCTGCGGAAGCGCTTCGGCCTCGACGCGGCCAGCAGCAGCAGCAGCAGCAGCAGCGACAGAAGCGACATCCAGCGCGTCGGCGCGACTATTGGCAGCAGCTTCTGCAACGACCGGCGCCTGGGGCTGGCCAAGGCGCTGTCGTCAAAACCCCCCACGCTCTATGTGCTGCACGCCAACCAGCTGCCCGAGCTGTTCACCGCGTCGGCCCTCAAGACTATCACGGTGGACAAGCACAGCCTGCAGCCGGCCATGGACCATGCGCGCGTGACCAAGACGCCCTACGAGATTGCCATGATCCGCAAGGCCAACGACATCAGCTCGTCGGCGCACCGCGTCGTGCTGCAGCAGCTGCGGCAGATGACCAACGAGCGCAACATCGAGGCCGCGTTCGCCGGCCACTGCCTCGACGTCTACGGCGCCAAGCACCAGTCGTACCCGGTCATTGCCGGCTCGGGCGCCAACGCCGGCGTGCTGCACTACTTTGCCAACGACCAGCCGCTGGCCGGCCGCCAGGTGGTGTGTCTCGACGCCGGCGCCGAGTGGGAGCTGTACGCGTCGGACGTGACGCGGTCGTTCCCCATCTCGGGCACCTTTTCGCCCGAGGCCGGCGCCATCTACGCGATTGTCGAGCGCATGCAGAACGAGGTGTTTGCGCGCTTCAAGCCGGGTGTGCCCTTCCGCTACCTGCACCTGCACGCCGCGTCCGTGGCCGCCGACGGGCTGCTGCGGCTGGGCATCCTCAAGGGCGCGTCGGCCGGCAAGCTGCTGGGGCTCGGCACCATTGCGGCGTTTTTCCCCCACGGCCTGGGCCACCACGTCGGCCTGGAGGTGCACGACGTGCTGTCGCCGGATCTGATGGCGGCGGCGGCGGCCACGGTCGATGACGATGCCGATGCTGCCTCTGTATCTGCCTCGCGCCCGGGCGGCTCCAAGAGAATGCCGGCGACGCCCGCGTGGTATGCGGCGGTGACGGCCGAGGCGATGGCCGTAAGCAATGGCGACCGCAGCCGGCTGCAGAGCCTGGGCGACCGGCGGCGTCTGCTGGAGCCGGGCATGATCATCACTGTCGAGCCGGGGATGTGAGTTTTTCCTCGAATGTCTTTCTTTGTCTTTGATTGTATAAGTCCGCTAACGTTCCAGCTACTTCTGCCGGCCATACATTGAGTCGTTCTTCCTCCAGAACCCGCTGCATGCCCAGTACATTGACCAGGCCGTGCTGGAAAAATACTACGCTGTCGGCGGCATCCGCATCGAGGACTGCCTGCTGGTGACGGAGACGGGCCACGAGAACCTGACGACGGCGCCCAAGGGTGAGGAGGCCCTGAAGATCATCAGGGGTATTATCTAGCGTTCACGCGTAGAGTTGTCTGGTTTCCATCGCGTCGTATCTTTGTAATCTACAGCATCTGTCAACCATATAGTACTTTGGACAAAACAAAATAAATAGAAGATATTGGTATGAATTCTATCGTGCAGACAATAAACAACAAAATTCCAAATAAAAAAAAAACAAGAACAACAAAAACAAAAACAAACAAAACAAAACAAAACAACCCGCTGCAACTCGATGAAACCAAAAACAAAAAAAACCACATAACCACACCTTACCCGCCTCCATCATCCCCCCCCCCCCCCATCTACAGATACTTCTTGGGCGAACTCGCCTTGCGGCGCTTGTACACCAGGTACGTGCCGGCCAGCAGAACCTGCCCCAGCACAATCACCAGGATCAGGCGGCCGTGGCCCGGCGGCTTGAGCGCCTCGGCCAGCCGCTCGTGGTGGTTGTCCAGGTGGCCCGACACCTGGTTCTTGATCGCGTTCTCCGCCGCCGACATGGCCGACCGCAGCTCGCCCTTGACCGCGCGCAGGTCCTGCGCCATCTTGTCCAGCTTGGTCTCGAGCACCTCGAGGCGGTCCAGGCGGTCCAGCCGCTCCAGCTTGTTGAGCTTGGCCAGCACGCCCGACAGCTGGTCGGCGAGCTGGCTCACCTTGCCGCTCATCTGGCCGTCGCCCGCCTGGCTGCCGCCCGCCTGGCTGGCCATCTGACTGCCCATCTGCCCCAACTGGCCCGAGAGCTCCTCGTGCCGCTTCTCGGCCGTCTGGTCCATGGTCGACACCTGCCGCGAGATGGCCGACAGGTGGTGGCCCAGGCTCTGCACGCGGTAGTGCAGGTCGGCAAACTGCTTGGCGGAGCTGGTAATGGTGCTGGCGTCGGCGTCGGGGATCTCGTCCTGGTCGTAGGGCGAGTTCTGCTGCTGCTGCTGTTGTTGTTGTTGTTGCTGGTTCTGCGAGTTCTGCTGCTGCTTGGTGTCCGCCTCGCGCATCACGACAATCTTAAACACCTCGGCCGAGTCCGGCACGTCCGCCGACGCCGCCGTCACGCCGACGCGGTAGCCCGTCGGGATGACCACGTGCTCGCTCGAGAAGCACGGGTTGCCGTCGATCTCGACGCTGAACAGCCGGTCCGTCTGGTGCACCTTGATCTGCGAGGGCCGGCCCAGGTTGCGGTAGGCATAGTCGCACTGCGCAAACGCCTGGTTGTCGACGCCCGACAGCGCCTTGAAGTCCTTGGTGCCGTCGTTGAGGTAGCCGCGCAGCGTGCCGGCCGCGCGCGTGCGCGACGTGTCCAGCACCAGCGCCAGGCCCTCAAACCGGCCCACCGTGTACACGCTGCTCGTGCCCACCACGGCTGGGCCGTCCTTGACAAACCAAATGTTGACGTTGCCGCCGCCGCGCTCGGGCCCGCTGACGCGGAAGTCCACGTCCGTCATCCAGCTGGCGTCGTCAATTGTGCGGTGCGACCACACGGCGCCGCGCTGGTTGCCGGGTGCCGGCGCGCCGGGCGTCAGGATGACCTTGTTGGACAGCACCTCGGGCTGGTTGGGGCTGCCCTGCAGCTCAAAGTAGGGCACCGTCTTGGCATTGTGGTCGGGGGATATTCTGGGGGGGTGTTAGCTTGTATGTCATATGCATATGCCTCAAGGGATATAACAGCGTGGCATACCTGCTGCCGAAGCCAAAGCTGAGCTCGGTCACGAGAATCTGTGCTTGCGCCGCGCCGGCAAGCAGGCCCCAGCTCCATGCTACAGAGGCTGCCGAAATGCGCATTGTGGTGACGATGGTGAGCCGAGAACAGCTCGCGTGTGCTTTTTTTTTTGATCGAAAAAAATAAAGGGGCAGAAGTAGCCTGCTTCTGTCTTGTGTTGTTGTTGTTTTCTTCAACGGCTGCTTCCAGACGCCGTGGGATCGATTTTGGGTTTAGACCAAGAACCAAGGGATAAAAGAGAACAAAGCAGAAAAAGGCGTCTATTAAAATTAGAGTATGGAATTGGTGGCCATTGATAAAAAGAGCGTTCGTAGTGTCGGCAAAGAAGCTTCTATGCTGAGTGTCGTGCAGACGGTGCTCGATTTGAACAGCTGGCGATCAGAAGCTCTGCGATGCAAATCGAGATACGTAATGCATATGAGTACGGAGTATGCTCGCAAAAAAAAAAATAGAGCTTGCCTTCCCCTGTTTCCCCTGCAGCCAAGCTCACCCCCCGGTAGGAGGTGCGCCCTAGGGGCCAGCGTGGTGTAACTCCAGGGGAGGAGAGGGGGGAGGGGGGCTCAATGTTTAGCGTTGCATCCGTGACATGAGACGACGCCGGCCACCACAGGACAGGAGCTCCTTCCTCGTGTTTGAGGTTGGGGGGCGGTACGAGCACTCTCGTACTGAGAGAACACCGTGTGTATAAAATCCAGCCGTGGTCGCAGCTGCCCCTTCCGTCACTGTGGTGCTCGAGCCGCTTTCCTCGGGTTCCTCTTGCCTCCTACTCCGTAGCTCCTACTCCGTAGGCACTGAATTTCCCGTAGTGTATTGTCGGCAAGTCCACTTCTCGTATCAAGACGCTCCTTCCTCATTCTCTCGGCACCACTTTGCGGGGATCTGTGTGGCTCGACAGCGTGGCGTCTTTTTCCTTTCTCAGGCGCTAGACTCGTTTGGAAGCTCCACACCCCAAGCTCGAATGGCGTACGGAGTACTTTGTAACCAAAATCCGCCGCCCCCTTCGATTCGAGCCACAACGCCCGTTGTGACAGTTGACATAATCCAACACTTTTTGCGACTCGCGCAAGCATCCCACCACGACATGCCGCGATGGCGGTAGAAACATATCCCTCAATCGCGCAGTGCGCGCTTGTAGCTGCGGCGTTTAAGATTTTGTTGTTCCCAGCATAGTAAGTTTTTGTCTTATCCGTCGTTGTCGTCGTCGTCCTCCTCCTCCTCCTCCTCCTTCTCGTCGCTTTGCTTCCCTCATCGCCCTGTCTCCTCCATCACCCAACACCCATCGCCACCCTCTACGTCGTATACAGCCATCTAACACAACCCAGCAAATCTACCGACTTCGAGGTCCATCGCAACTGGCTCGCCATCACCCACAGCCTGCCGCTATGGGACTGGTACTACGAACACACGTCCGAGTGGACGCTCGACTACCCGCCCTTCTTCGCCTACTTTGAGTGGATTCTCTCCAAGGTCGCTGCCCTCGTCGACCCGGCCATGCTGCACGTGCGCAACCTCAACTACGCCAGCTGGGAGACCGTCTGCTTCCAGCGCGGCTCCGTCATCGTCACCGAGCTCTTCCTCGTCTACGCCCTGCAGCGCTTCGTCGACTCGTGCTCCGGCCCCCACGCCAAGCGCACCGCCACCGCCGCCGCCATCTCCGTCCTGCTGTCGCCCGGCCTGCTCATCATCGACCACATCCACTTCCAGTACAACGGCTTCCTCTATGGCGTCCTGGTGTACTCGCTCGTCCTGGCCAAGAAGAAGTCGGGCCTGCTGGCCAGCGGCCTCGTCTTTGCCGCCCTGCTCTGCCTCAAGCACATCTACGCCTACCTGGTGCCGGCCTACGTCGTCTTTTTGCTGCGCACGTACTGCCTGTCGCCCAAGTCCGTCTTCCGCATCCAGTGGCTCAACTGCATCAAGCTCGCCAGCGGCATCGGCGCCATTGTCGCCGCCGCCTTTGGGCCCTTTGCCCTCAAGAACCAGCTCCCGCAGATCCTGAGCCGCCTCTTTCCCTTTGCCCGCGGCCTGTGTCATGCGTACTGGGCGCCCAATGTCTGGGCCATGTACTCGTTTTCCGACCGCGTCTTGATTCATGGTATTTTTCTTCTTCTTCTTCTTCTTATGTTCCTTCTTTTTCTTCAAGCTGGCAGCTAACAGTGCAGTCGCCCCTCGCCTGGGATGGCATGTCAAGACCGAGGCCCTCCACAGCGTCACGCGCGGCCTCGTCGGCGACACGTCGTTTGCCGTGCTGCCCGACGTCAGCCCGCGCACGTGCTTTGCCCTGACCATTGTCTTCCAGCTGCTGCCCCTGGCCAAGCTCTTTATGCAGCCCACCTGGGACAACTTTGTCGGCGCCGTCACGCTCTGCGGCTACGCCTCGTTCCTCTTTGGCTGGCACGTCCATGAAAAGGCCATTCTGCTCGTCATTGTTCCCTTTAGCCTGCTGGCGCTCAAGAACCGCCGCTACCTCAGCGCCTTCCGCCCCCTCGCCGTCGCCGGCCACGTGTCGCTGTTCCCCCTCATCTTCACGCCCGCCGAGTTCCCCATCAAGACCGTCTACACCATCTTCTGGCTCGTCCTGTTCTTGCTCGCCTTTGACAGTCTGGCCCCGGCGTCGGGCCGCGCCCGCTTCTTCCTCTTTGACCGCTTCAGCACCCTGTACATTGCCGTCAGCGTGCCGCTCATCGTGTACTGCTCGCTCGTGCACCAGATTGTCTTTGGTGCGCGCTACGAGTTCTTGCCGCTGATGTTTACGAGCTCCTATGCCGCCATTGGCGTCGTCGGCAGCTGGATCGGCTTCCTTGTTGTGTATTTCACCTCGGGATAGGGGGGAGGCCTTTTTTTAATTTCAGATAAAGAAAAATGGAATTATGGAGGGAAAGTATCAAAAAGTATCTTCCATCAAATCTACGTTGATAGAGACATTTACAAAAAAGAAACCACAAGTCAAAAATCGCACTGCTCGTCCGGATCGAGGTCGATATAAAAATCAAGGTAGTCGGGGCCTTTGAAATGCGCAAGTCGCAGCCAGGAAACGGCGCGTTGGTTGCGGCGCTGCCTGTCGTCAACTGCCGGTCTCGCGGGTGCTGGGCGCAGTGTGCGGTCAACAAGACGCCAGTCGGGCGTGTGTTGGTCATGCGGCGGTCCGTAGGGGGGGCGTCCTCATGCTGCGGGAGAGCCCTGTGGTGCCGGCAAAACTAGAGGTGAGGTTCGAGCTGTAAGAGGATCATGTGACGCGCTAACCGCTTCTGCTATGTAAAGTGGGCCTGACTTCATTTCTGACTAAGCCTTACAGGTCGGTCATTGGACTCGACCAGGGGGGGAGGAGAAAGGGACCACTGGATTTCTGCCGGCAGAATGCAAGGCTGAAAAAGGAAATTGGCGTGTTATTAGCAAGCGCACAGATGTACCTTGGCGCAGCACAGCACATACAAACAGTACATTGTGCTATTCGTAGTCTCTCTCCTCTGTTAGCAAATTTGGCAAAAATAAAAATCCAGACCGGGGCAGCCGGCCAATTAGCGCTACGCAACCGGAGTGTTTGAACGCGCCTCCTCCCCAAAGTGCTCCAAAGCGGTCCCAAAGCGATGCTTTTTTTGCAAAACTTGGCAACTGTCGCAGCACATGACGAATTTGAGAGAATGAATTGATGTGAAGGGGGCCAAGCAAGAACCTTATCACATGGGAATATAGATCATAATAAATGACACTGCATGAGAAGATGCAAGGAAGCAAATGCGACATCCGCGTCAAGATATCTCGAGCAATTCGAAGTCGCAGATCTTAGTTTGCATAAAATTCAGATGAATGAAATACAGCTACTCGGAATCCTGCCAACAAAATTGGCACTCGAATATGCAGCGTTGTGGCTGGGGGGCGGGGGGGGGGGGGGGAAGGCGCTGCGTTCTGCCCGGCACCGCACATGCACGTGCGTCACCGCCTTACCTACCCACGACGCAGTCTCGACGCGATACCGACCACAGCCGTTCTCCGCACGACAACGGGCGGCAAAAATGAAAAATGATATACTCGTTCGATAGCCCTTTTCTTGGGGAGTCCATTGAGTACAAAAACATGTGTGGAATAGACGGTCGCGGTGCTGAAAATTGTGTTTGAAGATGGGCAGCCAGACGGGCGTCGTCGACAAGTCCCCAGCCAGGCGAGGCGTACTTTTTTTGCATTCAGGCAGATCGGCGTTTGTCATCGGCAAAATGCCAGCGCTTGTCAAAACCCCCGTTGTCCGTGTGCTCTCATTGTTGAGACTGCGTTCTGTGCCATGCCGTTTTGCTGGGTGGTGGCCTAGGCGTGGATTCGAGGCCCCCCCCCCCGTCAGTGTAGAAAGCAAGGAGGAGAGAGAGAGAGAGAGGGAGAGAGGAGCGGCTGGGGCAGGAGGGACGAAGAGCGGGAGACTGACCAGATAGACGGTGGGGGACCCACACCACGGGAACGGTACCTTGCGCGTTGGTTCAGATTTGGCACTGCCTGCCAGAAATGCCAGAACGAGCGAGCCCAGCCAAGGTCCACGCTCGATTCTTTACGTATCGTCGTGTTCGCCCCCCAAGGCCTTTCTTTCTTCCTTCCTTGTTCGAGCTCGAGTATTCGTAGATGTAGTCTATTGCCGCACAGCTCTTTCCTGTACTCGTTCTCTTGTCGAGGTGACTGTTGATGGCTCCTTCTTACCACGGCAGCTTCGTCGTCGTCCCTTCCCTTCCCGCTTCGTCCTGTCCTCCCCCCCCCTTGGCTTTCGTCCCTGGCCCCTTCCCAAACCGGCCCATGCCCATGTCATAACTAGTCGCGCCGGGTCGTGTGTCGCCCTCCTCCATCCACGCCCGCCGCCGCTACCGAGCTGGCCTCTCTTTTTTATTACGACGTACTGCGTATGCCATTCTCTTCCTCCTCCTCCTCCTCCTCCTACTCCCCCCCCCTGTCCCACTTCGCCTTGGTGCACTCTATTTTTTACTCTTTCTCGTGGTAGTCTTCCACTTCCATCGTTCCTTCCTTCCCTTTATCTTTTCCTTCCTTCTTCCATTCCGTCTTTCTTTCCTCCACTTTTTTCCTTTTCTCCTTCCCTCCTTCCCTCCAACCCTCCTTCCTCCTTCCTCCTCCACCACTACCGCCCATCTCCCTCTCAACTCCTTTTTTTGGCCATCACCACTTCAATCACCAACTTCACCTTCACCACGCCTCTCCTGTTAGCTGACCTCACCACATCATCTCTTAATTTATTTTATTTCTTACACTTGGCAAAGCGTGCGTGCGCACCTGCCTCTTGCTTGCCTCTCTATTCTCCGTCGCTCCGTCGCGCGGGCCTCCACTTCTCCCGCTCTGCACAAAGCCGCCCACGACGCGACCTCGTCGCCTCATCTTCCATCTTTTTTTGGCCTTTTCAGCCCGCTATTTCAACCATCAACCACTACGCCTCGCCACCCGTTCGCATCCCATCCCGGCTCGCTATCCATCTGGCCTCGACTGTGGCTTCCTTTTGCTGCCGCGATCGTCGCGCGCGCACCTCCGTGTAAGTCATGCCTGCATCTTGACATTGGCAGCATCGCGGCATCATGGCCGTTGCCTTTTGTCCCTCGCTTCCGTGCGGCCGTCTTTTGACCGCTGTATCTCATGTCTCGTGCTTCCTCTTTGCTTCCTCTTCTATCTACCCATTCCGTCGTCGCTTTGTTTTCTCGCGTTGGGCATGACATTGCACCCTCTCTCCCCCCCTCCTCCTCGGCCCTGGCGCGTACTTGGTACTTGCGTACTGCGTCTCCTCTCCCGTCAGCATTTTCGTTTCTCGCCACTACCGTTGCCCGTTACCTCCTTCACCTATCTTCTCCCCTCCACAAAGTACTGCGTTGTGTCTCCTCTCTTTACCTACCGCCTCTCCCCCCCCTCCCCACTTAACCACAACACTTCTTCGCCAAACAACTATTTCTGGTCCAGCCGCCTCCACAATTCTATATAACCCGGCACCGCGCCCGTCTCAACGTCGCTCGCGTCCCTTGCCCGAGCCAGCTTTTCTTCCCGCACATGCACGACTTACCGTTTCTCACCACTCTCCTCCAGCCCCCCCCCCCCCCCCTCCCTCCACCCCAACCTTAATCACTCTCTTCCTTTCTCATCTCACCACCTTTTTATACCTCTCACGCAACACACCAGCTTCATTGATATCATTCTCGCACCTCGAGGGAAACCGTTTTATCCTCGGAGAACGAGCAAACAATTTCTGATCTAGACCCGGTCCTCGTACTTCAAAACTAACATCACTTGAACTGAAGATCGGCTTCTCAAACTTGAAACACAGTCCTGTTCTGAACTCGGCGTCATCGGCGTCCTTGCCGTTCTTTCACAATGGTACGTATATGCACTCGTCTCAGCGCTCCTATACTTTCTATTCTCATGCTCACTCGACCCCGTGTTATAGGTGCTGTTCAAGCGCAAGCCTGTGCAGCTCACGCCGCCGCCCAAGAATCTTCGGGACAATGAAGAGGTTTGTTCTCGTCTCATTTGCGTATGTCTGTCTGTCTCATCACTAATCATATTCTCCGACTACAGGTGTGGTATATCAAGCAGACGGGCGAGGCCTTCAACACGTACGATGCCTTCATAGCACGGTAAGTTGGCGTCCACTCATCTGACACCATGATCGGTGTTCATCGTCAAACGCATACTAACATACTCAGGATGGACTTCTACAAGCAGGTATGGATATGCTTGCGCAAGGCGTTTAGATCATACGCCTCCTTTTTAGAGCGCTGCTAACAGGTCCCATTAGCGAAAATTCAACTGCGAGATTACGGGTCACTCGAGTCTGACTTTTTTTGAGGCACTAGAGAGCGAGGTTCGTCATTTCATCCGTACTTGCATGTGCCAATCATGAGACGATTTCACTAACTAGTCTTTCGCAATGTAGCGTGCTGGCGCTGCTGAAGTTGAGCAGGCCTTCCCCGAGGCTCTGAAAGGCCCGGTCTTGCGCCGGATCCAGTTCCAGATTGTCTCGCGGATAGACGCCCTCGTCGATCAGATTTACGACGAGTTCAAATCAGACTATCACCCCGGCGAGGCTGTGACGGCCATCATGTCCGACACCAAGAGACGGCATGGCATTGTGCGTGACAAGACCCGTTATGGAAGTAAGGTTCTCCCTGACGGCACCCTTACGCCTCCGTACACGAGATACATCGTCAGTCTTGATGGCCAGCACGGAGACGAGGCCGTCCTGGAAGAGTCCAACATCTTCCGCGACCGAAAGGTTTTCACCAAGTCGGTTCTGCGGTCGTTCATCAAGAAGACGGTCTCGCGGGAGGCCTGGAACGGCGCACCTTGGCTGGTCAAGCCCGATGTCGCCGAGCAGTACCACATCGACACGCGTGTGCCGTCCAATCTGCTCTACAACACAAGGGTCATGGAACGCAAGCAACTCCAGGCCCAGAAACGCCAATCCCAGCAGCACAACGACCTGAGCAGTCTTCTCAACAGCACACCCAGCAGCCCCGAGCAGACAGGTGGGGCTTTGCGCTTGCCAGAGCTGAAACCGGTCAAAAGCCACAAGGCAAAGCACCTCCAGCTGGCCCAGCAGCAACGGCAAATGCTGAATTACAGCCAGCAGCAGCAGCAGCAGCAGCAAAATGGTTCGTCCAAGACCCGGCCCAATGGCTTTGCCCACCACCCCGAGCCTGGCCACTTCCAGCATCTGCCTCTCCCCAACAACCCCTTCCAGTTCTCTCTCTCGATGCGGACCCAGACCCTTACACCGCCAGGTCTTCACAGTGTGCAGCAAGCACAAGCTCCGCCGCCTCCGCCGCCGCCGCCTCAGCCCAAGTACCCTGTCGAGGACTTGCGCCTCGAACCGAGCAAGGCGACCCGGCCCGCCCTCAAGTTCCTGTGCAATGATCCGCCCTGCGAAGTCGATGCCAAGTCGCAGACACCAATCGCCAAGAAGATTCTCATGAAATCCGTCGGTCCGCTTCTGGAGACATGGGACACGCTCAGCGTGTACTGCGAAATCTTCAAGCTCGACTCGTTTACGTTTGACGACTTTGTTGAGATGCTCATCGCGGCAAATGATGACACGCCTGTGCAAATGTTTGACGAGATCCACTGTTCCGTTCTCAAGACCCTCGTGCAATCAGAGGCCGACGGCGGCGAAGTCCAAATCGAGCTACCGGATGTGGACAGCGACGACGAGGACGACGACGAGGACGACGACGAAGAGGAGGAGGAGGAAGAGGAGCCCGAGCCAGAACCCGAGCCGAAACGGACCACGCGCGCCACTCGAAGCAGTCTCGCCAAGGTCGAGGCTGAGCGTCTGGCAGCAGAGGCGGCTGCTGCTGCTGCTGAGGAGGAGAAGAAGGAGGACGAGCCCGTGCTTGTCCACCGCGCCGAGGAAGCTCTCGAGGGCTTCGACTGGATCGACGAGCTCCGCAAGCGGAACTTTAAGAACGGCGGATGGAAAATGATCATGGTTGGACTGTTGTACCAGCTCTCCCGGGATGAGCGGCGCAAGGCCGCGTGCGAAGAGCTGCTTGCCCAGATCGTCCCCCCCGATGCCGAGCCGTCTGTGGAGACGGTGCAGCAGCACTACTCCTCGCTGGACATCAACGCCCGCGTGCAGGCACTCCAGATCATCTGCATGCTCACAATGGAGACCAAGGCAGTGCGTGCGTATATGGAGGACTGCAGTGAGCAGATGACCAAGTATCGGAAGGAGAAGATTGAGTGGCAACGGTCCAAGAAGCAACTGTAAGTGGGATGCACTACTACTCTGCGACACAGATATGTCTATATATGTCTACGTGCTATGGCTAACAAAGCAACTGCAGTGTCGAGGAGCTCAAGGCTTTGAATGAGCAGCGCAAGGTCCTCCTGCCTGATAACATGCCACCCTCTCCTCCCCAGGAGCCGGAAAATCTGGACGGCGACACCAAGATGAGCGACGCGGACGAAGTGTCGCAAATGGATGAGGACGACACCGACAATGATGCGAGCGCTCCGGCGACGCCGCGCGGCCGGACTCTTCGGCGGGCAGACGACCGTGCGGCCGAGCGGAAACGCAAGCGCGAAGAGGAGGAGGAGCGCAAGAAGGAAGCCGAGGCGGCGGCCAAGGCGCCGAAGCAGTCGAAGCAATTCCTCAAGCTCCTGCGCGACATTGAGAAGAAGAATGCCGAGATCAAGGAGTGCGAGGACGAGATTGCGACGCTCGACAACGACCTGCGCGAGGCCGACTGTCCTCGGACGCGCTGCCTCGGCAAGGATCGCTTCTGGAACCGGTACTACTGGTTTGAGCGCAACGGCATGCCGTACGGTGGGCTGCCCACCAGCTCGACGGCGGAGGCCGGGTACGCCAACGGGTGCATCTGGGTGCAGGGGCCGGATGAGCTGGAGCGGCTGGGGTACATTGACATGGAGCCGGCGTACCAGAAGGAGTACAAGGACAAGTTCAACATGACGGTGCCGGAGCGCAAGAAGCAGGAGGAAGGCGCGACGAGTCTGTACGACGCGCGGCAGTGGGCGTACTACGCGGAGCCCAAGGACCTGGAGGAGCTGATCGGGTGGCTGGACCCGCGGGGCTTCAACGAGATGAAGCTGCGCAAGGAGCTGCTGACGTTCCGCAGTAAGATTGCGCTGCACATGCAGAACCGCAAGAAGTACCTGGCGCTGCCGGAGAAGGAGGAGGCCGATGAGGAGAACAACAGCAACAGCCGGGCTGCATCCGAGGACACGTCGACGACAGCCGCCGCCGCCGCCACCGCCAAGACGAATGGCAAAAAGAAGCGCATGAGCACGCGCACACGCACAGTGCCGACGCCGGAGCCATCGCCCACGCGGCTGCGGTGCACGGAATGGTACAACAGCATGGCCATGGAGGACCTGGGCCACATCCACAGCGAAGAGCCGCCGCTGGCACGGTCGCGCAAGCAGAGCCGGAAGAAGGAGACGGCAGCGCGGGAGACGTCGGAGCCGCCGCGCAAGAAGGCCATGACTCGTCAGAGCGGGCGGTGATTGTTTTGTTATTTTTGTTTTTTTTGTTTCTCTTTTTTTGTTTTTTTTTGTCTTTTTTTGTTCTTTTTTTGTTCTTTTTGTCTTTTTGTTCATTTGGCATTGGAATCCTGTCATTGTTGATAGCAGGACAGGCAGGCGTTTTGGTTTGTTTGAGAATCAGCCAGGGTTGCATGCTTGTTGGTTGCGCATCAGGATTGCCTGCATCCTGCAATGGAGCATCTGCAGTGGGCGTCTTGTTTTCAACGATTGGGCTGCCGACTATCCGGGTTGATCAGGACAGCATGGTTTTAGCATTTTATTCTCTTTTGGAAGCATTGGGCTGGATAAATAAAAGACTTGAGCATCTACAAGTATGCTTAGTCAGCATGTTAACGTGAGGCTTCTTTTTTCTTTTTTTGGTGCTTATTTTTGGGAGCAAGGCAAACTGCACATGGCACTGCGCTGAATACAGGCACCGTGCGCCAGAGGGGAGCGGTATGACGAGCACCGTCGTGCATGTGTACCTCCTGTATTACGGGGATAGGAGGAGTGCGATGGGACTGTGTTGGCGGCTCGGCGGCCGTGTGACGCAAGGACAAAGAAAGGAAAGCAGGAAACACACGGCACGGCGTTGGGCGAGCAGCAGAGAGCCGCGGTGCTGGGCGAGCACGCAGGCAGCCGGTGCGCTGTGGCCAGTGGCTGGGCAACACGAGGGCGAGGGCAGGGTGAGTGTTGAGAATGGGGAAACTTTGTGGCAGAGGAAACGTTGTATCAAGAAAGTGTTTTCGGGCTGTGTTTGATTTTAAGAGTATTTTTGTGATTATAATACTACAAGACGCCCAATGGGGGTGAGGCCTAGCTGGTCCTGCCTGTTTTGTATGGCTACGGTCACTACTACATTCAGGTACTATCTTCTTCCTCTTACTATTACCCTGAGTAGATACACAAATCCGAGCAGACAACGTGGCATGGAAAATCTCAACCACCACCTGTCATTATATTATATTCTATTCTTCCTCCCGGCGAACCCGTTGCACAAGCACTGGCTGTCACGCCGACGGAGCGGACGGTGTGTAGCCAAGCAAAAGATGAGGAGAGGGCTTTCAGGTATCGCCAACTATATCTATGTATAATAAGTACATCCAGCCCACGCTTGACGTAAAACGACATCATGCAGACGTGCTCCTCTGCGGTCTGAAGTCATGAATCCTCCGTCCTGTCTCGCCTTGTTTGCACACTGCTGCTCGGCTGCCAGAGACGACTTTACCGCCTCATGCCGGCGGCCTTTGCTCGAGCGCTACCTCGTCTCGTCACTCGTCACATCCACAGTCCTATAAGAGCCTCCTCTCCTCCTCCTCCTCCTCTGTGCACCCGCTCTCCTCCGTGCTCACATCGTCCTCAACCCAGCCTCAGACATGCTTCATGCAACACACGCCATGGCACTCGTATATATATTTATATAGACGGTTGCTTCTGCTTGTTCTTGTTCCTGTTCCTGGTTCTGTTCTTGTTCTTCTTTTTTTTTCGTTTTTTCCTTCTGTTTTTTTTTTTTTTTTCCACCTCCCGCTATATATTTCTGTATGCCTTGCCGGCGAGGTCATCCTTGTTTGCACCTCTCTACCACACACACTATAACACAAAGCTGTACGGTGACAAGGTCCGCCCGCCTTGGCCGCTTCAGATACTTGGTCACCGAGCACGCCTCGCTCTCGCCCTCACCTCACCTCTACTCTCTTGCCTTCCCAGCTCATCTCCGCATCACGTCTCATCTTCCTCCCGCCTGACCAGCTGGGTCATGGGAATTACACGGCGCTTCTCAGAACCATCAGATACGCCGCCGCCCCCCAAGTGGCCCTCGGCTCGCTCTTGCCTCTGTCTCATCCTCCTCTCCCGCCGTTCCAGCCTTCCGTCCCTTCTCCCCAAGGCCGCGCGTAACTCCCCTTTCCGCAACGATAAGACGAAAGACCAAACCCCTTTCCCCGGTCAGCGCACGAGGGGGCCGCCCCGGTGACCTCTTTTCCCTGCGAGGTACTCTCTCCTCCCCTCCCCGCCCTTTGGTTCCGAGCACGGCCGCCGTCTGCACCGTCGTCATCCCCCGGGGGGGTAGTATAAATGGCCAGTCCCTTCACCGGGCCATCTTCCTCTCTCTCTCTCTCTCTCTCTCTGCCAAAACAACATCACCATCTTTATCGTACTGTGTCCCTCATCCAACGTCGGAGGCCCAGTCACCAACAAACAGCTATGAGCACCGCCGGTCCGGCTTCACCCCACGACGCACCTCCTCCAACGCCGTCGGCGCTAATGCTGCCACAGCCACCGCCACAGCCCCCTCCGCAAACCATGGAGCTGTCCCACAACACAGCAACAACAACAACAACGTCGACAGCGGCCGCTGAGCAGCCGTTCTACGCCTACTGCCTCGACCGCGGCAACGGCATGTACACGCGCCTCGTGCCGGCCGACATGCTGCCGCCCATGCTCAACCTCCCGCCGCTGCTGGCCAGCTGCCACGGCATGAAGATTGTGCCCGACCCGCCCCTGCAGGCGCCGCCAGTTGGGGTGGTGGCATCGTCTTTTTCTTCGTCGTCTTCTTCGTCATCGCTGGTGCTTCCCCGCGGGGGGCACCAGCGACTGCCTCTGCGCTACCCAATGCACTACGGTGCTATGCCGCCGGGGCCGCCGGGGCCGCCGCCGCAGCCCATATCGGCCTTTGGCCACCACCCCCGCACAGGAGGCGGCAAGAAGAACAAGGTCTACTGCAGCAAGTGGGTGCACGACGGCACGTGTGCGTTTACGCAGCAGGGCTGCAAGTACAAGCACGAGATGCCGCACGACACCAAGACCCAGCACGAGCTGGGGCTCTTCCAGGGCTACCCGGCCTGGTACAAGAAGTGGCAGCACGATCTGCAGGTGCAGGCACAGATACAGCAGGCGCAGGCGCAGGCGCAGGTGCAAGCGCAGGTGCAGCAGGCACAAGTGCAGCAGCCCTCGAGCACCGACTATCCCACCACAACCGCCGAGATGATGCTGTCTTCACCGCTGTCTCCGCTGCCGCTGCCACCGCTGCCACCGCCGCCGCCTCGTGCGTCCACTACTCACCTTGCATCGCTGCTGCCACCGACAACGCCCGTCATGGTGCGCTCACACCACCGTTTCAGTTTCAGCCAGCCCACGCCGCCGTTCAGTGCCACGAGCACGACCACGAACGCGGGAAGCAGTGGTGGTTTCTACTCGTATCATGGTGACAGCAGCAGCAGCACACGGACACCCCAGACTGCACCACCGTGGCCATCACCCTACCGGGGCGCCTCGTTCATGTCTGCTGGCAATCAGCTTGCCGAGACCTTTGGCCGCAGTCTCACATTCAACGAGCCTGGGTCAGACAGCAACAGCGCATTTGGGCCCATCTGCCCGCCGTCGTCATCGTCCTCGGCCACGTTCGCTTCGCCGCCGCCGCCGCCGCCACACCATTTCTTCTCCCACGAGACGCGGCCCGGCGACGGCAGCTCGTTCGCTTCTGGTTTTCAGTATAGCAGCAGCAGCAGCTAGTCTTTGGGTTCTATCCAGCAACGTTCAGGTCTCTTTTTTATTTTTTTATTTTTCAATTTTTATCTCTTTTATATCGATGATTTCCTGGGTTTTGCACGCTTCTTTGGTGCCGGTCTGCTTTCAGTTCACGACAAAGGTATAGCATAAATACCTAGAAAATACAGTTTTAAAAGGCGCGCTTTCATGGGCATTGGTTTTCTGGTTTCTGGTTTCTGTTTGTTTTTTCGTTTGTCTGTTTTTTTTTTTTTTTTTTCATCTCGTTTGTTTCTTTCCATATTGCATTTACTTGAATTGAACGTTGCAGTGATCTCGCCCACAATCTATCAGATTTCTTTGTTTCTTGGCTACTGATGCGATGTGTTCCAGCGTATTTGATAGAATGAAACAAGTTGAACTCATTCTCGCTATGGTGATGTTAAACCACTAGCTGAAAGGGGACAGTCCAAAAGTATCCGATCACCTTGGTGTACCCGTACTCCATATTACTCCGTGCTCCGTACTTCGTAGACCCTGTGGCGGTGCCCCACTCAAGCCACAGCTGACATCAACAGCGGGGCACCTGCCGTCCGCTACAAGCTGCCTGCTGCTAGTATCACGACCTCCAACATCCAACGGGCCCTCTCAACGTACTCCGTACTTAGCTCCATCTCCGACGACGTGCGTCTGTCTGTCCAGTCTGGCAATTTGCATCCCGACACTTGTCAGCCAGTACAGCTTGAGAAGCCAAACTCGGAAACAGAGCTAGAACGGAACGGTTGCACAAACAACCCCCCCCTCGTCTGCCTCCTCAAGAGCTCCCCCGAAAACGGTCTTTTTATTCCTGCTTTTTTTGTATCGAGGACGGGGATCGCCTGTGGCTAGGATTATACATCTCGCAAACAACGCCATACTCTGAAATCACATTCTGTGCCTCGCCCCAATGGCAGGAGTGCAGGAGTGCCTGTCGGTGCTGGCCTTCCCCGACGACCGCGCCGCCTCCCTCTCCGATGCAGCCTACGACGAGATGATCAAGGGCCACCGGGCCCGGGTCCAGCAGCTACTTGACGCACACGGTGCTGCCATCATGGCTCATGCAATGGAGCTGACTGGAGTGGGTTTTTACTTTTACTCTCTTTCTTTACTTTAATCGCACGACTGACGACTGACTGCCCCCCCCCCCCCCCCCCAGTCCCTCGATCCTTACCAGCACACGCTCTCCTATCTATCCATACTGGACGCCACAATACCGACGGACTCGGCGCTCTACCCCACAATAGACCAGGTGCTCATCCAGCGCATCGCCGCGTTCTTGGTGCAGTTCGACGCGCGCCAGGTGCGCTACGTGGGCTCTGGCTTCACGCGCCTGCTCGGCGTCGTCGGCTCCAGCGTCGTCATGCCCGCCGCCACGGCCGTCAAGCTCATCACGCACGCCCTGCAGACGCTCGACCCGGCCGGCCACATGCTGACGTCGAGCCACCTGGACCTGGCGCGCCTGGCCTACCACTCGGACACGGCCGCGCTCGCGCTGCCCGTGCTCGGCAAGACCATTGTGTTTTTCCCAGCGGCGGCAGCCGCCACATTATTGTCATCGGAACCGTCAGCGTCAGCATCAGAAAATCCCCGCCCGCCACTACTCTTGTGCAGCGCCGACCTGGCGCCGCCGGCCTACATCTCCAAGGACACGGGCCTGACGCTGGCGCTGAGCAGCGGCCAGATCCTCGAGTACGACTACCTCGTGGGGCTCGTGCACCTGTCGCTGCGCGACTACCGCGCGGCCGTGGCGGCGTTTGCGCGCGTCGTGTCGCACCCGACGCGCGACAACGGCGTCTCGCAGATCATGGTGGCCGCCCACCGGCTCTGGGTGCTGGCCAGCCTCGTGGCCTACGGCAAGGCCGAGGGCATGCCGCCCCACACGTCCGCCACCGTCACGCGCGTGTGCGGCGTCATCAACAAGATGCACCTGCGCATGGCCGAGGCCTTTGCCAAGACGAGCCCCGCCGACTTGCTGGCCGAGGCCGCGAGCGCGGCCGCAGCCACAGCCGCGGGCGACGGTGCCAACCGGGACCGGGACCTGGGCCAGCGCAACGACTGGTCGCTCATCAAGGCCGTCGTGGCCGCCCACAAAAAGTGGCAGGTCGTGCGCCTGCGTGACACCTATGTGACCGTGAGCATTGCGGCCGTCATGGCGGCACTGGCTCCCGCCGAAGCCGCCCCGGTCATCGGAGCCGCCCCGGTCACCGGAGCCGGGGCCGGAACTGGAGCACCCACGGCGGCGGCGGCAGCAGCAACAGCAACCGCGACGCAGCGCCTGACCGAGCTCGCCGAGGCGTCCCAGCCGCCGGCGACCGAGGCCGACACCGTGGCGCTGCTCCAGGGCATGATCGACGAGGGCATGATTACGGCCGAGATTGTGTTGCCGTCGGCAACACCACCACCAACAACAACAACAACAACAACAGCAGCAACAGCAACAACAACAACACCGCCTGCCTATCTGCATTTCCTGCCGGAGCACAAGTGGACGACGGAAAAGGAGTTTGCGGCGGCGCTGCACGCGGCCGGCCGCGGCATGGCCGAGGTGCGGCAGCTCAACAAGATGACGTCGGAGCTGCTGGCGTTGAACCGCGACTACATCAAGCACTACCTCCGGGACCAGCGGTCGGCGGCCAACCCGGGCGGCCTCGACGACAACAAGTCGGGCGGTCTGCGCGGCGGCGGCGGCTTTGGGGACGGCATGGACATCCCGTACGACGAGGACCTGATGTGGGACTTGCCGGGCGACTATGGTGGGAAAGTGTAAGGGGGGGGGGGGGGGGGGGGGTGTGGGTTGAGCGTTTACAAGCAAACATGGAATGAATTACGACGTAATATATTATTAGAAGAGAACGTGCATGACTTCAACTCACTCAAAGAATACGCGTAGATGAGAAACAGCATACATGATTAGTCATGATCAAAAAGCAACACTCACAATAATACAAACTTAAGAGTAGATGAGAAACAACATGATTAGTCATGATCATAAGCAACATAAGAACAGATACAACGAAACTCCATCAGCAACCCGGCATGAACCCATCCCATTTTGATCCGCCTCGCCATCACAGCTGCAGCTGCTTGATCTTCTCGGCCAGCTTATGGCCCTCGGTCTTGTAGTCGAGCGGCGTGACGCCCAGGATCTGGTAGCGAATTCTGGATTGTTAGTAAGCATATTCTGACTAACCAGTCCGAAAAAGGAAAGAAAACACCCACTTCTGAACATCATTGTAGTTCTCCATCTTGGCGCGCACGCGGAAAATGTACCGGCCAAAGAGGGCCTTGTCAAACTCCTTGTACGACAGCTGCGGGTCCTCCTCGCGCAGGCGCATAATCTCGTTGGCCGTCTTGCCGCCCATGATCAGGCGCACCTGCTCGTCAAAGCCCGACAGCCACGTCAGGCCCGTCTCGTCGCCCACGTGCATCTGCAGCGTGTAGCGGTACACGGGCTCGGGGAAGCTCATGTTGCACTTTTCGCACCGCCACTCGCTGCCCTCCTGGATGACCTTTTTGCGGCAGTCGTCGCTGCCGCACGCCGGGTACGCCACCGTCTTGTCGCTGCTGAAATACACAATCGTCGCCTTGACCGAGAAGTAGGCCGGCTCGTCGGCGCCAATGTTGCTCTCCTTGATCTCGGCAATCGTCTTGAGCTCCTCGCGGCGGCCGCCCGCGTTGGCACCACCACCGCCGGCACCGCCGGCATCCAATGTCTGGAAGGTGCCGTTGCGGCCGATCGAGTCGTACCAGCCCTTGAGGTGGTGCGCCTCGGTAATGTCGGGCTCAATGTTGAGCTGCCCGGACTGCAGCAGCGACAGCGTGCGCGCGTTGCCAAACTCAGACACGCGCACGCCCTTGAAGGCCACGACGGACTCGGGCTTGGCGTCAAAGTCCGTGGCCGTGCGGCCCCACACGGTCGTGCGCACGCTGTAGCCGCTGTCGTCGACGAGCACGAGGTCGCGCTTGTCGTACGGCTTGCCCGTGCTGCGCGACGTGATGGACGAGCACTCGCGGATCTCCTTCAAGATGCCAATCACGTCGAGCGTCGCGTCCTTTTCGACCTTGTCCAGGTCGCGCAGGCTGCAGAAATTGTACCGGATCTGCGGCACGCTCGTCTGGTCCTCGGCCTTTTGGATGACCGACCCGCGCTCCAGCGTCAGCTCGTACTCGTGCGGCAGGTTGGTAAACTGCTTCTTGGCCAGCCCAATGCGGCACGGCTCCTTCAGGTAGTACACCGCGCCCTCCTGGATCACGTCGTAAAACTCGTCCACCTGCTCGTTAAAGGCCGTCACCTTGATCTCGCCCGACTCGTCCAGCAGGTTGAAGCTGAACAGCTTGCCCTCGCCGCTGGGCTTGTGCCATGTGCGGATCTGCGACTTGGTCGTCACGCGGCCCCGGATCGTCCACTTGCGCAGGTAGATGGAGATGCTGGCAATGTCCGTCAGCGAGCTGTCCGTGCTGCTGCCGCCGGATCCTCCCCCGCCGCCACCGTATGCCGGAGCACGCGGCAGCACAGACTTGGTCTCGGCGGCCGACGATGCCGGTTCTTCCTTTTTCACACCGTAAAAGCCGGCACCGCCAATCGTCCCCTGAACAGCAGCAGCAGGAGCAGCAGCAGGAGCACCACCTGCTGACGCCTCGTACGCAACGGGCGTGCCCAGACGATCCGTGGGCACAACGTTCTCAATGACCTCGAGGTTCAGAATGATCAAAATGTTCTTGCCCTTGACCGAGTTGGCCTGGTACTGCGTGACGCGCACGAGCCGGTTGCGGTCCAGCTTGCCGTCGTGCACGACGTGGCTGGCCTGCGTGGCCAGCATGCTCTGGATGTAGTGGTCCATGTCGCTGAGCACGACGCGGTAGCGGTCGCCCACATTGCTCTGCAGCGGCTTGACCTGCAGGCACTGGAACACGGGCGCGGGGAAGCGCACCTTGGCGTCTTCGGGATCCGTGAAAATGGTGCTACAGGATTAGTGGTGGTGGTGATGATGGCGGCGACGAGGAAGAGAGACTCACGCAAAAGCGCCCCGAGAGACGAGAGACGCTGCGTCGCCCATTGTTGGAAAGCTCCTTGTCGGAAATGTGGTATTGTGAGTGAGGGGGTGTCGGTGGTTGCAATGAGTGTCGGTAGTTGCAGTGCAAATACTTCGTCTGAATATCAACCGCTGCCGTCGTGATATGCAGCTATGACAGGATGACAGATATTACGACAGATAGTGGATGCCAGGCGGAAAAAAGAACGTCGGGCAGAGAACGCGTCGCGGCGCGTCAGCTGTGTTTGTACGAGTAAAGTGGCGGGGTATCTGCCTAATTAACGCGTGAGTGGCGCGTGAGTGGCGTGCTTATGTAAGTGTATTAATTATGTAATATTATCTGATAAGACTACAGACTACAAAACTACAACTTCGCCCGGGTCTCAATAGCACCGTGCTTGTTGTCACCCGCCTGGTCCCGGAAGTAGGCGCGGATGCGCTCGCGCGCCACCTCGACCACGCTCGCGTCCTCGACCGTCGACGGCACATTGACCGGCGCGTCCAGGTTGCCGTGCACGGCGTTCTCGAGCAGCTCGCGCAGCACGCGGCGCAGCGTCTTGCCGGAGCGCGTGCGCGGGATCATGCCGCCGCTGCCCTCGATGAGCCCGCCCAGCGACGCAATGGCGCCGACCTGCTCGCGCACGCGGCCGTTGATCTCTTTGAATAGAACATCAGCAGGTTCGACACCCGTCGGCGTGGTGTGCACAAAGGCAAACGGCATGTGGCCCTTGAGCGCGTCGGGGATGCTGACGACGCAGGCCTCGGTGACGCGCGGATGGCTCGTAATGGCCTGCTCGAGCGTGCCCGTGCTCAGCCGGTGCGCTGCCACATTGATAATGTCGTCTGTAGGTTAGTTTTTTTTTTTTCTAAAAAAAATTGGAGAAAAAGCTGCTCACCCGACCGGGCCATGATATGAATGTAGCCGTCGGCATCGATCATGCCCGCATCGCCCGTGTCGAACCACCGGCCGTCAAAGCGCTTCAGATAGCCGCGGTAGAACCGCTCCTCGTCCTCCCACAGCGTGCGCAGGGCCGTCGGTGCCAGGGGCAGGCGCAGCACAATGTTGCCCATGGTGCCGGGCGCCAGCTCGTTGCCTGCGTCGTCCACGACACGCACATCGAACCCGGGCATAGGCTTGCCGGCGCTGCCCGGCTTGATGGGCAGCGGTTTGCTTTTCGTCAAATTCTGGCCAGTCCGGTCCTTGCCCGAGTGGGTGCTGAGCGCAATGCCAGAGATGGGCGAGCCCGACTCGGACGACCACCAGTTGTCGACAACGACGGCGCCTCCCCCTCCCGCCCCCTGTGCGCCGTACTGGGCCAGCAGGCTCTGGTACGCGTGGATGATGGCGGGCTCGGACCGCTCGCCGGCCAGGAAAAGAGCGCGCAGCGTGCGCAGTCCGCCGCGGCGGCCGACGGCGGCCATGTGCGTGCTGTGCGGGTCGTCTCGGCGGATCGCGCGCAGCGCCGTGGGCGCCGTGAACATGGTGGTCACGCGGTACGCGTCGACGATGCGCCAAAATGCCGAGGCGTCGGGCGTGCCCACGGGCTTGCCCTCGTACAGCACGGTGGCGGCGCCCGCGAGCAGCGGGCCGTACAGCGTGTAGCTGTGCGACACGACCCAGCCAATGTCGCTGAAGCAGGCCATGACGTCGCCCGGGCCGTGCACGTCAAACAGGTAGCGGATCATGAGGTGCAGGCCCACGGCATGGCCGCCGGCCTCGCGGAACACGCCCTTGGGCTTGCCCGTCGTGCCGCTCGTGTAGATGATGTAGACGCCGTCCGTCGAGGCCACGGGCACGCACGCGGCCTTGGTGGCGCCGCGCTTCCGGGCATCGTCGAGCAGGCTTTGCCAGCAGGCAGTAGTTGTTGTCGATGTCGGATTGATCCCCCGGGAGAAATCCCACGTCAGAGTCTCGCGCTGCCACACGAGCACGTGGGGCGGCTTCCATGCCGACAGGGCCAGCGCACCCTCGACAAAGGGGCGGTACGCAATGGGCGGCTTGCTGCCGTCGATGCCGCACGAGGCCGTCAGGACGACGGTGGGGCGCGAGTCCTCGATGCGCTGGGCCAGGGGCGCGGCTGCAAAGCCGCCAAACACGACGGTGTGGATGGCGCCGAGGCGGTTGATGGCGAGGATGCCGACCAGCGCCGCCGGGATCATGGGCACTTTTGGTCAGAAAATAGTGAAGTAAAGCAGGCGTACAAACACTAAGAAAACCCACTGTAGACAAGAACGACATCACCCTTCCCAACACCGTGCTCGCGCAGGACCGCGGCCGTGGCCTCGACCTCGGCCAGCAGCTCGGCATACGAGATGCGGCGCTTGGTCTGGGTCACGGGGCTGTCGTAGAAGATGGCGGGCTCGTGGCCGCGGCCGGCCAGCACGTGGCGGTCGACGCAGTTGTAGCAGGTCGAGATCTGGCCGCCCGGGAACCACGCCCAGTGGTCGTGCGTGACGCGCAGCGCCGGCAGGGTCTTGGTCGTGTGGCGGAGGGCGACGTCGGGCTTGCGGTGCCAGTGCAGCTGGTCGGCCTGGTGGAGCCAAAAGGACTCGGGGTCCGTCAGCGAGTGCCGCTGCACCTCGTCCTGTGGATGGGCCATGATGTGGTTATCTGTGGTTCGCGTCGGCTGGTGCAGTGACAAGCAATAAGGCAGTCAAGGGCATTCAAAGGCAAGAATCAATCAGAAGCGTCAATAAGAAGATTGATGGGTAGATTTCATAATAAATAACAACCAAATAACCAAACATTAATGTGGCTGTCGCCGACCCTATCATCATCACCAACTCGGATCTTCCCCTCTCGCTGAACCAGCCACTGGCCTCGCTCCGAGAGGGGTTTCAGTCACAATCACTTCTCCAATTCCCACCATGTTGGTTGCCGGCTGAGCGGGAGGCTGTAACACACGTTGGGGGGGGGCCGATAATAAGAGTAGCAGAGGCTCTCTCACAGGCCTTCTCCGCACCAATCCTGTCCCACGCACTTACTTCCCCGTTTCCCCGGCCTCGTCTTTCGCCTTGCTTGCTTATGTCAGCTGCGCGCTCCGGCCCGGCTGTGGCCCACGCCATTGCATGGCCGTTAACCGAGGATGGCATCAGCCGTGCCGGCTGTGGTGCTGTCTCTACAGATACTGTTTTTTGGCGTGTTTGCTTGTTGTGTTTCTGTCCCAAGGTGGTGATTCACTGCCATCTTCTTTTTGCTAGATTTGTCTACAAACTGAAGTGATCGAAAAAAAAAAAAGGCCCATCCCATCCACGATTTGAAAACATTAGGAGAAGAGAAAGATCTGACGCGCGTTCCGATCGCCCTTGCGAGGTATCACTTTGTCCAGCCAAGAGGGGGTGCCAGCCCTACCTTGAACTGGAAACCCCGGCAGAGAGAGACATGTTCTGCAGTTAGCAAGGAACCGAGACATGGCGATAGCATGCCGGCGAGCAGGACTGGAATGCCTGAGCCAAAGGGGCATCCAAACATTACTCCGTACTTTCGCAGCGTGTCTAACTCTTATCTCTCAGACACGAATGCCAATCGTAGACTTGTTGTTGGGGTTTCTCGCAAGCGCTTCCGAAAACAGGCCGGAGATGATTCTTCCGGGCCGTGATCGCAAGCATCTCTACCCTCCGTGCCGGTCTTCGTAGCGTACTCCGTATTTTCCTCCTAACGTACTCGTCCTAACTTACCGCGTACCGCGTACTCGTAGCCGCCGACAGCCTTCACCGCCTCGTGCCGTCTTCACAAGGCAACGTTGACAGCACATTGGATGCAACATGTCCTACAGAGGAGCGTTTAATGGATGTGACGGTGATAGCACGCAGTCCGCTGTCACCCACAACATCTTACTCGCGGGTTCTTCTCCTTCTTTACATACTCCGTAGTACGAATGACTCATGAGTAGACGGTATTCCAACAGTGTGTATTCCGTCAAACACACGGCCTACCTCAAAAGGTCTGGACGAGTCTTGGTAAAAAAGAAGGGGAAATTAAAGTGCAAATAAATACCAGTTAAAAAAGGCAATAAAATAAAATCGGGCCATTGACAACGTTGCTCTTCGATTGGCCGGTACTTTTGGTTCAATAGGCCGACAAAAAGGACGCAGCGTTCCTGCATTCGTTGTGGCTGTGTTCTTGTGTTGGTGTTGTAATTTACCCTGTTTTGGCTTATCATGGCGGACGTTCCTGAACTAGTACTACGTCAGCCATGGCGGCCGAGTCGTTTTTGCCCGCCCATACGGCAGTATGACGGTAGCATGATGGACGACAGATCATGGAATGGTGCGATTGTTGATGCAGGTGCGTCTGACTCGTATTGATTACTCCTGCGGGCGGGCTGTAAGGAGTGGCCGGTTTGATTAGCATGCTTAGTCATCGTGCGTGTTGTTGGCCCTACCCAGGAATAACACAACATGCGGCTCAACGCGTGTGACTCGGGATGCTCCCGTCTGTTGTGTCTAACGACCAACTGTTGTGTTTCGTGTAGACGAGGCATTGGTGTTCGTTTTTTTTTAGCCTTGCAGTGTGTATAATTTCATGGTATTTCGATTTTGGGGTTTTTTTTTTTTGGGAATATTTCGAGTATTTTATCTGTTTTTCCTAATAAATAACAACATGTAAATTAAAGTATTCAATAAAGCCTATATTTCATTGTCAAGTAAAACACACCCACAGGACAATAGCATAGAAATATAATCCATTAGAATAGCAATAAAATAAATAAACATATTCACAAAATAACAGGAACACAACCTTCATCATGAAGTTCAAAGTTAAGAGGTAACACATATTTATTCAAAAATGATCACAACAGCCTTATTTCACTACACATTAGCTTTGCATGAATCAGACGTCATGATATAAAACCGAATCAAAGTAAACACAAGAGTCACCAGTCACAAGCAATCATCAGAAAAGTTGGCCGAGTATGTGAATTTGAGAATAGAAACTAAAAAGACATCCTATCCATGACACACCCAAGCCGTTAAAGGGTGACCGCACACGTCCTGTAGGAAATGTGCTGCTCAATTAGATTAAGTTCCGCCAACTGGCCTTCCTCTCAACTCGCTGAACATGACTGGGGGAAACAGGAAGACAACATATTCAGGAGGTCCCAAGTGGGAGCCTGTTGTATTATGAGTTAAGAGAGGAAGCGTAGAGAGCCAGCCAGAGATATAAAGATCCCATTCCCGAGGAACAACCAAGACAATCAAAAAGAAAACCAAAAAACGCTCACTTGCCGTAAAGGAACACAAAAACGCTGGAGGCCATCAAACACGTGGAGACTGAAAAAGAAAACTCGTAACTTTTGTTGTGTGGAAAAAAGATGAAAAGATTAGATGGTATTCGAACGTCTCTCTTTCGCAGCTTTATAAAAAAATTGCCAGAGCCGTTCCAAGGGGAGAGTATATTGCAGACAAAAACCAGGCATAACCCAATGACCAAACAAAAAGAAAAAAACCTCATATCTAATCAAAGGGATACATGATAATTGTCAAAGCAATCAGAGCTCACCCAAGGAAAGACTCCATTGTTTCCAACACAAAAAAGGGGTGGGTTTTGTGAGTGCGTAGGACCGCGCTACATTTACAGCAGCAGAGCAGCGCCCAGAGCAATGGCACCAGCGGCACCCGACAGGGCAACCTTGCCGGCACCAGCAGTGACGACGGTGCCGGTGGTCGAGGGGACCGGGACGGCGCCAGTGCCGGTGGCAACGACACCGGTGGAGACAGCGGGGGTGTAGCCGACGGTGGCGTTGGTGTAGCTGATTTGTTAGTAATTGCATTTATTGAAGAAACAATAAAATCGAGGAGGAACTTACGGGACAGGCGTGGTCGAGCACGAGGTCGTGGTGTAGGTGGTGACCGGCTTGGTGACGGTGCAGGGGCAGTCGGTGATGGTCAGGGTGGTGGCCTCAGTGATGGTGTAGGTCTTGCCGTTGTGGGTCAGGGTGGTCGAGGCCGGGCAGTAGGTGGTCAGGGCCGTAACGATCTCCGTGGTGTAGGTGACGTTGCTGGCGGCAGCGGCGGCGGTGGCCAGAGCCAGGAGGGAAGCGACAGAGAACTGCATTTTGAGGTTTGGGAGGGTTTTTGGTTGTCGGGAAGACGGGGGAAATTAGGCTGGTAAAGTAGCGGGATGGAAGGGGTGAGCAGATTAAGAGTTAACGAGTGAAATTGACTAGGAAGTCAGGGTGTTGTGAATGAGCGAGTGTGGGTGAAGAGAAGGGAAGAAAGAAGAGATTGGGGACCAGAGAGACCGAGACGGTGGTCTTATATACATAGGAGGAGGGAAAAGGGGACGCGGTGTTTTGCTGCTGGCTAGTGCTAGGTTTAGTGTGTTAATTCGGATCGGGAGGGGCGCTGGCGCAGGGGGTGTGTGTGGATGGGAGAGGATGGGAGAAGGGGGGTGGCGAATACTGGGTACGGGAGTACGGAGTACGGAGGAGCATAGGACAGCGGCTGCAGAAGATTGTGTGGAGGCCGTGCTGGATTTGGTACGAGGATTCGTAAATAAATCGACGGTAAATTAATAGATAAAAATAATACTCCGTAAGTACGAGTGCAAAATACGAATAGTGACGGGACGGGGCTACGAGAGGTGAGGTCAAGCAGACAGGTGCACGTACTCCGTAGACAGAAGACAGCAGACAGGCACAGACAGCAGAATGACAGAGACCAAAGAGACTCGGATCCATGCGTGCCTTTTTGGCCCATCACAAGAACCAGGGTATTTTCCACAGGTGGATCGGGGACAAGGGACCCGTTGAGTGGGTCGGGCGACAAGGGGTAAATATGGAGTGCGACAATGTCACAGTGCAAAAGGGCAAGAGCTACGCATGAACGCGAAAAGGGGGTTTCTTCCTTTGTGAATTCCTGCTGCCGTTATCAGACGCTGTTGTCTTTGGCAGGAATGCAATCTGGTCCGACTGGCATTTGTTTATTTTGGATTGATTTTGACGAGATCAAGTTTGTTCAGTCACCTCTACTACGTACAGTTCTTTTCGTCGTCCTTTCGCCCACGACCTCACCCCCCTCACCGCTGCTTGTTGTTCTACATCGCTACGTGGATACGAACAACACATACGGTGAATGGCCGATTGCTGATTGCTGTTTTATTTTATTCGTATTATCAATAATTCCCGTATGTTCGATCGCATGGTAGCATCCATACTTGCTGACACCTCCCTACGAGGTTCTCTCGTACTCCGCTCTCCATACGAACAACCCCCCCCCCCGGTCTGCGCAAAAGACAAAGGACGATGCGACATGCTCACCAGCAATTTCCCGAGATTAACTGACGTCCGTGGGCGGTCCAGACCCTACCAAGTGTAATAAAACTGGTCTCTGGATACGAGGTGCTGCTGGACGTCGTACTACTGCAAGGCCGGAGCATCCAGCCAGCCAGCCAGCCAGCCAGCCCAACAGCTGTCAGTCAAAGTCGGCATTCCTCGAGACCTGGCATGAACCAGCGTTGAGCGGAATGGATGTGACGGAGTACGAGCACACGCCAGCATCGGCTCAACCGTGGCCATTGGTGTCCGATGCTGCCGCCAGACAAGCTTTTCGCCTCTGTAGTGTCTTGCACGGAGCTATGAATAGAGTACGGTAATACTCCGTACACCAACCAGCTCTATCAGCTATCACTACGAGTACTCGTACTCCGTACAAGCTCAGCTACCTGTCCATCAGCCATCATCCATCAGCCAGCATCAGCTCCAGCTGCATCCCACTAATGTCAGACATGCCTGCTGCACAGTATGAGCAAAAAAGGGCTGACGGCTGCGGAAAGGATGGCGGAAGCACTGCTTCTGTTCCCTCCCCCTTTTCGCCGCAGTGATGTTACCAATGTGGAAACACGTCGAGTCCGTACCTGATTCCAGCCAATTGCCATTCCGGGACATGACTCTTTCTCTCCTGGCTGGCCGTGACTAGCTGCCGTTTCCGTCAGCGCTCGAGCCCGGCCCAGCGAGTGCCCTTTCCTTTCCTTTCCCCCTGACACGACACCACCGAGTCCACTGTTCCACTATATGGGGCCCTGATTACAGCGCATTTTGGGGACCTCGCCAGCGCTCGGGGAATGCCCTGAGTGGAAGAACCTCTGACAACGGCTGCAACACGGCTAGCGTAGCCGGCGTTGTCTGCGCTCTGTCTGCCCCGTTCTCAGGGGAAGAGATCCGTCCACGGGCTCGTATGGTCTCCAGCTGCAGGGAATATGTCGCCACGGCTGCTCCGTATGCTTATTTACTCCGTACAATCGTATCGTATCTTTTACCGGTGAACAAAAAATAAAAAAATAAAAAGTGACTGGAGAACTGCCCACTCTCGTCACGGACACTCAGGCACATCAGGAACACCAGGAACACCAGGAACACCAGGCACACACACGTTCTCCATCACCTGTTATTGCGGGACTCGGAAATGAGCTGGCACTAGTGTGGATGGGTGGATTGCATCTTAAGATTTCCCATTGCTTGCAAAAGTGTACGACGTACTCGTACCGTCTTTTCTGCAGCGCACTGTGTCCTCCTTCCACCCCGCCCCATGCACATCGGTTGCACAATTCGGCGTAGTCGTACGGAGTACTCGTAGTAAAAAAAACAAACGTCGGCGTCGGACCGCAGCCAGGCACCACCCCTTCGACAGCTCCAATCTGCGGTTTCTATTTACGTCGGGATCGGCTCCATCACGATCCCCCTTTCCCTGTTTTCGACTCTCGGAAGCAAGGGCTAGATCTGGCGGGAAAGGGGAAAGGGGAAAGGAGAAAAGGGAAAAGGAAAAGGGACCAGGGGCAACAATTATGCTTTACGAGTCCTCGTACCCGTACCCGTACGTACCGTACGTCAGGCTCCGTATTCTTCGGACGACCGATGACAGTATTACGGAGTACTCCGGTACGTGCATGTTTTTACGAGGCCGTATTTAAGGCCTGTGCAGGGCCAGTGGGTAAAGGTGGTGCATTGGTGCATTACTCGCTCGTATTGGGCGATCGTTGCTGGATCTAAAAGCTCTACGAGTACTCGTACTCGTGCCGCACAGCTCCGACCGCATTACATAATCAAGAGCTCTCTGCTGACCGCAACGGCCACAGCTTCCGTAGCCTTCATTGACCGTATGTTGCGTGCAGGTATGTCTGCATTAGCATTTGCATCTGCATTGCGTCTGCTGCAGTCGATGTGCATTGCATCTGCATCTCCAACGTGCCGTCTCTGACTTGTCGTTCCCCTCGCTTTCTCTCCCCCCCATTCCTGCCCAGTGTCCGCCAATCTGTCGTAGGAAAAAAAAAAAAAGACTCACCGCGGTCCCGCCCTGTTCCTGCCTGTTCCTGTTCCTGTACGGAGTACTCGTACTCCTCCTGCCAGCAGTCTCTCGTACAGGCCTGCTGCGGTGCCTTGGCACCAGGTCAGGGCTTCCCCGCGTTCTACTAACAGCGCACTCGTACAGCTGACTCGATCACCAACCACCGGATGCCGCCGTCCGAGAATCGCCGTACGACAACACGCCTCGTACTCCGTATGACTCTACAATTACTCCGTACTCGTCGCAATAAGATGCAAGATATACGAAGCCCCATCGCAATCTTCCCACGTCGTATTCACCCACCGTCTTTTTGCCGCGCCGACTCGCCATCCGAGCCGAGCGTTCCTTCTCCTCCCCCTTCCCTCTCCTCTCCTCTCCTCCCCTCTACCACTCCCCCGCCGTCCGCCGCCCGTCCGTAAAATCCTACACCGTATTACCACACCGTATTTATTACACCGCATCTTGGATAATCTTCTTCTTTTCGGCTTCTTTTACGTCTATTTCCTTCTCTTCATTTACTCCGTACTTACTCCGTATTTTTTCGTCTTCATTTTCATCCTCCCAAAAAGCCAAGCTTTCTCGGCTTCCCAATCGGGTTGTCTTTTCATTTCCCTTCTCTCTTTTCTTGCATCCACTTTCCCTCCCCTCCGTATCTGCACCATGGCGTGCGCTGGTCGGGGGGGGGGGGGAAGGCATGTGCTCAGAAAAGCATGGCTCCATACGAGTAGGAGCGAAAGGGTATGATCCCGGTGCGCTGCTATTTGCTGACTTTTTTCTCTTCTTTTTTGGCACTCCCGTACTCGTACTTTCTACAACACGGACGGCCCATCCCAAAGCGGCAACAGCGAGGATGAAAATAATGCCAATATTTGGCGCGCGCTCAGACGGGTATTGAGTACGGAGTAGTTCCATTTGCAGGCGAAAAAAAAAAAAACACTGTGCGTTCAGGTTGCATAGCGACTGCCATGCTTTGCCGGTTGCATTCATAATCCGGGACCTGCTTTTGTCAACTTTATGCTAGGTTGTTTGCTTCTTCCTCTTCTTCTTTTTTTCATCCGTTCTCTGTGATATTGGTCCGCATTCTATTTTCATCGCGTGATGGAAACTTGTGTCTCATTATTACTCGTAGAAAGAGAGAGAGGTTACACTATTCCAACGGCTGAAAATGCTCTCATCAGTCTGTCATCTCATTTCATTTCCCGCCCCATTTTCCCACTATTTTTGGCACATTCCCCTAAAATCGTAATTTCCCTTGCTTTCTCGGCTGCCGTCCCTCGCCCCCCTCCCCGCTTCCGCGTGTTCCATGGGGTCTTTGCGTCACGTCTTTTTGTCTGTTCCAACGTGTTGGATTTGTTTACGCGCGCGGGAAGTAAATATTTACCAAAAAAAAAAAGAAAAGAAAGCGTGTCGCCTAATAAACCTTGGTTGCTCCGTAGAAGAAGCTTATTGCCCTGCCCCCTTTTTCTCTCTAAAAAAAGGACACCAGGTTACATTGAGAAACGCTGCAGAATCATCACCACGAGACGTCGACTCTTTCCCCTCTCCATTTCATCGATTTAGTTTGTGAACCTCGAAGAGCAGGTCATGAACAGCGGGTGCTCATTCACATAATACACACTTATGTTGTGTGTTCTTTTTGATGAAAAAGTTTGCTCACAAAGCGAAATCAACACCAGGATGGGAAGGAAGTGGCAGCACCATGTCCGGCTCGACGGCCTGTCCCGTCCCGTCTCCGAATTCATATATTATAAGCGCTTTAGGTAGAGCGGTCCATCGCGCCTGCCAAGCTGTTGTTTCCGGACCTCTTTCGAGTAGCAAGTGCGACCGACGAGACGGCACCGAAAAGATGAATATCCTCTAGCGAGTGGAACGAGTGTTTTGCAGCGACTAGAACCGGTTTCTTGGGATCGATACAAAAAAAACACACCAAAGATCAATCGGCGATACCAGTGTATCGTTTGATTTGGAATTATGACATCACGTTTGGGGTTATGCCCGGATTGGAGAGGGGTAGCTCGGGAGGCGAGAGAGAGAGAGAGAGACGGGCGTTTGACGGCGGCTTATAAATCCAACTTTTTTGGGCGGAGCCCAGGCGCATCGCATCGACGGCAGAGCGGCAGCATATGATTTTATGTCTGAGAGAATTCAGATTATTTTCTGTTGATTTTTGCAACAATACCAAAAAAAAAACAAGATGACCGAATTCATGCGAGCTGTTGGTACGTTGGCGTCACTCATTTAGAGGAGGACAACTATTGACCCCCCAGACATCAAGGGCGGCAAGGGCGGCCCCGACGCCCTGTTCATCAACGCCCAGACGCCCAAGCCGACGCCGCAGCCCGACCAGGCCGTCGTCCGGGTGCGCGCCTTTGGCCTCAACCGCATGGACCTGCTGCAGCGCGAGGGGCTCTACCCCGTGGGCCCGACCATCCCCACGACCATGGGCGTCGAGTTTAGCGGCACCATTGCGGCGCTCGGCAGCGCGGCCGTGGGCGGTTTCGCCGTGGGCGACGAGGTGTTTGGGCTCGTGTACGGCGGCGCGTATGCCGAGTACGTGGCCGTGTCGGTGCGCATGCTGCTGCATAAGCCGCCGTTTTTTTCGTGGGCCCAGGCCGCCGCCGTGCCCGAGAACTGGATGACGGCGCTGCAGGCGCTGCACGAGGTGGGCGAGTTTCGGGGTGCAGGCCAGTCGGCGCTGTGGCACGCGGGTGCGTCGGGCGTCAGCATTGCCGGCATCCAGCTGTCGTGGCTGGCGGGCGCCAGCAGCGTCTACGCAACGGCCGGGTCCGACGCCAAGTGCGCCTTTTTGCGCGACCAGCTGCACGTGACAGCGGCCGTCAACTACAAGACGACGGCGAGCTGGGCCGCCGAAATCCTCAAAGCCACCGGCACCCGCGGCGTCGACTTCATCGTCGACTACGTCGGCGCCAGCTACTTCCAGCAAAACCTGGAGGCGGCCGCCGTCGACGCGCACATTGTGCTGCTGGCGTTTCTGAGCGGCGCCGAGCTGCCGGCCGGCGTCAACATTGGCGCCATCCTGCGCAAGCGCCTGCGCATCGAGGGCAGCGGCCTGCGCACGCGCGACACCGAGTACCAGGGCCGGCTGCGCGACCGGCTGGCCGCCATCCTGCCCAGCTTCGAGACGGGCGCGCTCACGCTCTACGTCGACAAGGTCTTTGACTGGACGCAGATCAAAGACGCGCACGAGTACATGGAGAAGAATGTGTCCATGGGCAAGATTGTCTGCACGATCCCGTAGGGGGCAGTTCTGTTGGTTCATAAAAAAAAGACATAAGATATCATTCACACTCAAGTACGCCATTGCTCGTTCATCATAGCCGACCAAACTGTCCAAACTGTCCAAACTGTCCAAACTGTCCAAACTGTCCAAACTGTCCAACCCGCCCAAAACACAGCCAGCTGGTGCTCTAGTGGGCATTCAGCCACTTGAGCATCTGCTCAAAGGCATGGCTCTGCGCCTCCTTGATGTGCTCGTCGTCATAGTCTCCAACCACGGCAAATCCTGGTTTATTTTAGCGTCAGCAACATCAACCAAATAGCAGGCAGCACAGGCAAACTCACCATGGGGCACGCCCGGGTACACCTGCACCTCGTGCTCAATGTTGTTCCGCGACAGGTAGTCCTCGCCGGCCGTGCGCACCGCGTCGGGGAACATGGGGTCGTTCTCGACGCACACCATGCTGATGGGCGCCTGCAGGCCGGCAAAGTCGTCGGGCGAGACCAGTGTTGCGTGGGCCACCACGCCGGCCTTGATCAGCGGGCCAGGGCCAGGGCCCTTCCCCTCTCCCTCCCCCCCCTCTTCTCTGTCGGCCGCCAGCAGCAGCACATACCGCCCACCAAAGCAGTAGCCGACGGCGTAGATGCCGCCGCCGCTGGCCACGGCATCGGCAAACTCGTCGTGGCTCGCGGCGATGACGGCCTGCAGGATGGGCAGCACCTTGGCCTCGGTGTGCCGCGCCAGCCACATGTCGATCATGAAGGTCTTGACCGTCTCGACGGCCTTGAACTTGAACATGTCGAGGAAGGAGGAGGAGGCATCCCCGCCGCCGCCGCCCTCGAGGTCGTTGTCGCTGAGCGTCGCAGAGGACGCGTTGGGCGCCACGTCGCCGCCAAACAGATCCGGCATGACAACGACATAGCCATGGTCGGCGTACATGTCGGCCTGGATCTGGTTGTTGACGGACAGCATGCCGGTGCCGCCGGTGAGCAGCAGGAGCAGGCGGGACGGCGCACGCGGGTAGTCCTTGGGCTTTGACACATATACCTGGGGGGGTTGTCAGTTTGGTTTGAGTACTCCGTACTTGACGAAGCATATGACGTCAGAGGCGGACGACTCACATCGATATCACCAAGTTTCCGGACCTCTCCTGCGGGCTTGCGACCCTGAGCTAGAGAGCAGAAGACGAGATATTAGCCGCTGAAGCGAGAGAGGTACGTAAGAGAGGCAAGCATCCAGAGGTCACGCACGGGTTGGCCGATCGGTCACACAGTCGTCGCATAGTTTTGGGTCAGTGGGGGCAGCAGCAGTAGCAGCAGGGGCGCTGGCATTCTCAGCTGCGCCGGCTACGGTCGTCCGCGTCTCGTTGTCGGCGTCGGCCATCGTGGCAATGTGATGATGGTGGATCGTGAGTGGTGAGTTGGTAAAAAGTGATGAGGTGAGTTGATGAGGTGTGGAGTGAAGCAAAAGTGGAGAGACACTGTTCTGTTCGCCGGGCCCGGTGCTGGTCGATGTCGGTGGCAGAAAAGCTGAGAATCAAGACAAGAGCTGAAAACGAAGAAAAAAAACAGGAAAAGATTCGCAGAGATCACAAGCATTAAGGCATGTGCACTACTTCTCAAACCTGCTATCTGCTATCTGCTGCCTTCGCTGTGTTGGTGTTGACCGCGCGGCCTTGTCATTAGTGAGTAGTGCCAGGTGCTAACAACGGTAAACACGGGGCAGCAACGGCGTAGCGCGGGGGGGGGGGGTCCTGCCGAAGGATGACCCACATGGGGACTATCGGGGTCACGTGTCCTGACCGCAGCATCACGACCGTTATGGAAGGCAATCTGAGGGAACTCCGTCGCGCATCCTGACGATGACAAAAAAATCCTATGGAAAACATCGGACAGTCTCGAGTGAGGCTGTCCAATGAACTAGCCTACATACGAGTACACTGGCACCTGCGTGGCTGCCTTTGCTCGTGCCTTCGCTAAGAGGATGGCTCTGACTAGGCGGTGCCTCTGGAATGGAGAATGCTTCACTGCCTCTCAAATGTCCTATCAAGGTGCTGCCGCCTCTGCAAGGTCCTATCAAGATGCGGCATGGCCCGTTCTTCAGGTGGCGGGCATGGACTGTTGGTCATGTTGCCTCTTGCGCACGATGAAGATCGCACGTCGGACTGGACGCCGGACGGCTACATCAGTGTGCAGTGTTGGCCGACGCCGTTCGCTTGCTAAGAAGGCATCTTTCCCGCGCAGTCTTTGTGGCTCGGCTCGTGGCCTGCACCTGGAGAATCAGCACGCGTCAGTGCTGCGCGAGCTCTGGCATCGACTAGTCTTGACATGTCAGCACCGACAAGTAAGGGCCGACGTGGCGTTACCTCATTCCCGACACCTCAAAAGATACCACCGTTCAGGAACTACATTTCTCTGGATCATGGCTTGCAACTATCCAATGGTGTCTGCTGGTTTCTCGATGGTGACGGAAAAATAGCGTGTGCGCTTGACGGACCGAAGCATTTTGATCAGTAAGATCTTGACCAGATGCTCGAGCTGACATTCGATGGCTGCTCTGGATGTCAACATGCCTTCTCCATGCCCTACAATATGTGTCGGTCTTTGATACGAGACGACAACAGCTCAGTACGGTCAGTGCCTCAGCATCAATGGACACAAAGACGACGCTCGTTGAGCTCTCGCGGCTGCAGTCTCGCCATGCACCCTCACCGCCTCCCCGTCCCCGTGCCGGTGGTCAGGTGAGAGAGTGAGAAGGGCAATATGCACATCATATGCTCACACTACAGCTGTCAACCAACTGGTCGGTTGTCCTTGTTCTGCTCGTCTGTTTTGTCCTAGCTTTGTGTGTGCAAGTCGTATCGTATGTTCTGCATGGCTTGCTGCGGCGGCTCTTCAATGCTCATACTTGTTCCTGTCTGTAGGGAGCAGTGTACAGCCACCGGCACCATACTGGTAGTGGCTGCACATGCAGACTTTGCAATGACGGGCCTTGCATGTGCATGGCAGGAAGGTAGGAGGGAGAGTAATCGTAAAAAAACCAATGCCGGCATACGTGTTTTCTCCTGGATGCAAACTCCCTCCTGGCCTACCCCCCTCCCCCTTTAGCCTACAGCACGCTCATACGGGCGCAGCAGCAAGGGCAGACGCAGGCACGATGCAAGGAGAGGGCCAGAATAGGAGGGGCGATGGATGGGGGGCGCGGTTACGAGTACTCGTACAGCAAGTCTGATACGCGGACCGGAGAGAGAGAGGCTGGTCGGGGGGGGGGGGGGGGGGCTTCACCGCAGCGCAGGCCCCGGCTGACTCTTGTTTTTTTTAAGTTTATTGTGATGCCCCCGTGCCCCCCCATGCG